>CAWUFW010003301.1:0-470396 GCA_963921515.1 Calotriton arnoldi | reverse complement strand
CAGGACTTTCCACCGCAGAAATGTGAGGAAAATGTGTTTTTTTTGACAATTTGTTAGGTTTGCCAGGGATTCTGGGTAACAGAACCTGGTGAGAGCCAGACAAGTCTCCCCATCCTGGATTCCCCTGGGTGTCTAGTTTTCAAAAATGTATAGGTTTGCTAGGTTTCCCTAGGTGCCGGCAGAGCTGGGGTTAAAAAACTACAGCTAGGCACTTTGCCAAAAAAGGGTCATTTTTCACTGTGAAATTGTGGTGTGCCCACATTGCGTTTTGCGCCGTTTCCTGTCGCGGGCACCAGGCCTACCCACACAAGTGAGGTACCATTTTTCTCGGAAGACTTTGGGGAACGCGGGGTGGGTGGAAATTTGTGTATCCAAGCAGATTCCAGAACTTCCACCACAGAAATGTGAGGAAAATGTGGTTTTTTTGACAATTGTTTAGGTTTGCAAGGGATTCTGGGTAACAGAACCTGGTGAGAGGCAGTCAAGTCACCCCATATTGGATTCCTCTGGGTGTCTAGTTTTCAAAAATGTATAGGTTTGCTAGGTTTCCCTAGGTGCCGGCAGAGCTAGGGTTAAAAAACTACAGCTAGGCAGTTTGCCAAAAAAGGGTCATTTTTCACTGTGAAATTGTGGTGTGTCCACGTTGCGTTTTGCGCCGTTTCCTGTTGCGGGCACTAGGCCTACCCACACAAGTGAGGTACCATTTTTCTCGGAAGACTTTGGGGAACGCGGGGTGGGTGGAAATTTGTGGCTCCACGCAGATTCCAGAACTTTTCACCACTGAAATGTGAGGAAAATGTGGTTTTTTTGACAATTTTTTAGGTTTGCAAGGGATTCTGGGTAACAGAACCTGGTGAGAGCCAGACAAGTCACCCCATCCTGGATTCCCCTGGGTGTGTAGTTTTCAAAAATGTATAGGTTTGCTAGGTTTCCCTAGGTGCCGGCAGAGCTAGGGTTCAAAAACTACAGCTAGGCAGTTTGCCAAAAAAGGGTCATTTTTCACTGTGAAATTGTGGTGTGTCCACGTTGCGTTTTGTGCCGTTTCCTGTCACGGGCACCAGGCCTACCCACACAAGTGAGGTACCATTTTTCTCGGAAGACTTTGGGGACGCGGGGTGGGTGGAAATTTGTGGATCCACGCAGATTCCAGAACTTTCCACCACAGAAATGTGAGGAAAATGTGGTTTTTTTGACAATAGTTTAGGTTTGCAAGGGATTCTGGGTAACAGAACCTGGTGAGAGGCAGTCAAGTCACCCCATCCTGGATTCCCCTGGGTGTCTAGTTTTCACAAATGTATAGGTTTGCTAGGTTTACCTAGGTGCCGGCAGAGCTAGGGTTCAAAAACTACAGCTAGGCAGTTTGCCAAAAAGGGTCATTTTTCACTGTGAAATTGTGGTGTGTCCACGTTGCGTTTTGCGCCATTTCCTGTCGCAGGCACTAGGCCTACCCACACAAGTGAGGTACCATTTTTCTCGGAAGACTTTGGGGAACGCGGGGTGGGTGGAAATTTGTGGATCCACGCAGATTCCAGAACTTTCCACCACAGAAATGTGAGGAAAATGTGGTTTGTTTGACAATTTGTTAGGTTTGCAAGGGATTCTGGGTAACAGAACCTGGTGAGAGGCAGTCAAGTCACCCCATCCTGGATTCCCCTGGTTGTCTAGTTTTCAAAAATGTATAGGTTTGCTAGGTTTCCCTAGGTGCCTGCAGAGCTAGGGTTCAAAAACTACAGCTAGGCAGTTTGCCAAAAAAGGGTCATTTTTCACTGTGAAATTGTGGTGTGTCCACGTTGCGTTTTGCGCCGTTTCCTGTTGCGGGCACTAGGCCTACCCACACAAGTGAGGTACCATTTTTCTCGGAAGACTTTGGGGAACGCGGGGTGCGTGGAAATTTGTGGATCCACGCAGATTCCAGAACTTTCCACCACAGAAATATGAGGAAAATGTTTGTTTTTTGACATTTGTTTAGGTTTGCAGGGGATTCTGGGTAACAGAACCTGGTGAAAGGCAGTCAAGTCACCCCATATTGGATTCCTCTGGGTGTCTAGTTTTTAAAAATTTATAGGTTTGCTAGGTTTCCCTAGGTGCCGGCAGAGCTAGGGTTCAAAAACTACAGCTAGGCACTTTGCCAAAAAAGGGTCATTTTTCACTGTGAAATTGTGGTGTGTCCACGTTGCGTTTTGCGCTGTTTCCTGTCGCGGGCACTAGGCCTACTCACACAAGTGAGGTACCATTTTTATCGGAAGACTTTGGGGAACGCGGGGTGGGTGGAAATTTGTGGATCCACGCAGATTCCAGAACTTTCCACCACAGAAATGTGAGGAAAATGTGTTTTTTTGGACAATTTTTTAGGTTTGCAAGGGATTCTGGGTAACAGACCCTGGTGAAAGCCAGACAAGTCACCCCATCCTGGATTCCCCTGGGTGTCTAGTTTTCACAAATATATAGGTTTGCTAGGTTTCCCTAGATGCCGGCAGAGCTAGGGTTCAAAAAGAAATTGTGGTGTGTCCACGTTGCGTTTTGTGCCGTTTCCTGTCACGGGCACCAGGCCTACCCACACAAGTGAGGTACCATTTTTCTTGGAAGACTTTGGGGAACGCGGGGTGGGTGGAAATTTGTGGATCCACGCAGATTCCAGAACTTTCCACCACAGAAATGTGAGGAACATGTGTTTTTTTTGACAATTTTTTAGGTTTGCAGGGGATTCTGAGTAACAGAACCTGGTGAGAGGCAGTCAAGTCACCCCATATTGGATTACTCTGGGTGTCTAGTTTTTAAAAATGTATAGGTTTGCTAGGTTTCCCTAGGTGCCGGCAGAGCTAGGGTTAAAAAACTACAGCTAGGCACTTTGCCAAAAAAGGGTCATTTTTCACTGTGAAATTGTGGTGTGCCCACGTTGCGTTTTGCGCTGTTTCCTGTCGCGGGCACCAGGCCTACCCACACAAGTGAGGTACCATTTTTCTCGGAAGACTTTGGGGAACGCGGGGTGGGTGAAAATTTGTGGATCCACGCAGATTCCAGAACTTTCCACCACAGAAATGTGAGGAAAATGTGGTTTTTTTGACAATTTTTTAGGTTTGCAAGGGATTCTGGGTAACAGAACCTGGTGAGAGGCAGTCAAGTCACCCCATATTGGATTCCTCTGGGTATCTAGTTTTCTAAAATGTATAGGTTTGCTAGGTTTCCCTAGGTGCCGGCAGAGCTAGGGTTCAAAAACTACAGCTAGGCAGTTTGCCAAAAAAGGGTCATTTTTCACTGTGAAATTGTGGTGTGTCCACGTTGCGTTTTGCGCCGTTTCCTGTTGCGGGCACTAGGCCTACCCACACAAGTGAGGTACCATTTTTCTCTGAAGACTTTGGGGAACGCGGGGTGGGTGGAAATTTGTGGATCCACGCAGATTCCAGAACTTTCCACCACAGAAATGTGAGGAAAATGTGGTTTGTTTGACAATTTTTTAGGTTTTCAAGGGATTCTGGGTAACAGAACCTGGTGAGAGGCAGTCAAGTCACCCCATATTGGATTCCTCTGGGTGTCTAGTTTTCAAAAATGTATAGGTTTGCTGGGTTTCCCTAGGTGCCGGCAGAGCTAGGGTTCAAAAACTACAGCTAGGCAGTTTGCCAAAAAAGGGTCATTTTTCACTGTGAAATTGTGGTGTGTCCACGTTGCGTTTTGCGCCATTTCCTGTCGCAGGCACTAGGCCTACCCACACAAGTGAGGTACCATTTTTCTCGGAAGACTTTGGGGAACGCGGGGTGGGTGGAAATTTGTGGATCCACGCAGATTCCAGAACTTTCCACCACAGAAATGTGAGGAAAATGTGGTTTGTTTGACAATTTTTTAGGTTTGCAAGGGATTCTGGGTAACAGAACCTGGTGAGAGGCAGTCAAGTCACCCCATCCTGGATTCCCCTGTGTGTCTAGTTTTCAAAAATGTATAGGTTTGCTAGGTTTCCCTAGGTGCCTGCAGAGCTAGGCTTCAAAAACTACAGCTAGGCAGTTTGCCAAAAAAGGGTAATTTTTCACTGTGAAATTGTGGTGTGTCCACGTTGCGTTTTGCGCCGTTTCCTGTTGCGGGCACCAGGCCTACCCACACAAGTGAGGTACCATTTTTCTCTGAAGACTTTGGGGAACGCGGGGTGGGTGGAAATTTGTGGATCCACGCAGATTCCAGAACTTTCCACCACAGAAATGTGAGGAAAATGTGTTTTTTTGGACAATTTTTTAGGTTTGCAAGGGATTCTGGGTAACAGAACCTGGTGAGAGCCAGACAAGTCACCCCATCCTGGATTCCCCTGGGTGTCTAGTTTTCAAAAATGTATAGGTTTGCTAGGTTTCCCTAGGTGCCGGCAGAGCTAGGGTTCAAAAACTACAGATAGGCAGTTTGCCAAAAAAGGGTCATTTTTCACTGTGAAATTGTGGTATGCCCACGTTGCGTTTTGTGCCGTTTCCTGTCGCGGGCACCAGACCTACCCACACAAGTGAGGTACCATTTTTCTCGGAAGACTTTGGGGAACGTGGGGTGTGTGGAAATTTGTGGATCCACGCAGATTCCAGAACTTTCCACCACAGAAATGTGAGGAAAATGTGGTTTTTTTGACAATTGTTTAGGTTTGCAAGGGATTCTGGGTAACAGAACCTGGTGAGAGGCAGTCAAGTCACCCCATATTGGATTCCTCTGGGTGTCTAGTTTTCAAAAATGTATAGGTTTGCTGGGTTTCCCTAGGTGCCGGCAGAGCTAGGGTTCAAAAACTACAGCTAGGCAGTTTGCCAAAAAAGGGTCATTTTTCACTGTGAAATTGTGGTGTGTCCACGTTGCGTTTTGCGCCGTTTCCTGTTGCGGGCACTAGGCCTACCCACACAAGTGAGGTACCATTTTTCTCTGAAGACTTTGGGGAACGCGGGGTGGGTGGAAATTTGTGGATCCACGCAGATTCCAGAACTTTCCACCACAGAAATTTGAGGAAAATGTGTTTTTTTTGACAATTTTATAGGTTTGCAAGGGATTCTGGGTAACAGAACCTGGAGAGAGGCAGTCAAGTCACCCCATCCTGGATTCCCCTGGGTGTCTAGTTTTCAAAAATGTATAGGTTTGCTAGGTTTACATAGGTGCCGGCAGAGCTAGGGTTCAAAAACTACAGCTAGGCAGTTTGCCAAAAAAGGGTCATTTTTCACTGTGAAATTGTGGTGTGTCCACGTTGCGTTTTGCGCCGTTTCCTGTTGCGGGCACTAGGCCTACCCACACAAGTGAGGTACCATTTTTCTCTGAAGACTTTGGGGAACGCGGGGTGGGTGGAAATTTGTGGATCCACGCAGATTCCAGAACTTTCCACCACAGAAATTTGAGGAAAATGTGTTTTTTTTGACAATTTTATAGGTTTGCAAGGGATTCTGGGTAACAGAACCTGGTGAGAGGCAGTCAAGTCACCCCATATTGGATTCCTCTGGGTGTCTAGTTTTCAAAAATGTATAGGTTTGCTGGGTTTCCCTAGGTGCCGGCAGAGCTAGGGTTCAAAAACTACAGCTAGGCAGTTTGCCAAAAAAGGGTCATTTTTCACTGTGAAATTGTGGTGTGTCCACGTTGCGTTTTGCGCCGTTTCCTGTTGCGGGCACTAGGCCTACCCACACAAGTGAGGTACCATTTTTCTCGGAAGACTTTGGGGAACGCGGGGTGCATGGAAATTTGTGGATCCACGCAGATTCCAGAACTTTCCACCACAGAAATATGAGGAAAATGTGGTTTTTTTGACATTTGTTTAGGTTTGCAGGGGATTCTGGGTAACAGAACCTGGTGAAAGGCAGTCAAGTCACCCCATATTGGATTCCTCTGGGTGTCTAGTTTTTAAAAATGTATAGGTTTGCTAGGTTTCCCTAGGTGCCTGCAGAGCTAGGGTTCAAAAACTACAGCTAGGCAGTTTGCCAAAAAAGGGTCATTTTTTACTGTGAAATTGTGGTGTGTCCACGTTGCGTTTTGCGCTGTTTCCTGTCGCGGGCACTAGGCCTACTCACACAAGTGAGGTACCATTTTTATCGGAAGACTTTGGGGAACTCGGGGTGGGTGGAAATTTGTGGATTCACGCAGATTCCAGAACTTTCCACCACAGAAATGTGAGGAAAATGTGTTTTTTTGGACAATTTTTTAGGTTTGCAAGGGATTCTGGGTAACAGAACCTGGTGAGAGCCAGACAAGTCACCCCATCCTGGATTCCCCTGGGTGTCTAGTTTTCAAAAATGAATAGGTTTGCTAGGTTTCCCTAGGTGCCGGCAGAGCTAGGGTTCAAAAAGAAATTGTGGTGTGTCCACGTTGCGTTTTGTGCCGTTTCCAGTCACGGGCACCAGGCCTACCCACACAAGTGAGGTACCATTTTTCTTGGAAGACTTTGGGGGACGCGGGGTGGGTGGAAATTTGTGGATCCACGCAGATTCCAGAACTTTCCACCACAGAAATGTGAGGATCATGTGTTTTTTGGACAATTTTTTAGGTTTGCAGGGTATTCTGAGTAACAGAACCTGGTGAGAGGCAGTCAAGTCACCCCATATTGGATTCCTCTGGGTGTCTAGTTTTTAAAAATGTATAGGTTTGCTAGGTTTCCCTAGGTGCCGGAAGAGCTAGGGTTAAAAAACTACAGCTAGGCAGTTTGCCAAAAAAGGGTCATTTTTCACTGTGAAATTGTGGTGTGTCCACGTTGCGTTTTGCACCGTTTCCTGCCGCGGGCACTAGGCCTAACCACACAAGTGAGGTACCATTTTTCTCGGAAGACTTTGGGAAACGCGGGGTGGGTGGAAATTTGTGGATCCACGCAGATTCCAGAACTTTCCACCACAGAAATGTGAGGAAAATGTTTTTTTTTGACAATTTGTTAGGTTTGCAAGGGATTCTGGGTAACAGAACCTGGTGAGAGCCAGACAAGTCACCCCATCCTGGATTTCCCTGGGTGTCTAGTTTTAAAAATGTATAGGTTTGCTAGGTTTCCCTAGGTGCCGGCAGAGCTAGGGTTAAAAAACTACAGCTAGGCACTTTGCCAAAAAAGGGTCATTTTTCACTGTGAAATTGTGGTGTGCCCACGTTGCGTTTTGCGCCGTTTCCTGTCGCGGGCACCAGGCCTACCCACACAAGTGAGGTACCATTTTTCTCGGAAGACTTTGGAGAACGCGGGGTGGGTGGAAATTTGTGGATCCACGCAGATTCCAGAACTTTCCACCACAGAGATGTGAGGAAAATGTGGTTTTTTTGACAATTGTTTAGGTTTGCAAGGGATTCTGGGTAACAGAAGCTGGTGAGAGGCAGTCAAGTCACCCCATATTGGATTCCTCTGGGTGTCTAGTTTTCAAAAATGTATAGGTTCGCTAGGTTTCCCTAGGTGCCGGCAGAGCTAGGGTTAAAAAACTACAGCTAGGCAGTTTGCCAAAAAGGGTCATTTTTCACTGTGAAATTGTGGTGTGTCCACGTTGCGTTTTGCGCCGTTTCCTGTTGCGGGCACCAGGCCTACCCACACAAGTGAGGTACCATTTTTCTCTGAAGACTTTGGGGAACGCGGGGTGGGTGGAAATTTGTGGATCCACGCAGATTCCAGAACTTTCCACCACAGAAATGTGAGGAAAATGTGTTTTTTATGACAATTTGTTAGGTTTGCAAGGGATTCTGGGTAACAGAACCTGGGGAGAGCCAGACAAGGCACCCCATCCTGGATTCCCCTGGGTGTCTAGTTTTCAAAAATGTATAGGTTTGCTAGGTTTCCCTAGGTGCCGGCAGAGCTAGGGTTAAAAACTACAGCTAGGCACTTTGCCAAAAAAGGGTCATTTTTCACTGTGAAATTGTGGTGTGCCCACATTGCGTTTTGCGCCGTTTCCTGTCGCGGGCACCAGGCCTACCCACACAAGTGAGGTACCATTTTTCTCGGAAGACTTTGGGGAACGCGGGGTGGGTGGAAATTTGTGTATCCAAGCAGATTCCAGAACTTCCACCACAGAAATGTGAGGAAAATGTGGTTTTTTTGACAATTGTTTAGGTTTGCAAGGGATTCTGGGTAACAGAACCTGGTGAGAGGCAGTCAAGTCACCCCATATTGGATTCCTCTGGGTGTCTAGTTTTCAAAAATGTATAGGTTTGCTAGGTTTCCCTAGGTGCCGGCAGAGCTAGGGTTAAAAACTACAGCTAGGCAGTTTGCCAAAAAAGGGTCATTTTTCACTGTGAAATTGTGGTGTGTCCACGTTGCGTTTTGCGCCGTTTCCTGTTGCGGGCACTAGGCCTACCCACACAAGTGAGGTACCATTTTTCTCGGAAGACTTTGGGGAACGCGGGGTGGGTGGAAATTTGTGGCTCCACGCAGATTCCAGAACTTTTCACCACTGAAATGTGAGGAAAATGTGGTTTTTTTGACAATTTTTTAGGTTTGCAAGGGATTCTGGGTAACAGAACCTGGTGAGAGCCAGACAAGTCACCCCATCCTGGATCCCACTGGGTGTGTAGTTTTCAAAAATGTATAGGTTTGCTAGGTTTCCCTAGGTGCCGGCAGAGCTAGGGTTCAAAAACTACAGCTAGGCACTTTGCCAAAAAAGGGTCATTTTTCACTGTGAAATTGTGGTGTGTCCACGTTGCGTTTTGTGCCGTTTCCTGTCACGGGCACCAGGCCTACCCACACAAGTGAGGTACCATTTTTCTCGGAAGACTTTGGGGACGCGGGGTGGGTGGAAATTTGTGGATCCACGCAGATTCCAGAACTTTCCACCACAGAAATGTGAGGAAAATGTGGTTTTTTTGACAATAGTTTAGGTTTGCAAGGGATTCTGGGTAACAGAACCTGGTGAGAGGCAGTCAAGTCACCCCATATTGGATTACTCTGGGTGTCTAGTTTTCAAAAATGTATAGGTTTGCTGGGTTTCCCTAGGTGCCGGCAGAGCTAGGGTTCAAAAACTACAGCTAGGCAGTTTGCCAAAAAAGGGTCATTTTTCACAGTGAAATTGTGGTGTGTCCACGTTGCGTTTTGCGCCGTTTCCTGTTGCGGGCACTAGGCCTACCCACACAAGTGAGGTACCATTTTTCTCTGAAGACTTTGGGGAACGAGGGGTGGGTGGAAATTTGTGGATCCACGCAGATTCCAGAACTTTCCACCACAGAAATTTGAGGAAAATGTGGTTTTTTTGACAATTTTTTAGGTTTGCAAGGAATTCTGGGTAACAGAACCTGGAGAGAGGCAGTCAAGTCACCCCATCCTGGATTCCCCTGGGTGTCTAGTTTTTAAAAATGTATAGGTTTGCTAGGTTTCCCTAGGTGCCTGCAGAGCTAGGGTTCAAAAACTACAGCTAGGCAGTTTGCCAAAAAAGGGTCATTTTTTACTGTGAAATTGTGGTGTGTCCACGTTGCGTTTTGCGCTGTTTCCTGTCGCGGGCACTAGGCCTACTCACACAAGTGAGGTACCATTTTTATCGGAAGACTTTGGGGAACTCGGGGTGGGTGGAAATTTGTGGATTCACGCAGATTCCAGAACTTTCCACCACAGAAATGTGAGGAAAATGTGTTTTTTTGGACAATTTTTTAGGTTTGCAAGGGATTCTGGGTAACAGAACCTGGTGAGAGCCAGACAAGTCACCCCATCCTGGATTCCCCTGGGTGTCTAGTTTTCAAAAATGTATAGGTTTGCTAGGTTTCCCTAGGTGCCGGCAGAGCTAGGGTTCAAAAAGAAATTGTGGTGTGTCCACGTTGCGTTTTGTGCCGTTTCCAGTCACGGGCACCAGGCCTACCCACACAAGTGAGGTACCATTTTTCTTGGAAGACTTTGGGGGACGCGGGGTGGGTGGAAATTTGTGGATCCACGCAGATTCCAGAACTTTCCACCACAGAAATGTGAGGATCATGTGTTTTTTTGGACAATTTTTTAGGTTTGCAGGGTATTCTGAGTAACAGAACCTGGTGAGAGGCAGTCAAGTCACCCCATATTGGATTCCTCTGGGTGTCTAGTTTTTAAAAATGTATAGGTTTGCTAGGTTTCCCTAGGTGCCGGAAGAGCTAGGGTTAAAAAACTACAGCTAGGCAGTTTGCCAAAAAAGGGTCATTTTTCACTGTGAAATTGTGGTGTGTCCACGTTGCGTTTTGCACCGTTTCCTGCCGCGGGCACTAGGCCTAACCACACAAGTGAGGTACCATTTTTCTCGGAAGACTTTGGGAAACGCGGGGTGGGTGGAAATTTGTGGATCCACGCAGATTCCAGAACTTTCCACCACAGAAATGTGAGGAAAATGTTTTTTTTTTGACAATTTGTTAGGTTTGCAAGGGATTCTGGGTAACAGAACCTGGTGAGAGCCAGACAAGTCACCCCATCCTGGATTTCCCTGGGTGTCTAGTTTTAAAAAATGTATAGGTTTGCTAGGTTTCCCTAGGTGCCGGCAGAGCTAGGGTTAAAAAACTACAGCTAGGCACTTTGCCAAAAAAGGGTCATTTTTCACTGTGAAATTGTGGTGTGCCCACGTTGCGTTTTGCGCCGTTTCCTGTCGCGGGCACCAGGCCTACCCACACAAGTGAGGTACCATTTTTCTCGGAAGACTTTGGAGAACGCGGGGTGGGTGGAAATTTGTGGATCCACGCAGATTCCAGAACTTTCCACCACAGAGATGTGAGGAAAATGTGGTTTTTTTGACAATTGTTTAGGTTTGCAAGGGATTCTGGGTAACAGAAGCTGGTGAGAGGCAGTCAAGTCACCCCATATTGGATTCCTCTGGGTGTCTAGTTTTCAAAAATGTATAGGTTCGCTAGGTTTCCCTAGGTGCCGGCAGAGCTAGGGTTAAAAAACTACAGCTAGGCAGTTTGCCAAAAAAGGGTCATTTTTCACTGTGAAATTGTGGTGTGTCCACGTTGCGTTTTGCGCCGTTTCCTGTTGCGGGCACCAGGCCTACCCACACAAGTGAGGTACCATTTTTCTCTGAAGACTTTGGGGAACGCGGGGTGGGTGGAAATTTGTGGATCCACGCAGATTCCAGAACTTTCCACCACAGAAATGTGAGGAAAATGTGTTTTTTATGACAATTTGTTAGGTTTGCAAGGGATTCTGGGTAACAGAACCTGGGGAGAGCCAGACAAGGCACCCCATCCTGGATTCCCTGGGTGTCTAGTTTTCAAAAATGTATAGGTTTGCTAGGTTTCCCTAGGTGCCGGCAGAGCTAGGGTTAAAAAACTACAGCTAGGCACTTTGCCAAAAAAGGGTCATTTTTCACTGTGAAATTGTGGTGTGCCCACGTTGTGTTTTGCGCCGTTTCCTGTCGCGGGCACCAGGCCTACCCACACAAGTGAGGTACCATTTTTCTCGGAAGACTTTGGGGAACGCGGGGTGGGTGGAAATTTGTGGATCCACGCAGATTCCAGAACTTTCCACCACAGAAATGTGAGGAAAATGTGGTTTTTTTGACAATAGTTTAGGTTTGCAAGGGATTCTGGGTAACAGAACCTGGTGAGAGGCAGTCAAGTCACCCCATATTGGATTCCGCTGGGTGTCTAGTTTTCAAAAATGTATAGGTTTGCTGGGTTTCCCTAGGTGCCGGCAGAGCTAGGGTTCAAAAACTACAGCTAGGCAGTTTGCCAAAAAGGGTCATTTTTCACTGTGAAATTGTGGTGTGTCCACGTTGCGTTTTGCGCCGTTTCCTGTTGCGGGCACTAGGCCTACCCAAACAAGTGAGGTACCATTTTTCTCTGAAGACTTTGGGGAACGCGGGGTGGGTGGAAATTTGTGGATCCACGCAGATTCCAGAACTTTCCACCACAGAAATTTGAGGAAAATGTGGTTTTTTTGACAATTTTTTAGGTTTGCAAGGGATTTTGGGTAACAGAACCTGGAGAGAGGCAGTCAAGTCACCCCATCCTGGATTCCCCTGGGTGTCTAGTTTTCACAAATGTATACGTTTGCTAGGTTTACCTAGGTGCCGGCAGAGCTAGGGTTCATAAACTACAGCTAGGCAGTTTGCCAAAAAAGGGTCATTTTTTACTCTGAAATTGTGGTGTGTCCACGTTGCGTTTTGCGCCATTTCCTGTCGCAGGCACTAGGCCTACCCACACAAGTGAGGTACCATTTTTCTCTGAAGACTTTGGGGAACGCGGGGTGGGTGGAAATTTGTGGATCCACGCAGATTCCAGAACTTTCCACCAAAGAAGTGTGAGGAAAATGTGTTTTTATGACAATTTGTTAGGTTTGCAAGGGATTCTGGGTAACAGAACCTGGGGAGAGCCAGACAAGGCACCCCATCCTGGATTCCCCTGGGTGTCTAGTTTTCAAAAATGTATAGGTTTGCTAGGTTTCCCTAGGTGCCGGCAGAGCTAGGGTTAAAAACTACAGCTAGGCACTTTGCCAAAAAGGGTCATTTTTCACTGTGAAATTGTGGTGTGCCCACGTTGTGTTTTGCGCCGTTTCCTGTCGCGGGCACCAGGCCTACCCACACAAGTGAGGTACCATTTTTCTCGGAAGACTTTGGGGAACGCGGGGTGGGTGGAAATTTGTGGATCCACGCAGATTCCAGAACTTTCCACCACAGAAATGTGAGGAAAATGTGGTTTTTTTGACAATAGTTTAGGTTTGCAAGGGATTCTGGGTAACAGAACCTGGTGAGAGGCAGTCAAGTCACCCCATATTGGATTCCTCTGGGTGTCTAGTTTTCAAAAATGTATAGGTTTGCTGGGTTTCCCTAGGTGCCGGCAGAGCTAGGGTTCAAAAACTACAGCTAGGCAGTTTGCCAAAAAAGGGTCATTTTTCACTGTGAAATTGTGGTGTGTCCACGTTGCGTTTTGCGCCGTTTCCTGTTGCGGGCACTAGGCCTACCCACACAAGTGAGGTACCATTTTTCTCTGAAGACTTTGGGGAACGCGGGGTGGGTGGAAATTTGTGGATCCACGCAGATTCCAGAACTTTCCACCACAGAAATTTGAGGAATATGTGTTTTTTTTGACAATTTTTTAGGTTTGCAAGGGATTCTGGGTAACAGAACCTGGAGAGAGGCAGTCAAGTCACCCCATCCTGGATTCCCTGGGTGTCTAGTTTTCACAAATGTATAGGTTTGCTAGGTTTACCTAGGTGCCGGCAGAGCTAGGGTTCAAAAACTACAGCTAGGCAGTTTGCCAAAAAAGGGTCATTTTTTACTCTGAAATTGTGGTGTGTCCACGTTGCGTTTGCGCCATTTCCTGTCGCAGGCACTAGGCCTACCCACACAAGTGAGGTACCATTTTTCTCGGAAGACTTTGGGGAACACGGGGTGGGTGGAAATTTGTGGATCCACGCAGATTCCAGAACTTTCCACCACAGAAATGTGAGGGAAATGTGGTTTGTTTGACAATTTGTTAGGTTTGCAAGGGATTCTGGGTAACAGAACCTGGTGAGAGGCAGTCAAGTCACCCCATCCTGGATTCCCCTGGGTGTCTAGTTTTCAAAAATGTATAGGTTTGCTAGGTTTCCCTAGGTGCCTGCAGAGCTAGGGTTCAAAAACTACAGCTAGGCAGTTTGCCAAAAAGGGTCATTTTTCCCTGTGAAATTGTGGTGTGTCCACGTTGCGTTTTGCGCCGTTTCCTGTTGTGGGCACTATGCCTACCCACACAAGTGAGGTACCATTTTTCTCGGAAGACTTTGGGGAACGCGGGGTGCGTGGAAATTTGTGGATCCACGCAGATTCCAGAACTTTCCACCACAGAAATATGAGGAAAATGTGGGTTTTTTGACATTTGTTTAGGTTTGCAGGGGATTCTGGGTAACAGAACCTGGTGAAAGGCAGTCAAGTCACCCCATATTGGATTCCTCTGGGTGTCTAGTTTTTAAAAATGTATAGGTTTGCTAGGTTTCCCTAGTTGCCGGCAGAGCTAGGGTTCAAAAACTACAGCTAGGCACTTTGCCAAAAAAGGGTCATTTTTCACTGTGAAATTGTGGTGTGTCCACGTTGCGTTTTGCGCTGTTTCCTGTCGCGGGCACTAGGCCTACTCACACAAGTGAGGTACCATTTTTATCGGAAGACTTTGGGGAACGCGGGGTGGGTGTAAATTTGTGGATCCACGCAGATTCCAGAACTTTCCACCACAGAAATGTGAGGAAAATGTGTTTTTTGGACAATTTTTTAGGTTTGCAAGGGATTCTGGGTAACAGAACCTGGTGAGAGCCAGACAAGTCACCCCATCCTGGATTCCCCTGGGTGTGTAGTTTTCACAAATGTATAGGTTTGCTAGGTTTCCCTAGGTGCCGGAAGAGCTAGGGTTCAAAAAGAAATTGTGGTGTGTCCACGTTGCGTTTTGTGCCGTTTCCTGTCACGGGCACCAGGCCTACCCACACAAGTGAGGTACCATTTTTCTTGGAAGACTTTGGGGAACGCGGGGTGGGTGGAAATTTGTGGATCCACGCAGATTCCAGAACTTTCCACCACAGAAATGTGAGGAAAATGTGGTTTGTTTGACAATTTTTAGGTTTGCAAGGGATTCTGGGTAACAGAACCTGGTGAGAGGCAGTCAAGTCACCCCATATTGGATTACTCTGGGTGTCTAGTTTTTAAAAATGTATAGGTTTGCTAGGTTTCCCTAGGTGCCGGCAGAGCTAGGGTTAAAAAACTACAGCTAGGCACTTTGCCAAAAAAGGGTCATTTTTCACTGTGAAATTGTGGTGTGCCCACGTTGCGTTTTGCGCCGTTTCCTGTCGCGGGCACCAGGCCTACCCACACAAGTGAGGTACCATTTTTCTCGGAAGACTTAGGGGAACGCGGGGTGGGTGAAAATTTGTGGATCCACGCAGATTCCAGAACTTTCCACCACAGAAATGTGAGGAAAATGTGTTTTTTTTGACAATTTTTTAGGTTTGCAAGGGATTCTGGGTAACAGAACCTGGTGAGAGGCAGTCAAGTCACCCCATATTGGATTCCTCTGGGTGTCTAGTTTTCAAAAATGTATAGGTTTGCTAGGTTTCCCTAGGTGCCGGCAGAGCTAGGGTTCAAAAACTACAGCTAGGCAGTTTGCCAAAAAAGGGTCATTTTTCACTGTGAAATTGTGGTGTGTCCACGTTGCGTTTTGCGCCGTTTCCTGTTGCGGGCACTAGGCCTACCCACACAAGTGAGGTACCATTTTTCTCTGAAGACTTTGGGGAACGCGGGGTGGGTGGAAATTTGTGGATCCACGCAGATTCCAGAACTTTCCACCACAGAAATGTGAGGAAAATGTGGTTTGTTTGACAATTTTTTAAGTTTGCAAGGGATTCTGGGTAACAGAACCTGGTGCGAGGCGGTCAAGTCACCCCATCCTGGATTCCCCTGGGTGTCTAGTTTTCAAAAATGTATAGGTTTGCTAGGTTTCCCTAGGTGCCGGCAGAGCTAGGGTTCAAAAACTACAGCTAGGCAGTTTGCCAAAAAAGGGTCATTTTTCACTGTGAAATTGTGGTGTGCCCACGTTGCGTTTTGCGCCGTTTCCTGTCGCTGGCACCAGGCCTACCCACACAAGTGAGGTACCATTTTTCTCGGAAGACTTTGGGGAACGTGGGGTGGGTGGAAATTTGTGGATCCACGCAGATTCCAGAACTTTCCACCACAGAAATGTGAGGAAAATGTGGTTTGTTTGACAATTTTTAAGTTTGCAAGGGATTCTGGGTAACAGAACCTGGTGCGAGGCGGTCAAGTCACCCCATCCTGGATTCCCCTGGGTGTCTAGTTTTCAAAAATGTATAGGTTTGCTAGGTTTCCCTAGGTGCCGGCAGAGCTAGGGTTCAAAAACTACAGCTAGGCAGTTTGCCAAAAAAGGGTCATTTTTCACTGTGAAATTGTGGTGTGCCCACGTTGCGTTTTGCGCCGTTTCCTGTCGCTGGCACCAGGCCTACCCACACAAGTGAGGTACCATTTTTCTCGGAAGACTTTGGGGAACGTGGGGTGGGTGGAAATTTGTGGATCCACGCAGATTCCAGAACTTTCCACCACAGAAATGTGAGGAAAATGTGTTTTTTTTGACAATTGTTTAGGTTTGCAAGGGATTCTGGGTAACAGAACCTGGTGAGAGGCAGTCAAGTCACCCCATATTGGATTCCTCTGGGTGTCTAGTTTTCAAAAATGTATAGGTTTGCTGGGTTTCCCTAGGTGCCGGCAGAGCTAGGGTTCAAAAACTACAGCTAGGCAGTTTGCCAAAAAAGGGTCATTTTTCACTGTGAAATTGTGGTGTGTCCATGTTGCGTT
The DNA here is from genome assembly GCA_963921515.1 of Calotriton arnoldi. Taxonomy (NCBI): domain Eukaryota; kingdom Metazoa; phylum Chordata; class Amphibia; order Caudata; family Salamandridae; genus Calotriton; species Calotriton arnoldi. The sequence goes on along the minus strand of CAWUFW010003301.1, from coordinate 454,236 downwards.
TTGCGCCGTTTCCTGTTGCGGGCACTAGGCCTACCCACACAAGTGAGGTACCATTTTTCTCTGAAGACTTTGGGGAACGCGGGGTGGGTGGAAATTTGTGGATCCACGCAGATTCCAGAACTTTCCACCACAGAAATTTGAGGAAAATGTGTTTTTTTTGACAATTTTTTAGGTTTGCAAGGGATTCTGGGTAACAGAACCTGGAGAGAGGCAGTCAAGTCACCCCATCCTGGATTCCCCTGGGTGTCTAGTTTTCAAAAATGTATAGGTTTGCTAGGTTTACCTAGGTGCCGGCAGAGCTGGGGTTAAAAAACTACAGCTAGGCAGTTTGCCAAAAAAGGGTCATTTTTCACTGTGAAATTGTGATGTGTCCGCGTTGTGTTTTGCGCCATTTCCTGTCGCTGGCACTAGGCCTACCCACACAAGTGAGGTACCATTTTTCTCGGAAGACTTTGGGGAACGCGGGGTGGGTGGAAATTTGTGGATCCACGCAGATTCCAGAACTTTCCACCACAGAAATGTGAGGAAAATGTGGTTTGTTTGACAATTTGTTAGGTTTGCAAGGGATTCTGGGTAACAGAACCTGGTGAGAGGCAGTCAAGTCACCCCATACTGGATTCCCCTGGGTGTCTAGTTTTCAAAAATGTATAGGTTTGCTAGGTTTCCCTAGGTGCCTGCAGAGCTAGGGTTCAAAAACTACAGCTAGGCAGTTTGACAAAAAAGGGTCATTTTTCACTGTGAAATTGTGGTGTGTCCACGTTGCGTTTTGCGCCGTTTCCTGTTGCGGGCACCAGGCCTACCCACACAAGTGAGGTACCATTTTTCTCTGAAGACTTTGGGGAACGCGGGGTGGGTGGAAATTTGTGGATCCACGCAGATTCCAGAACTTTCCACCACAGAAATGTGAGGAAAATTTGTTTTTTTTGACAATTTGTTAGGTTTGCAAGGGATTCTGGGTAACAGGACCTGGGGAGAGCCAGACAAGGCACCCCATCCTGGATTCCCCTGGGTGTCTAGTTTTCAAAAATGTATAGGTTTGCTAGGTTTCCCTAGGTGCCGGCAGAGCTAGGGTTAAAAAACTACAGCTAGGCACTTTGCCAAAAAAGGGTCATTTTTCACTGTGAAATTGTGGTGTGCCCACGTTGTGTTTTGCGCCGTTTCCTGTCGCGGGCACCAGGCCTACCCACACAAGTGAGGTACCATTGTTCTCGGAAGACTTTGGGGAACGCGGGGTGGGTGGAAATTTGTGGATCCACACAGATTCCAGAACTTTCCACCACAGAAATGTGAGGAAAATGTGGTTTTTTTGACAATAGTTTAGCTTTGCAAGGGATTCTGGGTAACAGAACCTGGTGAGAGGCAGTCAAGTCACCCCATATTGGATTCCTCTGGGTGTCTAGTTTTCAAAAATGTATAGGTTTGCTGGGTTTCCCTAGGTGCCGGCAGAGCTAGGGTTCAAAAACTACAGCTAGGCAGTTTGCCAAAAAGGGTCATTTTTCACTGTGAAATTGTGGTGTGTCCACGTTGCGTTTTGCGCCGTTTCCTGTTGCGGGCACTAGGCCTACCCACACAAGTGAGGTACCATTTTTCTCTGAAGACTTTGGGGAACGCGGGGTGGGTGGAAATTTGTGGATCCACGCAGATTCCAGAACTTTCCACCACAGAAATTTGAGGAAAATGTGGTTTTTTGACAATTTTTTAGGTTTGCAAGGGATTCTGGGTAACAGAACCTGGAGAGAGGCAGTCAAGTCACCCCATCCTGGATTCCCCTGGGTGTCTAGTTTTCACAAATGTATAGGTTTGCTAGGTTTACCTAGGTGCCGGCAGAGCTAGGGTTAAAAACTACAGCTAGGCAGTTTGCCAAAAAGGGTCATTTTTTACTCTGAAATTGTGGTGTGTCCACGTTGCGTTTTGCGCCATTTCCTGTCGCAGGCACTAGGCCTACCCACACAAGTGAGGTACCATTTTTCTCGGAAGACTTTGGGGAACACGGGGTGGGTGGAAATTTGTGGATCCACGCAGATTCCAGAACTTTCCACCACAGAAATGTGAGGAAAATGTGGTTTGTTTGACAATTTGTTAGGTTTGCAAGGGATTCTGGGTAACAGAACCTGGTGAGAGGCAGTCAAGTCACCCCATCCTGGATTCCCCTGGGTGTCTAGTTTTCAAAAATGTATAGGTTTGCTAGGTTTCCCTAGGTGCCTGCAGAGCTAGGGTTCAAAAACTACAGCTAGGCAGTTTGCCAAAAAGGGTCATTTTTCACTGTGAAATTGTGGTGTGTCCACGTTGCGTTTTGCGCCGTTTCCTGTTGCGGGCACCAGGCCTACCCACACAAGTGAGGTACCATTTTTCTCTGAAGACTTTGGGGAACGCGGGGTGGGTGGAAATTTGTGGATCCACGCAGATTCCAGAACTTTCCACCACAGAAATGTGAGGAAAATTTGTTTTTTTTGACAATTTGTTAGGTTTGCAAGGGATTCTGGGTAACAGAACCTGGGGAGAGCCAGACAAGGCACCCCATCCTGGATTCCCCTGGGTGTCTAGTTTTCAAAAATGTATAGGTTTGCTAGGTTTCCCTAGGTGCCGGCAGAGCTAGGGTTAAAAAACTACAGCTAGGCAGTTTGCCAAAAAGGGTCATTTTTCACTGTGAAATTGTGGTGTGTCCACGTTGCGTTTTGCGCCGTTTCCTGTTGCGGGCACTAGGCCTACCCACACAAGTGAGGTACCATTTTTCTCTGAAGACTTTGGGGAACGCGGGGTGGGTGGAAATTTGTGGATCCACACAGATTCCAGAACTTTCCACCACAGAAATGTGAGGAAAATGTGGTTTTTTTGACAATAGTTTAGCTTTGCAAGGGATTCTGGGTAACAGAACCTGGTGAGAGGCAGTCAAGTCACCCCATATTGGATTCCTCTGGGTGTCTAGTTTTCAAAAATGTATAGGTTTGCTGGGTTTCCCTAGGTGCCGGCAGAGCTAGGGTTCAAAAACTACAGCTAGGCAGTTTGCCAAAAAGGGTCATTTTTCACTGTGAAATTGTGGTGTGTCCACGTTGCGTTTTGCGCCGTTTCCTGTTGCGGGCACTAGGCCTACCCACACAAGTGAGGTACCATTTTTCTCTGAAGACTTTGGGGAACGCGGGGTGGGTGGAAATTTGTGGATCCACGCAGATTCCAGAACTTTCCACCACAGAAATTTGAGGAAAATGTGTTTTTTTGACAATTTTTAGGTTTGCAAGGGATTCTGGGTAACAGAACCTGGAGAGAGGCAGTCAAGTCACCCCATCCTGGATTCCCCTGGGTGTCTAGTTTTCAAAAATGTATAGGTTTGCTAGGTTTCCCTAGGTGCCTGCAGAGCTAGGGTTCAAAAACTACAGCTAGGCAGTTTGCCAAAAAAGGGTCATTTTTCCCTGTGAAATTGTGGTGTGTCCACGTTGCGTTTTGCGCCGTTTCCTGTTGCGGGCACTATGCCTACCCACACAAGTGAGGTACCATTTTTCTCGGAAGACTTTGGGGAAAGCGGGGTGCGTGGAAATTTGTGGATCCACGCAGATTCCAGAACTTTCCACCACAGAAATATGAGGAAAATGTGGGTTTTTTACATTTGTTTAGGTTTGCAGGGGATTCTGGGTAACAGAACCTGGTGAAAGGCAGTCAAGTCACCCCATATTGGATTCCTCTGGGTGTCTAGTTTTTAAAAATGTATAGGTTTGCTAGGTTTCCCTAGGTGCCGGCAGAGCTAGGGTTCAAAAACTACAGCTAGGCACTTTGCCAAAAAGGGTCATTTTTCACTGTGAAATTGTGGTGTGTCCACGTTGCGTTTTGCGCCGTTTCCTGTTGCGGGCACTAGGCCTACCCACACAAGTGAGGTACCATTTTTCTCTGAAGACTTTGGGGAACGCGGGGTGGGTGGAAATTTGTGGATCCACACAGATTCCAGAACTTTCCACCACAGAAATGTGAGGAAAATGTGGTTTTTTTGACAATAGTTTAGCTTTGCAAGGGATTCTGGGTAAGAGAACCTGGTGAGAGGCAGTCAAGTCACCCCATATTGGATTCCTCTGGGTGTCTAGTTTTCAAAAATGTATAGGTTTGCTGGGTTTCCCTAGGTGCCGGCAGAGCTAGGGTTCAAAAACTACAGCTAGGCAGTTTGCCAAAAAAGGGTCATTTTTCACTGTGAAATTGTGGTGTGTCCACGTTGCGTTTTGCGCCGTTTCCTGTTGCGGGCACTAGGCCTACCCACACAAGTGAGGTACCATTTTTCTCTGAAGACTTTGGGGAACGCGGGGTGGGTGGAAATTTGTGGATCCACGCAGATTCCAGAACTTTCCACCACAGAAATTTGAGGAAAATGTGTTTTTTTGACAATTTTTAGGTTTGCAAGGGATTCTGGGTAACAGAACCTGGAGAGAGGCAGTCAAGTCACCCCATCCTGGATTCCCCTGGGTGTCTAGTTTTCACAAATGTATAGGTTTGCTAGGTTTACCTAGGTGCCGGCAGAGCTAGGGTTCAAAAACTACAGCTAGGCAGTTTGCCAAAAAAGGGTCATTTTTTACTCTGAAATTGTGGTGTGTCCACGTTGCGTTTTGCGCCATTTCCTGTCGCAGGCACTAGGCCTACCCACACAAGTGAGGTACCATTTTTCTCGGAAGACTTTGGGGAACACGGGGTGGGTGGAAATTTGTGGATCCACGCAGATTCCAGAACTTTCCACCACAGAAATGTGAGGAAAATGTGGTTTGTTTGACAATTTGTTAGGTTTGCAAGGGATTCTGGGTAACAGAACCTGGTGAGAGGCAGTCAAGTCACCCCATCCTGGATTCCCTGGGTGTCTAGTTTTCAAAAATGTATAGGTTTGCTAGGTTTCCCTAGGTGCCTGCAGAGCTAGGGTTCAAAAACTACAGCTAGGCAGTTTGCCAAAAAGGGTCATTTTTCCCTGTGAAATTGTGGTGTGTCCACGTTGCGTTTTGCGCCGTTTCCTGTTGTGGGCACTATGCCTACCCACACAAGTGAGGTACCATTTTTCTCGGAAGACTTTGGGGAACGCGGGGTGCGTGGAAATTTGTGGATCCACGCAGATTCCAGAACTTTCCACCACAGAAATATGAGGAAAATGTGGGTTTTTTGACATTTGTTTAGGTTTGCAGGGGATTCTGGGTAACAGAACCTGGTGAAAGGCAGTCAACTCACCCCATATTGGATTCCTCTGGGTGTCTAGTTTTTAAAAATGTATAGGTTTGCTAGGTTTCCCTAGGTGCCGGCAGAGCTAGGGTTCAAAAACTACAGCTAGGCACTTTGCCAAAAAAGGGTCATTTTTCACTGTGAAATTGTGGTGTGTCCACGTTGCGTTTTGCGCTGTTTCCTGTCGCGGGCACTAGGCCTACTCACACAAGTGAGGTACCATTTTTATCGGAAGACTTTGGGGAACGCGGGGTGGGTGTAAATTTGTGGATCCACGCAGATTCCAGAACTTTCCACCACAGAAATGTGAGGAAAATGTGTTTTTTTGGACAATTTTTTAGGTTTGCAAGGGATTCTGGGTAACAGAACCTGGTGAGAGCCAGACAAGTCACCCCATCCTGGATTCCCCTGGGTGTCTAGTTTTCACAAATGTATAGGTTTGCTAGGTTTCCCTAGGTGCCGGAAGAGCTAGGGTTCAAAAAGAAATTGTGGTGTGTCCACGTTGCGTTTTGTGCCGTTTCCTGTCACGGGCACCAGGCCTACCCACACAAGTGAGGTACCATTTTTCTTGGAAGACTTTGGGGAACGCGGGGTGGGTGGAAATTTGTGGATCCACGCAGATTCCAGAATTTTCCACCACAGAAATGTGAGGAAAATGTGGTTTGTTTGACAATTTTTTAGGTTTGCAAGGGATTCTGGGTAACAGAACCTGGTGAGAGGCAGTCAAGTCACCCCATATTGGATTACTCTGGGTGTCTAGTTTTTAAAAATGTATAGGTTTGCTAGGTTTCCCTAGGTGCCGGCAGAGCTAGGGTTAAAAACTACAGCTAGGCACTTTGCCAAAAAGGGTCATTTTTCACTGTGAAATTGTGGTGTGCCCACGTTGCGTTTTGCGCCGTTTCCTGTCGCGGGCACCAGGCCTACCCACACAAGTGAGGTACCATTTTTCTCGGAAGACTTAGGGGAACGCGGGGTGGGTGAAAATTTGTGGATCCACGCAGATTCCAGAACTTTCCACCACAGAAATGTGAGGAAAATGTGTTTTTTGGACAATTTTTAGGTTTGCAAGGGATTCTGGGTAACAGAACCTGGTGAGAGGCAGTCAAGTCACCCCATATTGGATTCCTCTGGGTGTCTAGTTTTCAAAAATGTATAGGTTTGCTAGGTTTCCCTAGGTGCCGGCAGAGCTAGGGTTCAAAAACTACAGCTAGGCAGTTTGCCAAAAAAGGGTCATTTTTCACTGTGAAATTGTGGTGTGTCCACGTTGCGTTTTGCGCCGTTTCCTGTTGCGGGCACTAGGCCTACCCACACAAGTGAGGTACCATTTTTCTCTGAAGACTTTGGGGAACGCGGGGTGGGTGGAAATTTGTGGATCCACGCAGATTCCAGAACTTTCCACCACAGAAATGTGAGGAAAATGTGGTTTGTTTGACAATTTTTAAGTTTGCAAGGGATTCTGGGTAACAGAACCTGGTGCGAGGCGGTCAAGTCACCCCATCCTGGATTCCCCTGGGTGTCTAGTTTTCAAAAATGTATAGGTTTGCTAGGTTTCCCTAGGTGCCGGCAGAGCTAGGGTTCAAAAACTACAGCTAGGCAGTTTGCCAAAAAAGGGTCATTTTTCACTGTGAAATTGTGGTGTGCCCACGTTGCGTTTTGCGCCGTTTCCTGTCGCTGGCACCAGGCCTACCCACACAAGTGAGGTACCATTTTTCTCGGAAGACTTTGGGGAACGTGGGGTGGGTGGAAATTTGTGGATCCACGCAGATTCCAGAACTTTCCACCACAGAAATGTGAGGAAAATGTGGTTTGTTTGACAATTTTTAAGTTTGCAAGGGATTCTGGGTAACAGAACCTGGTGCGAGGCGGTCAAGTCACCCCATCCTGGATTCCCCTGGGTGTCTAGTTTTCAAAAATGTATAGGTTTGCTAGGTTTCCCTAGGTGCCGGCAGAGCTAGGGTTCAAAAACTACAGCTAGGCAGTTTGCCAAAAAAGGGTCATTTTTCACTGTGAAATTGTGGTGTGCCCACGTTGCGTTTTGCGCCGTTTCCTGTCGCTGGCACCAGGCCTACCCACACAAGTGAGGTACCATTTTTCTCGGAAGACTTTGGGGAACGTGGGGTGGGTGGAAATTTGTGGATCCACGCAGATTCCAGAACTTTCCACCACAGAAATGTGAGGAAAATGTGTTTTTTTGACAATTGTTTAGGTTTGCAAGGGATTCTGGGTAACAGAACCTGGTGAGAGGCAGTCAAGTCACCCCATATTGGATTCCTCTGGGTGTCTAGTTTTCAAAAATGTATAGGTTTGCTGGGTTTCCCTAGGTGCCGGCAGAGCTAGGGTTCAAAAACTACAGCTAGGCAGTTTGCCAAAAAAGGGTCATTTTTCACTGTGAAATTGTGGTGTGTCCATGTTGCGTTTTGCGCCGTTTCCTGTTGCGGGCACTAGGCCTACCCACACAAGTGAGGTACCATTTTTCTCTGAAGACTTTGGGGAACGCGGGGTGGGTGGAAATTTGTGGATCCACGCAGATTCCAGAACTTTCCACCACAGAAATTTGAGGAAAATGTGTTTTTTTGACAATATTTTAGGTTTGCAAGGGATTCTGGGTAACAGAACCTGGAGAGAGGCAGTCAAGTCACCCCATCCTGGATTCCCCTGGGTGTCTAGTTTTCAAAAATGTATAGGTTTGCTAGGTTTACCTAGGTGCCGGCAGAGCTGGGGTTAAAAACTACAGCTAGGCAGTTTGCCAAAAAAGGGTCATTTTTCACTGTGAAATTGTGATGTGTCCGCGTTGTGTTTTGCGCCATTTCCTGTCGCTGGCACTAGGCCTACCCACACAAGTGAGGTACCATTTTTCTCGGAAGACTTTGGGGAACGCGGGGTGGGTGGAAATTTGTGGATCCACGCAGATTCCAGAACTTTCCACCACAGAAATGTGAGGAAAATGTGGTTTGTTTGACAATTTGTTAGGTTTGCAAGGGATTCTGGGTAACAGAACCTGGTGAGAGGCAGTCAAGTCACCCCATACTGGATTCCCCTGGGTGTCTAGTTTTCAAAAATGTATAGGTTTGCTAGGTTTCCCTAGGTGCCTGCAGAGCTAGGGTTCAAAAACTACAGCTAGGCAGTTTGCCAAAAAAGGGTCATTTTTCACTGTGAAATTGTGGTGTGTCCACGTTGCGTTTTGCGCCGTTTCCTGTTGCGGGCACCAGGCCTACCCACACAAGTGAGGTACCATTTTTCTCTGAAGACTTTGGGGAACGCGGGGTGGGTGGAAATTTGTGGATCCACGCAGATTCCAGAACTTTCCACCACAGAAATGTGAGGAAAATTTGTTTTTTTTGACAATTTGTTAGGTTTGCAAGGGATTCTGGGTAACAGAACCTGGGGAGAGCCAGACAAGGCACCCCATCCTGGATTCCCCTGGGTGTCTAGTTTTCAAAAATGTATAGGTTTGCTAGGTTTCCCTAGGTGCCGGCAGAGCTAGGGTTAAAAAACTACAGCTAGGCACTTTGCCAAAAGGGTCATTTTTCACTGTGAAATTGTGGTGTGCCCACGTTGTGTTTTGCGCCGTTTCCTGTCGCGGGCACCAGGCCTACCCACACAAGTGAGGTACCATTGTTCTCGGAAGACTTTGGGGAACGCGGGGTGGGTGGAAATTTGTGGATCCACACAGATTCCAGAACTTTCCACCACAGAAATGTGAGGAAAATGTGGTTTTTTTGACAATAGTTTAGCTTTGCAAGGGATTCTGGGTAACAGAACCTGGTGAGAGGCAGTCAAGTCACCCCATATTGGATTCCTCTGGGTGTCTAGTTTTCAAAAATGTATAGGTTTGCTGGGTTTCCCTAGGTGCCGGCAGAGCTAGGGTTCAAAAACTACAGCTAGGCAGTTTGCCAAAAAGGGTCATTTTTCACTGTGAAATTGTGGTGTGTCCACGTTGCGTTTTGCGCCGTTTCCTGTTGCGGGCACTAGGCCTACCCACACAAGTGAGGTACCATTTTTCTCTGAAGACTTTGGGAACGCGGGGTGGGTGGAAATTTGTGGATCCACGCAGATTCCAGAACTTTCCACCACAGAAATTTGAGGAAAATGTGGTTTTTTTGACAATTTTTTAGGTTTGCAAGGGATTCTGGGTAACAGAACCTGGAGAGAGGCAGTCAAGTCACCCCATCCTGGATTCCCCTGGGTGTCTAGTTTTCACAAATGTATAGGTTTGCTAGGTTTACCTAGGTGCCGGCAGAGCTAGGGTTAAAAAACTACAGCTAGGCAGTTTGCCAAAAAAGGGTCATTTTTACTCTGAAATTGTGGTGTGTCCACGTTGCGTTTTGCGCCATTTCCTGTCGCAGGCACTAGGCCTACCCACACAAGTGAGGTACCATTTTTCTCGGAAGACTTTGGGGAACACGGGGTGGGTGGAAATTTGTGGATCCACGCAGATTCCAGAACTTTCCACCACAGAAATGTGAGGAAAATGTGGTTTGTTTGACAATTTGTTAGGTTTGCAAGGGATTCTGGGTAACAGAACCTGGTGAGAGGCAGTCAAGTCACCCCATCCTGGATTCCCCTGGGTGTCTAGTTTTCAAAAATGTATAGGTTTGCTAGGTTTCCCTAGGTGCCTGCAGAGCTAGGGTTCAAAAACTACAGCTAGGCAGTTTGCCAAAAAGGGTCATTTTTCACTGTGAAATTGTGGTGTGTCCACGTTGCGTTTTGCGCCGTTTCCTGTTGCGGGCACCAGGCCTACCCACACAAGTGAGGTACCATTTTTCTCTGAAGACTTTGGGGAACGCGGGGTGGGTGGAAATTTGTGGATCCACGCAGATTCCAGAACTTTCCACCACAGAAATGTGAGGAAAATGTGTTTTTTTGACAATTTGTTAGGTTTGCAAGGGATTCTGGGTAACAGAACCTGGGGAGAGCCAGACAAGGCACCCCATCCTGGATTCCCCTGGGTGTCTAGTTTTCAAAAATGTATAGGTTTGCTAGGTTTCCCTAGGTGCCGGCAGAGCTAGGGTTAAAAACTACAGCTAGGCAGTTTGCCAAAAAGGGTCATTTTTCACTGTGAAATTGTGGTGTGTCCACGTTGCGTTTTGCGCCGTTTCCTGTTGCGGGCACTAGGCCTACCCACACAAGTGAGGTACCATTTTTCTCTGAAGACTTTGGGGAACGCGGGGTGGGTGGAAATTTGTGGATCCACACAGATTCCAGAACTTTCCACCACAGAAATGTGAGGAAAATGTGGTTTTTTGACAATAGTTTAGCTTTGCAAGGGATTCTGGGTAACAGAACCTGGTGAGAGGCAGTCAAGTCACCCCATATTGGATTCCTCTGGGTGTCTAGTTTTCAAAAATGTATAGGTTTGCTGGGTTTCCTAGGTGCCGGCAGAGCTAGGGTTCAAAAACTACAGCTAGGCAGTATGCCAAAAAGGGTCATTTTTCACTGTGAAATTGTGGTGTGTCCACGTTGCGTTTTGCGCCGTTTCCTGTTGCGGGCACTAGGCCTACCCACACAAGTGAGGTACCATTTTTCTCTGAAGACTTTGGGGAACGCGGGGTGGGTGGAAATTTGTGGATCCACGCAGATTCCAGAACTTTCCACCACAGAAATTTGAGGAAAATGTGTTTTTTTGACAATTTTTTAGGTTTGCAAGGGATTCTGGGTAACAGAACCTGGAGAGAGGCAGTCAAGTCACCCCATCCTGGATTCCCTGGGTGTCTAGTTTTCAAAAATGTATAGGTTTGCTAGGTTTCCCTAGGTGCCTGCAGAGCTAGGGTTCAAAAACTACAGCTAGGCAGTTTGCCAAAAAGGGTCATTTTTCCCTGTGAAATTGTGGTGTGTCCACGTTGCGTTTTGCGCCGTTTCCTGTTGCGGGCACTATGCCTACCCACACAAGTGAGGTACCATTTTTCTCGGAAGACTTTGGGGAAAGCGGGGTGCGTGGAAATTTGTGGATCCACGCAGATTCCAGAACTTTCCACCACAGAAATATGAGGAAAATGTGGGTTTTTTACATTTGTTTAGGTTTGCAGGGGATTCTGGGTAACAGAACCTGGTGAAAGGCAGTCAAGTCACCCCATATTGGATTCCTCTGGGTGTCTAGTTTTTAAAAATGTATAGGTTTGCTAGGTTTCCCTAGGTGCCGGCAGAGCTAGGGTTCAAAAACTACAGCTAGGCACTTTGCCAAAAAAGGGTCATTTTTCACTGTGAAATTGTGGTGTGTCCACGTTGCGTTTTGCGCTGTTTCCTGTCGCGGGCACTAGGCCTACTCACACAAGTGAGGTACCATTTTTATCGGAAGACTTTGGGGAACGCGTGGTGGGTGGAAATTTGTGGATCCACGCAGATTCCAGAACTTTCCACCACAGAAATGTGAGGAACATGTGTTTTTTTTGACAATTTTTTAGGTTTGCAAGGGATTCTGGGTAACAGAACCTGGTGAGAGCCAGACAAGTCACCCCATCCTAGATTCCCCTGGGTGTCTAGTTTTCACAAATGTATAGGTTTGCTAGGTTTCCCTAGGTGCCGGAAGAGCTAGGGTTCAAAAAGAAATTGTGGTGTGTCCACGTTGCGTTTTGCGCTGTTTCCTGTCGCGGGCACTAGGCCTACTCACACAAGTGAGGTACCATTTTTATCGGAAGACTTTGGGGAACGCGTGGTGGGTGGAAATTTGTGGATCCACGCAGATTCCAGAACTTTCCACCACAGAAATGTGAGGAACATGTGTTTTTTTGACAATTTTTAGGTTTGCAAGGGATTCTGGGTAACAGAACCTGGTGAGAGCCAGACAAGTCACCCCATCCTAGATTCCCTGGGTGTCTAGTTTTCACAAATGTATAGGTTTGCTAGGTTTCCCTAGGTGCCGGAAGAGCTAGGGTTCAAAAGAAATTGTGGTGTGTCCACGTTGCGCTTTGCGCCGTTTCCTGTCGCGGGCACCAGGCCTACCCACACAAGTGAGGTACCATTTTTCTCGGAAGACTTAGGGGAACGCGGGGTGGGTGAAAATTTGTGGATCCACGCAGATTCCAGAACTTTCCACCACAGAAATGTGAGGAAAATGTGTTTTTTTGACAATTTTTTAGGTTTGCAAGGGATTCTGGGTAACAGAACCTGGTGAGAGGCAGTCAAGTCACCCCATATTGGATTCCTCTGGGTGTCTAGTTTTCAAAAATGTATAGGTTTGCTAGGTTTCCCTAGGTGCCGGCAGAGCTAGGGTTCAAAAACTACAGCTAGGCAGTTTGCCAAAAAGGGTCATTTTTCACTGTGAAATTGTGGTGTGTCCACGTTGCGTTTTGCGCCGTTTCCTGTTGCGGGCACTAGGCCTACCCACACAAGTGAGGTACCATTTTTCTCTGAAGACTTTGGGGAACGCGGGGTGGGTGGAAATTTGTGGATCCACGCAGATTCCAGAACTTTCCACCACAGAAATGTGAGGAAAATGTGGTTTGTTTGACAATTTTTAAGTTTGCAAGGGATTCTGGGTAACAGAACCTGGTGCGAGGCGGTCAAGTCACCCCATCCTGGATTCCCTGGGTGTCTAGTTTTCAAAAATGTATAGGTTTGCTAGGTTTCCCTAGGTGCCGGCAGAGCTAGGGTTCAAAAACTACAGCTAGGCAGTTTGCCAAAAAAGGGTCATTTTTCACTGTGAAATTGTGGTGTGCCCACGTTGCGTTTTGCGCCGTTTCCTGTCGCTGGCACCAGGCCTACCCACACAAGTGAGGTACCATTTTTCTCGGAAGACTTTGGGGAACGTGGGGTGGGTGGAAATTTGTGGATCCACGCAGATTCCAGAACTTTCCACCACAGAAATGTGAGGAAAATGTGGTTTGTTTGACAATTTTTTAAGTTTGCAAGGGATTCTGGGTAACAGAACCTGGTGCGAGGCGGTCAAGTCACCCCATCCTGGATTCCCCTGGGTGTCTAGTTTTCAAAAATGTATAGGTTTGCTAGGTTTCCCTAGGTGCCGGCAGAGCTAGGGTTCAAAAACTACAGCTAGGCAGTTTGCCAAAAAAGGGTCATTTTTCACTGTGAAATTGTGGTGTGCCCACGTTGCGTTTTGCGCCGTTTCCTGTCGCTGGCACCAGGCCTACCCACACAAGTGAGGTACCATTTTTCTCGGAAGACTTTGGGGAACGTGGGGTGGGTGGAAATTTGTGGATCCACGCAGATTCCAGAACTTTCCACCACAGAAATGTGAGGAAAATGTGTTTTTTTTGACAATTGTTTAGGTTTGCAAGGGATTCTGGGTAACAGAACCTGGTGAGAGGCAGTCAAGTCACCCCATATTGGATTCCTCTGGGTGTCTAGTTTTCAAAAATGTATAGGTTTGCTGGGTTTCCCTAGGTGCCGGCAGAGCTAGGGTTCAAAAACTACAGCTAGGCAGTTTGCCAAAAAAGGGTCATTTTTCACTGTGAAATTGTGGTGTGTCCATGTTGCGTTTTGCGCCGTTTCCTGTTGCGGGCACTAGGCCTACCCACACAAGTGAGGTACCATTTTTCTCTGAAGACTTTGGGGAACGCGGGGTGGGTGGAAATTTGTGGATCCACGCAGATTCCAGAACTTTCCACCACAGAAATTTGAGGAAAATGTGTTTTTTTGACAATTTTTAGGTTTGCAAGGGATTCTGGGTAACAGAACCTGGAGAGAGGCAGTCAAGTCACCCCATCCTGGATTCCCTGGGTGTCTAGTTTTCAAAAATGTATAGGTTTGCTAGGTTTACCTAGGTGCCGGCAGAGCTGGGGTTAAAAACTACAGCTAGGCAGTTTGCCAAAAAAGGGTCATTTTTCACTGTGAAATTGTGATGTGTCCGCGTTGTGTTTTGCGCCATTTCCTGTCGCTGGCACTAGGCCTACCCACACAAGTGAGGTACCATTTTTCTCGGAAGACTTTGGGGAACGCGGGGTGGGTGGAAATTTGTGGATCCACGCAGATTCCAGAACTTTCCACCACAGAAATGTGAGGAAAATGTGGTTTGTTTGACAATTTGTTAGGTTTGCAAGGGATTCTGGGTAACAGAACCTGGTGAGAGGCAGTCAAGTCACCCCATACTGGATTCCCCTGGGTGTCTAGTTTTCAAAAATGTATAGGTTTGCTAGGTTTCCCTAGGTGCCTGCAGAGCTAGGGTTCAAAAACTACAGCTAGGCAGTTTGCCAAAAAAGGGTCATTTTTCACTGTGAAATTGTGGTGTGTCCACGTTGCGTTTGCGCCGTTTCCTGTTGCGGGCACCAGGCCTACCCACACAAGTGAGGTACCATTTTTCTCTGAAGACTTTGGGGAACGCGGGGTGGGTGGAAATTTGTGGATCCACGCAGATTCCAGAACTTTCCACCACAGAAATGTGAGGAAAATTTGTTTTTTTGACAATTTGTTAGGTTTGCAAGGGATTCTGGGTAACAGAACCTGGGGAGAGCCAGACAAGGCACCCCATCCTGGATTCCCCTGGGTGTCTAGTTTTCAAAAATGTATAGGTTTGCTAGGTTTCCCTAGGTGCCGGCAGAGCTAGGGTTAAAAAACTACAGCTAGGCACTTTGCCAAAAAAGGGTCATTTTTCACTGTGAAATTGTGGTGTGCCCACGTTGTGTTTTGCGCCGTTTCCTGTCGCGGGCACCAGGCCTACCCACACAAGTGAGGTACCATTGTTCTCGGAAGACTTTGGGGAACGCGGGGTGGGTGGAAATTTGTGGATCCACACAGATTCCAGAACTTTCCACCACAGAAATGTGAGGAAAATGTGGTTTTTTTGACAATAGTTTAGCTTTGCAAGGGATTCTGGGTAACAGAACCTGGTGAGAGGCAGTCAAGTCACCCCATATTGGATTCCTCTGGGTGTCTAGTTTTCAAAAATGTATAGGTTTGCTGGGTTTCCCTAGGTGCCGGCAGAGCTAGGGTTCAAAAACTACAGCTAGGCAGTTTGCCAAAAAGGGTCATTTTTCACTGTGAAATTGTGGTGTGTCCACGTTGCGTTTTGCGCCGTTTCCTGTTGCGGGCACTAGGCCTACCCACACAAGTGAGGTACCATTTTTCTCTGAAGACTTTGGGGAACGCGGGGTGGGTGGAAATTTGTGGATCCACGCAGATTCCAGAACTTTCCACCACAGAAATTTGAGGAAAATGTGGTTTTTTTGACAATTTTTAGGTTTGCAAGGGATTCTGGGTAACAGAACCTGGAGAGAGGCAGTCAAGTCACCCCATCCTGGATTCCCCTGGGTGTCTAGTTTTCACAAATGTATAGGTTTGCTAGGTTTACCTAGGTGCCGGCAGAGCTAGGGTTAAAAAACTACAGCTAGGCAGTTTGCCAAAAAAGGGTCATTTTTTACTCTGAAATTGTGGTGTGTCCACGTTGCGTTTTGCGCCATTTCCTGTCGCAGGCACTAGGCCTACCCACACAAGTGAGGTACCATTTTTCTCGGAAGACTTTGGGGAACACGGGGTGGGTGGAAATTTGTGGATCCACGCAGATTCCAGAACTTTCCACCACAGAAATGTGAGGAAAATGTGGTTTGTTTGACAATTTGTTAGGTTTGCAAGGGATTCTGGGTAACAGAACCTGGTGAGAGGCAGTCAAGTCACCCCATCCTGGATTCCCCTGGGTGTCTAGTTTTCAAAAATGTATAGGTTTGCTAGGTTTCCCTAGGTGCCTGCAGAGCTAGGGTTCAAAAACTACAGCTAGGCAGTTTGCCAAAAAAGGGTCATTTTTCACTGTGAAATTGTGGTGTGTCCACGTTGCGTTTTGCGCCGTTTCCTGTTGCGGGCACCAGGCCTACCCACACAAGTGAGGTACCATTTTTCTCTGAAGACTTTGGGGAACGCGGGGTGGGTGGAAATTTGTGGATCCACGCAGATTCCAGAACTTTCCACCACAGAAATGTGAGGAAAATGTGTTTTTTTGACAATTTGTTAGGTTTGCAAGGGATTCTGGGTAACAGAACCTGGGGAGAGCCAGACAAGGCACCCCATCCTGGATTCCCCTGGGTGTCTAGTTTTCAAAAATGTATAGGTTTGCTAGGTTTCCCTAGGTGCCGGCAGAGCTAGGGTTAAAAACTACAGCTAGGCAGTTTGCCAAAAAGGGTCATTTTTCACTGTGAAATTGTGGTGTGTCCACGTTGCGTTTTGCGCCGTTTCCTGTTGCGGGCACTAGGCCTACCCACACAAGTGAGGTACCATTTTTCTCTGAAGACTTTGGGGAACGCGGGGTGGGTGGAAATTTGTGGATCCACACAGATTCCAGAACTTTCCACCACAGAAATGTGAGGAAAATGTGGTTTTTTGACAATAGTTTAGCTTTGCAAGGGATTCTGGGTAACAGAACCTGGTGAGAGGCAGTCAAGTCACCCCATATTGGATTCCTCTGGGTGTCTAGTTTTCAAAAATGTATAGGTTTGCTGGGTTTCCTAGGTGCCGGCAGAGCTAGGGTTCAAAAACTACAGCTAGGCAGTTTGCCAAAAAGGGTCATTTTTCACTGTGAAATTGTGGTGTGTCCACGTTGCGTTTTGCGCCGTTTCCTGTTGCGGGCACTAGGCCTACCCACACAAGTGAGGTACCATTTTTCTCTGAAGACTTTGGGAACGCGGGGTGGGTGGAAATTTGTGGATCCACGCAGATTCCAGAACTTTCCACCACAGAAATTTGAGGAAAATGTGTTTTTTTGACAATTTTTAGGTTTGCAAGGGATTCTGGGTAACAGAACCTGGAGAGAGGCAGTCAAGTCACCCCATCCTGGATTCCCCTGGGTGTCTAGTTTTCAAAAATGTATAGGTTTGCTAGGTTTCCCTAGGTGCCTGCAGAGCTAGGGTTCAAAAACTACAGCTAGGCAGTTTGCCAAAAAGGGTCATTTTTCCCTGTGAAATTGTGGTGTGTCCACGTTGCGTTTTGCGCCGTTTCCTGTTGCGGGCACTATGCCTACCCACACAAGTGAGGTACCATTTTTCTCGGAAGACTTTGGGGAAAGCGGGGTGCGTGGAAATTTGTGGATCCACGCAGATTCCAGAACTTTCCACCACAGAAATATGAGGAAAATGTGGGTTTTTTACATTTGTTTAGGTTTGCAGGGGATTCTGGGTAACAGAACCTGGTGAAAGGCAGCCAAGTCACCCCATATTGGATTCCTCTGGGTGTCTAGTTTTTAAAAATGTATAGGTTTGCTAGGTTTCCCTAGGTGCCGGCAGAGCTAGGGTTCAAAAACTACAGATAGGCACTTTGCCAAAAAAGGGTCATTTTTCACTGTGAAATTGTGGTGTGTCCACGTTGCGTTTTGCGCCGTTTCCTGTTGCGGGCACTAGGCCTACCCACACAAGTGAGGTACCATTTTTCTCTGAAGACTTTGGGGAACGCGGGGTGGGTGGAAATTTGTGGATCCACACAGATTCCAGAACTTTCCACCACAGAAATGTGAGGAAAATGTGGTTTTTTTGACAATAGTTTAGCTTTGCAAGGGATTCTGGGTAAGAGAACCTGGTGAGAGGCAGTCAAGTCACCCCATATTGGATTCCTCTGGGTGTCTAGTTTTCAAAAATGTATAGGTTTGCTGGGTTTCCCTAGGTGCCGGCAGAGCTAGGGTTCAAAAACTACAGCTAGGCAGTTTGCCAAAAAAGGGTCATTTTTCACTGTGAAATTGTGGTGTGTCCACGTTGCGTTTTGCGCCGTTTCCTGTTGCGGGCACTAGGCCTACCCACACAAGTGAGGTACCATTTTTCTCTGAAGACTTTGGGGAACGCGGGGTGGGTGGAAATTTGTGGATCCACGCAGATTCCAGAACTTTCCACCACAGAAATTTGAGGAAAATGTGTTTTTATTGACAATTTTTAGGTTTGCAAGGGATTCTGGGTAACAGAACCTGGAGAGAGGCAGTCAAGTCACCCCATCCTGGATTCCCCTGGGTGTCTAGTTTTCACAAATGTATAGGTTTGCTAGGTTTACCTAGGTGCCGGCAGAGCTAGGGTTCAAAAACTACAGCTAGGCAGTTTGCCAAAAAAGGGTCATTTTTTACTCTGAAATTGTGGTGTGTCCACGTTGCGTTTTGCGCCATTTCCTGTCGCAGGCACTAGGCCTACCCACACAAGTGAGGTACCATTTTTCTCGGAAGACTTTGGGGAACACGGGGTGGGTGGAAATTTGTGGATCCACGCAGCTTCCAGAACTTTCCACCACAGAAATGTGAGGAAAATGTGGTTTGTTTGACAATTTGTTAGGTTTGCAAGGGATTCTGGGTAACAGAACCTGGTGAGAGGCAGTCAAGTCACCCCATCCTGGATTCCCCTGGGTGTCTAGTTTTCAAAAATGTATAGGTTTGCTAGGTTTCCCTAGGTGCCTGCAGAGCTAGGGTTCAAAAACTACAGCTAGGCAGTTTGCCAAAAAAGGGTCATTTTTCCCTGTGAAATTGTGGTGTGTCCACGTTGCGTTTTGCGCCGTTTCCTGTTGTGGGCACTATGCCTACCCACACAAGTGAGGTACCATTTTTCTCGGAAGACTTTGGGGAACGCGGGGTGCGTGGAAATTTGTGGATCCACGCAGATTCCAGAACTTTCCACCACAGAAATATGAGGAAAATGTGGGTTTTTGACATTTGTTTAGGTTTGCAGGGGATTCTGGGTAACAGAACCTGGTGAAAGGCAGTCAACTCACCCCATATTGGATTCCTCTGGGTGTCTAGTTTTTAAAAATGTATAGGTTTGCTAGGTTTCCCTAGGTGCCGGCAGAGCTAGGGTTCAAAAACTACAGCTAGGCACTTTGCCAAAAAGGGTCATTTTTCACTGTGAAATTGTGGTGTGTCCACGTTGCGTTTGCGCTGTTTCCTGTCGCGGGCACTAGGCCTACTCACACAAGTGAGGTACCATTTTTATCGGAAGACTTTGGGGAACGCGGGGTGGGTGTAAATTTGTGGATCCACGCAGATTCCAGAACTTTCCACCACAGAAATGTGAGGAAAATGTGTTTTTTGGACAATTTTTTAGGTTTGCAAGGGATTCTGGGTAACAGAACCTGGTGAGAGCCAGACAAGTCACCCCATCCTGGATTCCCCTGGGTGTCTAGTTTTCACAAATGTATAGGTTTGCTAGGTTTCCCTAGGTGCCGGAAGAGCTAGGGTTCAAAAAGAAATTGTGGTGTGTCCACGTTGCGTTTTGTGCCGTTTCCTGTCACGGGCACCAGGCCTACCCACACAAGTGAGGTACCATTTTTCTTGGAAGACTTTGGGGAACGCGGGGTGGGTGGAAATTTGTGGATCCACGCAGATTCCAGAATTTTCCACCACAGAAATGTGAGGAAAATGTGGTTTGTTTGACAATTTTTTAGGTTTGCAAGGGATTCTGGGTAACAGAACCTGGTGAGAGGCAGTCAAGTCACCCCATATTGGATTACTCTGGGTGTCTAGTTTTTAAAAATGTATAGGTTTGCTAGGTTTCCCTAGGTGCCGGCAGAGCTAGGGTTAAAAAACTACAGCTAGGCACTTTGCCAAAAAAGGGTCATTTTTCACTGTGAAATTGTGGTGTGCCCACGTTGCGTTTTGCGCCGTTTCCTGTCGCGGGCACCAGGCCTACCCACACAAGTGAGGTACCATTTTTCTCGGAAGACTTAGGGAACGCGGGGTGGGTGAAAATTTGTGGATCCACGCAGATTCCAGAACTTTCCACCACAGAAATGTGAGGAAAATGTGTTTTTTTTGACAATTTTTAGGTTTGCAAGGGATTCTGGGTAACAGAACCTGGTGAGAGGCAGTCAAGTCACCCCATATTGTATTCCTCTGGGTGTCTAGTTTTCAAAAATGTATAGGTTTGCTAGGTTTCCCTAGGTGCCGGCAGAGCTAGGGTTCAAAAACTACAGCTAGGCAGTTTGCCAAAAAGGGTCATTTTTCACTGTGAAATTGTGGTGTGTCCACGTTGCGTTTTGCGCCGTTTCCTGTTGCGGGCACTAGGCCTACCCACACAAGTGAGGTACCATTTTTCTCTGAAGACTTTGGGGAACGCGGGGTGGGTGGAAATTTGTGGATCCACGCAGATTCCAGAACTTTCCACCACAGAAATGTGAGGAAAATGTGGTTTGTTTGACAATTTTTTAAGTTTGCAAGGGATTCTGGGTAACAGAACCTGGTGCGAGGCGGTCAAGTCACCCCATCCTGGATTCCCCTGGGTGTCTAGTTTTCAAAAATGTATAGGTTTGCTAGGTTTCCCTAGGTGCTGGCAGAGCTAGGGTTCAAAAACTACAGCTAGGCAGTTTGCCAAAAAAGGGTCATTTTTCACTGTGAAATTGTGGTGTGCCCACGTATCGTTTTGCGCCGTTTCCTGTCGCTGGCACCAGGCCTACCCACACAAGTGAGGTACCATTTTTCTCGGAAGACTTTGGGGAACGTGGGGTGGGTGGAAATTTGTGGATCCACGCAGATTCCAGAACTTTCCACCACAGAAATGTGAGGAAAATGTGGTTTGTTTGACAATTTTTTAAGTTTGCAAGGGATTCTGGGTAACAGAACCTGGTGCGAGGCGGTCAAGTCACCCCATCCTGGATTCCCCTGGGTGTCTAGTTTTCAAAAATGTATAGGTTTGCTAGGTTTCCCTAGGTGCCGGCAGAGCTAGGGTTCAAAAACTACAGCTAGGCAGTTTGCCAAAAAAGGGTCATTTTTCACTGTGAAATTGTGGTGTGCCCACGTTGCGTTTTGCGCCATTTCCTGTCGCTGGCACCAGGCCTACCCACACAAGTGAGGTACCATTTTTCTCGGAAGACTTTGGGAACGTGGGGTGGGTGGAAATTTGTGGATCCACGCAGATTCCAGAACTTTCCACCACAGAAATGTGAGGAAAATGTGTTTTTTTTGACAATTGTTTAGGTTTGCAAGGGATTCTGGGTAACAGAACCTGGTGAGAGGCAGTCAAGTCACCCCATATTGGATTCCTCTGGGTGTCTAGTTTTCAAAAATGTATAGGTTTGCTGGGTTTCCCTAGGTGCCGGCAGAGCTAGGGTTCAAAAACTACAGCTAGGCAGTTTGCCAAAAAGGGTCATTTTTCACTGTGAAATTGTGGTGTGTCCATGTTGCGTTTTGCGCCGTTTCCTGTTGCGGGCACTAGGCCTACCCACACAAGTGAGGTACCATTTTTCTCTGAAGACTTTGGGGAACGCGGGGTGGGTGGAAATTTGTGGATCCACGCAGATTCCAGAACTTTCCACCACAGAAATTTGAGGAAAATGTGTTTTTTTGACAATTTTTAGGTTTGCAAGGGATTCTGGGTAACAGAACCTGGAGAGAGGCAGTCAAGTCACCCCATCCTGGATTCCCCTGGGTGTCTAGTTTTCAAAAATGTATAGGTTTGCTAGGTTTACCTAGGTGCCGGCAGAGCTGGGGTTAAAAACTACAGCTAGGCAGTTTGCCAAAAAGGGTCATTTTTCACTGTGAAATTGTGATGTGTCCGCGTTGTGTTTTGCGCCATTTCCTGTCGCTGGCACTAGGCCTACCCACACAAGTGAGGTACCATTTTTCTCGGAAGACTTTGGGGAACGCGGGGTGGGTGGAAATTTGTGGATCCACGCAGATTCCAGAACTTTCCACCACAGAAATGTGAGGAAAATGTGGTTTGTTTGACAATTTGTTAGGTTTGCAAGGGATTCTGGGTAACAGAACCTGGTGAGAGGCAGTCAAGTCACCCCATACTGGATTCCCCTGGGTGTCTAGTTTTCAAAAATGTATAGGTTTGCTAGGTTTCCCTAGGTGCCTGCAGAGCTAGGGTTCAAAAACTACAGCTAGGCAGTTTGCCAAAAAGGGTCATTTTTCACTGTGAAATTGTGGTGTGTCCACGTTGCGTTTGCGCCGTTTCCTGTTGCGGGCACCAGGCCTACCCACACAAGTGAGGTACCATTTTTCTCTGAAGACTTTGGGGAACGCGGGGTGGGTGGAAATTTGTGGATCCACGCAGATTCCAGAACTTTCCACCACAGAAATGTGAGGAAAATTTGTTTTTTGACAATTTGTTAGGTTTGCAAGGGATTCTGGGTAACAGAACCTGGGGAGAGCCAGACAAGGCACCCCATCCTGGATTCCCCTGGGTGTCTAGTTTTCAAAAATGTATAGGTTTGCTAGGTTTCCCTAGGTGCCGGCAGAGCTAGGGTTAAAAAACTACAGCTAGGCACTTTGCCAAAAAAGGGTCATTTTTCACTGTGAAATTGTGGTGTGCCCACGTTGTGTTTTGCGCCGTTTCCTGTCGCGGGCACCAGGCCTACCCACACAAGTGAGGTACCATTGTTCTCGGAAGACTTTGGGGAACGCGGGGTGGGTGGAAATTTGTGGATCCACACAGATTCCAGAACTTTCCACCACAGAAATGTGAGGAAAATGTGGTTTTTTTGACAATAGTTTAGCTTTGCAAGGGATTCTGGGTAACAGAACCTGGTGAGAGGCAGTCAAGTCACCCCATATTGGATTCCTCTGGGTGTCTAGTTTTCAAAAATGTATAGGTTTGCTGGGTTTCCCTAGGTGCCGGCAGAGCTAGGGTTCAAAAACTACAGCTAGGCAGTTTGCCAAAAAAGGGTCATTTTTCACTGTGAAATTGTGGTGTGTCCACGTTGCGTTTTGCGCCGTTTCCTGTTGCGGGCACTAGGCCTACCCACACAAGTGAGGTACCATTTTTCTCTGAAGACTTTGGGGAACGCGGGGTGGGTGGAAATTTGTGGATCCACGCAGATTCCAGAACTTTCCACCACAGAAATTTGAGGAAAATGTGGTTTTTTGACAATTTTTAGGTTTGCAAGGGATTCTGGGTAACAGAACTTGGAGAGAGGCAGTCAAGTCACCCCATCCTGGATTCCCCTGGGTGTCTAGTTTTCACAAATGTATAGGTTTGCTAGGTTTACCTAGGTGCCGGCAGAGCTAGGGTTAAAAAACTACAGCTAGGCAGTTTGCCAAAAAAGGGTCATTTTTACTCTGAAATTGTGGTGTGTCCACGTTGCGTTTTGCGCCATTTCCTGTCGCAGGCACTAGGCCTACCCACACAAGTGAGGTACCATTTTTCTCGGAAGACTTTGGGGAACACGGGGTGGGTGGAAATTTGTGGATCCACGCAGATTCCAGAACTTTCCACCACAGAAATGTGAGGAAAATGTGGTTTGTTTGACAATTTGTTAGGTTTGCAAGGGATTCTGGGTAACAGAACCTGGTGAGAGGCAGTCAAGTCACCCCATCCTGGATTCCCCTGGGTGTCTAGTTTTCAAAAATGTATAGGTTTGCTAGGTTTCCCTAGGTGCCTGCAGAGCTAGGGTTCAAAAACTACAGCTAGGCAGTTTGCCAAAAGAGGTCATTTTTCACTGTGAAATTGTGGTGTGTCCACGTTGCGTTTGCGCCGTTTCCTGTTGCGGGCACCAGGCCTACCCACACAAGTGAGGTACCATTTTTCTCTGAAGACTTTGGGGAACGCGGGGTGGGTGGAAATTTGTGGATCCACGCAGATTCCAGAACTTTCCACCACAGAAATGTGAGGAAAATGTGTTTTTTTTGACAATTTGTTAGGTTTGCAAGGGATTCTGGGTAACAGAACCTGGGGAGAGCCAGACAAGGCACCCCATCCTGGATTCCCCTGGGTGTCTAGTTTTCAAAAATGTATAGGTTTGCTAGGTTTCCCTAGGTGCCGGCAGAGCTAGGGTTAAAAAACTACAGCTAGGCAGTTTGCCAAAAAAGGGTCATTTTTCACTGTGAAATTGTGGTGTGTCCACGTTGCGTTTTGCGCCGTTTCCTGTTGCGGGCACTAGGCCTACCCACACAAGTGAGGTACCATTTTTCTCTGAAGACTTTGGGGAACGCGGGGTGGGTGGAAATTTGTGGATCCACACAGATTCCAGAACTTTCCACCACAGAAATGTGAGGAAAATGTGGTTTTTTTGACAATAGTTTAGCTTTGCAAGGGATTCTGGGTAACAGAACCTGGTGAGAGGCAGTCAAGTCACCCCATATTGGATTCCTCTGGGTGTCTAGTTTTCAAAAATGTATAGGTTTGCTGGGTTTCCCTAGGTGCCGGCAGAGCTAGGGTTCAAAAACTACAGCTAGGCAGTATGCCAAAAAAGGGTCATTTTTCACTGTGAAATTGTGGTGTGTCCACGTTGCGTTTTGCGCCGTTTCCTGTTGCGGGCACTAGGCCTACCCACACAAGTGAGGTACCATTTTTCTCTGAAGACTTTGGGGAACGCGGGGTGGGTGGAAATTTGTGGATCCACGCAGATTCCAGAACTTTCCACCACAGAAATTTGAGGAAAATGTGTTTTTTTTGACAATTTTTTAGGTTTGCAAGGGATTCTGGGTAACAGAACCTGGAGAGAGGCAGTCAAGTCACCCCATCCTGGATTCCCCTGGGTGTCTAGTTTTCAAAAATATATAGGTTTGCTAGGTTTCCCTAGGTGCCTGCAGAGCTAGGGTTCAAAAACTACAGCTAGGCAGTTTGCCAAAAAGGGTCATTTTTCCCTGTGAAATTGTGGTGTGTCCACGTTGCGTTTTGCGCCGTTTCCTGTTGCGGGCACTATGCCTACCCACACAAGTGAGGTACCATTTTTCTCGGAAGACTTTGGGGAAAGCGGGGTGCGTGGAAATTTGTGGATCCACGCAGATTCCAGAACTTTCCACCACAGAAATATGAGGAAAATGTGGGTTTTTTTACATTTGTTTAGGTTTGCAGGGGATTCTGGGTAACAGAACCTGGTGAAAGGCAGTCAAGTCACCCCATATTGGATTCCTCTGGGTGTCTAGTTTTTAAAAATGTATAGGTTTGCTAGGTTTCCCTAGGTGCCGGCAGAGCTAGGGTTCAAAAACTACAGCTAGGCACTTTGCCAAAAAGGGTCATTTTTCACTGTGAAATTGTGGTGTGTCCACGTTGCGTTTTGCGCTGTTTCCTGTCGCGGGCACTAGGCCTACTCACACAAGTGAGGTACCATTTTTATCGGAAGACTTTGGGGAACGCGTGGTGGGTGGAAATTTGTGGATCCACGCAGATTCCAGAACTTTCCACCACAGAAATGTGAGGAACATGTGTTTTTTTGACAATTTTTTAGGTTTGCAAGGGATTCTGGGTAACAGAACCTGGTGAGAGCCAGACAAGTCACCCCATCCTAGATTCCCCTGGGTGTCTAGTTTTCACAAATGTATAGGTTTGCTAGGTTTCCCTAGGTGCCGGAAGAGCTAGGGTTCAAAAAGAAATTGTGGTGTGTCCACGTTGCGTTTTGTGCCGTTTCCTGTCACGGGCACCAGGCCTACCCACACAAGTGAGGTACCATTTTTCTTGGAAGACTTTGAGGAACGCGGGGTGGGTGGAAATTTGTGGATCCACGCAGATTCCAGAACTTTCCACCACAGAAATGTGAGGAACATGTGTTTTTTTGACAATTTTTTAGGTTTGCAGGGGATTCTGAGTAACAGAACCTGGTGAGAGGCAGTCAAGTCACCCCATATTGGATTACTCTGGGTGTCTAGTTTTTAAAAATGTATAGGTTTGCTAGGTTTCCCTAGGTGCCGGCAGACCTAGGGTTAAAAAACTACAGCTAGGCACTTTGCCAAAAAAGGGTCATTTTTCACTGTGAAATTGTGGTGTGCCCACGTTGCGTTTTGCGCCGTTTCCTGTCGCGGGCACCAGGCCTACCCACACAAGTGAGGTACCATTTTTCTCGGAAGACTTAGGGGAACGCGGGGTGGGTGAAAATTTGTGGATCCACGCAGATTCCAGAACTTTCCACCACAGAAATGTGAGGAAAATGTGGTTTTTTTGACAATGTTTTAGGTTTGCAAGGGATTCTGGGTAACAGAACCTGGTGAGAGGCAGTCAAGTCACCCCATATTGGATTCCTCTGGGTGTCTAGTTTTCAAAAATGTATAGGTTTGCTAGGTTTCCCTAGGTGCCGGCAGAGCTAGGGTTCAAAAACTACAGCTAGGCACTTTGCCAAAAAAGGGTAATTTTTCAGTGCGAAATTGTGGTGTGTCCACGTTGCGTTTTGCGCCATTTCCTGTCGCAGGCACTAGGCCTACCCACACAAGTGAGGTACCATTTTTCTCTGAAGACTTTGGGGAACGCGGGGGGGGTGGAAATTTCTGGATCCACGCAGATTCCAGAACTTTCCACCACAGAAATGTGAGGAAAATGTGGTTTGTTTGACAATTTTTTAGGTTTGCAAGGGATTCTGGGTAACAGAACCTGGTGAGAGCCAGACAAGTCACCCCATCCTGGATTCCCCTGGGTGTCTAGTTTTCAAAAATGTATAGGTTTGCTAGGTTTCCCTAGGTGCCGGCAGAGCTAGGGTTCAAAAACTACAGCTAGGCAGTTTGCCAAAAAAGGGTCATTTTTCACTGTGAAATTGTGGTGTGCCCACGTTGCGTTTTGCGCCGTTTCCTGTCGCGGGCACCAGGCCTACCCACACAAGTGAGGTACCATTTTTCTCGGAAGACTTTGGGGAACGTGGGGTGGGTGGAAATTTGTGGATCCACGCAGATTCCAGAACTTTCCACCACAGAAATGTGAGGAAAATGTGGTTTTTTGACAATTGTTTAGGTTTGCAAGGGATTCTGGGTAACAGAACCTGGTGAGAGGCAGTCAAGTCACCCCATATTGGATTCCTCTGGGTGTCTAGTTTTCAAAAATGTATAGGTTTGCTGGGTTTCCCTAGGTGCCGGCAGAGCTAGGGTTCAAAAACTACAGCTAGGCAGTTTGCCAAAAAGGGTCATTTTTCACTGTGAAATTGTGGTGTGTCCACGTTGCGTTTTGCGCCGTTTCCTGTTGCGGGCACTAGGCCTACCCACACAAGTGAGGTACCATTTTTCTCTGAAGAGTTTGGGGAACGCGGGGTGGGTAGAAATTTGTGGATCCACGCAGATTCCAGAACTTTCCACCACAGAAATATGAGGAAAATGTGGGTTTTTTGACATTTGTTTAGGTTTGCAGGGGATTCTGGGTAACAGAACCTGGTGAAAGGCAGTCAAGTCACCCCATATTGGATTCCTCTGGGTGTCTAGTTTTTAAAAATGTATAGGTTTGCTAGGTTTCCCTAGGTGCCGGCAGAGCTAGGGTTCAAAAACTACAGCTAGGCACTTTGCCAAAAAGCGTCATTTTTCACTGTGAAATTGTGGTGTGTCCACGTTGCGTTTTGCGCTGTTTCCTGTCGCGGGCACTAGGCCTACTCACACAAGTGAGGTACCATTTTTATCGGAAGACTTTGGGAACGCGGGGTGGGTGGAAATTTGTGGATCCACGCAGATTCCAGAACTTTCCACCACAGAAATGTGAGGAAAATGTGTTTTTTGGACAATTTTTTAGGTTTGCAAGGGATTCTGGGTAACAGAACCTGGTGAGAGCCAGACAAGTCACCCCATCCTGGATTCCCCTGGGTGTCTAGTTTTCACAAATGTATAGGTTTGCTAGGTTTCCCTAGGTGCCGGAAGAGCTAGGGTTCAAAAAGAAATTGTGGTGTGTCCACGTTGCGTTTTGAGCCGTTTCCTGTCACGGGCACCAGGCCTACCCACACAAGTGAGGTACCATTTTTCTTGGAAGACTTTGGGGAACGCGGGGTGGGTGGAAATTTGTGGATCCACGCAGATTCCAGAACTTTCCACCACAGAAATGTGAGGAACATGTGTTTTTTTTGACAATTTTTTAGGTTTGCAGGGGATTCTGAGTAACAGAACCTGGTGAGAGGCAGTCAAGTCACCCCATATTGGATTACTCTGGGTGTCTAGTTTTTAAAAATGTATAGGTTTGCTAGGTTTCCCTAGGTGCCGGCAGAGCTAGGGTTAAAAACTACAGCTAGGCACTTTGCCAAAAAAGGGTCATTTTTCACTGTGAAATTGTGGTGTGCCCACGTTGCGTTTTGCAACGTTTCCTGTCGCGGGCACCAGGCCTACCCACACAAGTGAGGTACCATTTTTCTCGGAAGACTTTGGGGAACGCGGGGTGGGTGAAAATTTGTGGATCCACGCAGATTCCAGAACTTTCCACCACAGAAATGTGAGGAGAATGTGGTTTTTTTGACAATTTTTTAGGTTTGCAAGGGATTCTGGGTAACAGAACCTGGTGAGAGGCAGTCAAGTCATCCCATCCTGGATTCCTCTGGGTGTCTAGTTTTCAAAAATGTATAGGTTTGCTAGGTTTCCCTAGGTGCCGGCAGAGCTAGGGTTCAAAAACTACAGCTAGGCAGTTTGCCAAAAAAGGGTAATTTTTCACTGTGAAATTGTGGTGTGTCCACGTTGCGTTTTGCGCCATTTCCTGTCGCAGGCACTAGGCCTACCCACACAAGTGAGGTACCATTTTTCTCGGAAGACGTTAGGGAACGCGGGGTGGGTGGAAATTTGTGGATCCACGCAGATTCCAGAACTTTCCACCACAGAAATGTGAGGAAAATGTGGTTTGTTTGACAATTTTTTAGGTTTGCAAGGGATTCTGGGTAACAGAACCTGGTGAGAGGCAGTCAAGTCACCCCATCCTGGATTCCCCTGTGTGTCTAGTTTTCAAAAATGTATAGGTTTGCTAGGTTTCCCTAGGTGCCTGCAGAGCTAGGGTTCAAAAACTACAGCTAGGCAGTTTGCCAAAAAAGGGTAATTTTTCACTGTGAAATTGTGGTGTGTCCACGTTGCGTTTTGCGCCATTTCCTGTTGCGGGCACTAGGCCTACCCACACAAGTGAGGTACCATTTTTCTCGGAAGACTTTGGGGAACGCGGGGTGGGTGGAAATTTGTGGATCCACGCAGACTCCAGAACTTTCCACCACAGAAATGTGAGGAAAATGTGTTTTTTGGACAATTTTTAGGTTTGCAAGGGATTCTGGGTAACAGAACCTGGTGAGAGCCAGACAAGTCACCCCATCCTGGATTTCCCTGGGAGTCTAGTTTTCAAAAATGTATAGGTTTGCTAGGTTTCCCTAGGTGCCGGCAGAGCTAGGGTTCAAAAACTACAGCTAGGCAGTTTGCCAAAAAGGGTCATTTTTCACTGTGAAATTGTGGTGTGCCCACGTTGCGTTTTGCGCCGTTTCCTGTCGCGGGCACCAGGCCTACCCACACAAGTGAGGTACCATTTTTCTCGGAAGACTTTGGGGAACGTGGGGTGGGTGGAAATTTGTGGATCCACGCAGATTCCAGAACTTTCCACCACAGAAATGTGAGGAAAATGTGGGTTTTTTGACAATTGTTTAGGTTTGCAAGGGATTCTGGGTAACAGAACCCGGTGAGAGGCAGTCAAGTCACCCCATATTGGATTCCTCTGGGTGTCTAGTTTTCAAAAATGTATAGGTTTGCTGGGTTTCCCTAGGTGCCGGCAGAGCTAGGGTTCAAAAACTACAGCTAGGCAGTTTGCCAAAAAGGGTCATTTTTCACTGTGAAATTGTGGTGTGTCCACGTTGCGTTTTGCGCCGTTTCCTGTTGCGGGCACTAGGCCTACCCACACAAGTGAGGTACCATTTTTCTCTGAAGACTTTGGGGAACGCGGGGTGGGTGGAAATTTGTGGATCCACGCAGATTCCAGAACTTTCCACCACAGAAATTTGAGGAAAATGTGGTTTTTTTGACAATTTTTAGGTTTGCAAGGGATTCTGGGTAACAGAACCTGGAGAGAGGCAGTCAAGTCACCCCATCCTGGATTCCCCTGGGTGTCTAGTTTTCACAAATGTATAGGTTTGCTAGGTTTACCTAGGTGCCGGCAGAGCTAGGGTTCAAAAACTACAGCTAGGCAGTTTGCCAAAAAAGGGTCATTTTTTACTCTGAAATTGTGGTGTGTCCACGTTGCGTTTTGCGCCATTTCCTGTCGCAGGCACTAGGCCTACCCACACAAGTGAGGTACCATTTTTCTCGGAAGACTTTGGGGAACACGGGGTGGGTGGAAATTTGTGGATCCACGCAGATTCCAGAACTTTCCACCACAGAAATGTGAGGAAAATGTGGTTTGTTTGACAATTTGTTAGGTTTGCAAGGGATTCTGGGTAACAGAACCTGGTGAGAGGCAGTCAAGTCACCCCATCCTGGATTCCCCTGGGTGTCTAGTTTTAAAAAATGTATAGGTTTGCTAGGTTTCCCTAGGTGCCTGCAGAGCTAGGGTTCAAAAACTACAGCTAGGCAGTTTGCCAAAAAAGGGTAATTTTTCCCTGTGAAATTGTGGTGTGTCCACGTTGCGTTATGCGCTGTTTCCTGTTGCGGGCACTATGCCTACCCACACAAGTGAGGTACCATTTTTCTCGGAAGACTTTGGGGAAAGCGGGGTGCGTGGAAATTTGTGGATCCACGCAGATTCCAGAACTTTCCACCACAGAAATATGAGGAAAATGTGGGTTTTTACATTTGTTTAGGTTTGCAGGGGATTCTGGGTAACAGAACCTGGTGAAAGGCAGTCAAGTCACCCCATATTGGATTCCTCTGGGTGTCTAGTTTTTAAAAATGTATAGGTTTGCTAGGTTTCCCTAGGTGCCGGCAGAGCTAGGGTTCAAAAACTACAGCTAGGCACTTTGCCAAAAAGGGTCATTTTTCACTGTGAAATTGTGGTGTGTCCACGTTGCGTTTTGCGCTGTTTCCTGTCGCGGGCACTAGGCCTACTCACACAAGTGAGGTACCATTTTTATCGGAAGACTTTGGGGAACGCGGGGTGGGTGGAAATTTGTGGATCCACGCAGATTCCAGAACTTTCCACCACAGAAATGTGAGGAACATGTGTTTTTTTGACAATTTTTAGGTTTGCAAGGGATTCTGGGTAACAGAACCTGGTGAGAGCCAGACAAGTCACCCCATCCTAGATTCCCTGGGTGTCTAGTTTTCACAAATGTATAGGTTTGCTAGGTTTCCCTAGGTGCCGGAAGAGCTAGGGTTCAAAAAGAAATTGTGGTGTGTCCACGTTGCGTTTTGTGCCGTTTCCTGTCACGGGCACCAGGCCTACCCACACAAGTGAGGTACCATTTTTCTTGGAAGACTTTGGGGAACGCAGGGTGGGTGGAAATTTGTGGATCCACGCAGATTCCAGAACTTTCCACCACAGAAATGTGAGGAACATGTGTTTTTTTTGACAATTTTTTAGGTTTGCAGGGGATTCTGAGTAACAGAACCTGGTGAGAGGCAGTCAAGTCACCCCATATTGGATTACTCTGGGTGTCTAGTTTTTAAAAATGTATAGGTTTGCTAGGTTTCCCTAGGTGCCGGCAGAGCTAGGGTTAAAAAACTACAGCTAGGCACTTTGCCAAAAAGGGTCATTTTTCACTGTGAAATTGTGGTGTGCCCACGTTGCGTTTTGCGCCGTTTCCTGTCGCGGGCACCAGGCCTACCCACACAAGTGAGGTACCATTTTTCTCGGAAGACTTAGGGGAACGCGGGGTGGGTGAAAATTTGTGGATCCAGGCAGATTCCAGAACTTTCCACCACAGAAATGTGAGGAAAATGTGGTTTTTTGACAATGTTTTAGGTTTGCAAGGGATTCTGGGTAACAGAACCTGGTGAGAGGCAGTCAAGTCACCCCATATTGGATTCCTCTGGGTGTCTAGTTTTCAAAAATGTATAGGTTTGCTAGGTTTCCCTAGGTGCCGGCAGAGCTAGGGTTCAAAAACTACAGCTAGGCAGTTTGCCAAAAAGGGTCATTTTTCACTGTGAAATTGTGGTGTGTCCACGTTGCGTTTTGCGCCGTTTCCTGTTGCGGGCACTAGGCCTACCCACACAAGTGAGGTACCATTTTTCTCTGAAGACTTTGGGGAACGCGGGGTGGGTGGAAATTTGTGGATCCACGCAGATTCCAGAACTTTCCACCACAGAAATGTGAGGAAAATGTGTTTTTTTTGACAATTTTTTAAGTTTGCAAGGGATTCTGGGTAACAGAACCTGGTGCGAGGCGGTCAAGTCACCCCATCCTGGATTCCCCTGGGTGTCTAGTTTTCAAAAATGTATAGGTTTGCTAGGTTTCCCTAGGTGCCGGCAGAGTTAGGGTTCAAAAACTACAGCTAGGCAGTTTGCCAAAAAAGGGTCATTTTTCACTGTGAAATTGTGGTGTGCCCACGTTGCGTTTTGCGCCGTTTCCTGTCGCGGGCACCAGGCCTACCCACACAAGTGAGGTACCATTTTTCTCGGAAGACTTTGGGGAACGTGGGGTGGGTGGAAATTTGTGGATCCACGCAGATTCCAGAACTTTCCACCACAGAAATGTGAGGAAAATGTGGTTTTTTGACAATTGTTTAGGTTTGCAAGGGATTCTGGGTAACAGAACCTGGTGAGAGGCAGTCAAGTCACCCCATATTGGATTCCTCTGGGTGTCTAGTTTTCAAAAATGTATAGGTTTGCTGGGTTTCCCTAGGTGCCGGCAGAGCTAGGGTTCAAAAACTACAGCTAGGCAGTTTGTCAAAAAAGGGTCATTTTTCACTGTGAAATTGTGGTGTGTCCACGTTGCGTTTTGCGCCGTTTCCTGTTGCGGGCACTAGGCCTACCCACACAAGTGAGGTACCATTTTTCTCTGAAGAGTTTGGGGAACGCGGGGTGGGTAGAAATTTGTGGATCCACGCAGATTCCAGAACTTTCCACCACAGAAATATGAGGAAAATGTGGGTTTTTTGACATTTGTTTAGGTTTGCAGGGGATTCTGGGTAACAGAACCTGGTGAAAGGCAGTCAAGTCACCCCATATTGGATTCCTCTGGGTGTCTAGTTTTTAAAAATGTATAGGTTTGCTAGGTTTCCCTAGGTGCCGGCAGAGCTAGGGTTCAAAAACTACAGCTAGGCACTTTGCCAAAAAGGGTAATTTTTCAGTGCGAAATTGTGGTGTGTCCACGTTGCGTTTTGCGCCATTTCCTGTCGCAGGCACTAGGCCTACCCACACAAGTGAGGTACCATTTTTCTCTGAAGACTTTGGGGAACGGGGGGGTGGAAATTTCTGGATCCACGCAGATTCCAGAACTTTCCACCACAGAAATGTGAGGAAAATGTGGTTTGTTTGACAATTTTTAGGTTTGCAAGGGATTCTGGGTAACAGAACCTGGTGAGAGCCAGACAAGTCACCCCATCCTGGATTCCCTGGGTGTCTAGTTTTCAAAAATGTATAGGTTTGCTAGGTTTCCCTAGGTGCCGGCAGAGCTAGGGTTCAAAAACTACAGCTAGGCAGTTTGCCAAAAAAGGGTCATTTTTCACTGTGAAATTGTGGTGTGCCCACGTTGCGTTTTGCGCCGTTTCCTGTCGCGGGCACCAGGCCTACCCACACAAGTGAGGTACCATTTTTCTCGGAAGACTTTGGGGAACGTGGGGTGGGTGGAAATTTGTGGATCCACGCAGATTCCAGAACTTTCCACCACAGAAATGTGAGGAAAATGTGGTTTTTTTGACAATTGTTTAGGTTTGCAAGGGATTCTGGGTAACAGAACCTGGTGAGAGGCAGTCAAGTCACCCCATATTGGATTCCTCTGGGTGTCTAGTTTTCAAAAATGTATAGGTTTGCTGGGTTTCCCTAGGTGCCGGCAGAGCTAGGGTTCAAAAACTACAGCTAGGCAGTTTGCCAAAAAAGGGTCATTTTTCACTGTGAAATTGTGGTGTGTCCACGTTGCGTTTTGCGCCGTTTCCTGTTGCGGGCACTAGGCCTACCCACACAAGTGAGGTACCATTTTTCTCTGAAGAGTTTGGGGAACGCGGGGTGGGTAGAAATTTGTGGATCCACGCAGATTCCAGAACTTTCCACCACAGAAATATGAGGAAAATGTGGGTTTTTGACATTTGTTTAGGTTTGCAGGGGATTCTGGGTAACAGAACCTGGTGAAAGGCAGTCAAGTCACCCCATATTGGATTCCTCTGGGTGTCTAGTTTTTAAAAATGTATAGGTTTGCTAGGTTTCCCTAGGTGCCGGCAGAGCTAGGGTTCAAAAACTACAGCTAGGCACTTTGCCAAAAAGCGTCATTTTTCACTGTGAAATTGTGGTGTGTCCACGTTGCGTTTTGCGCTGTTTCCTGTCGCGGGCACTAGGCCTACTCACACAAGTGAGGTACCATTTTTATCGGAAGACTTTGGGGAACGCGGGGTGGGTGGAAATTTGTGGATCCACGCAGATTCCAGAACTTTCCACCACAGAAATGTGAGGAAAATGTGTTTTTTTGGACAATTTTTTAGGTTTGCAAGGGATTCTGGGTAACAGAACCTGGTGAGAGCCAGACAAGTCACCCCATCCTGGATTCCCTGGGTGTCTAGTTTTCACAAATGTATAGGTTTGCTAGGTTTCCCTAGGTGCCGGAAGAGCTAGGGTTCAAAAAGAAATTGTGGTGTGTCCACGTTGCGTTTTGAGCCGTTTCCTGTCACGGGCACCAGGCCTACCCACACAAGTGAGGTACCATTTTTCTTGGAAGACTTTGGGGAACGCGGGGTGGGTGGAAATTTGTGGATCCACGCAGATTCCAGAACTTTCCACCACAGAAATGTGAGGAACATGTGTTTTTTTGACAATTTTTAGGTTTGCAGGGGATTCTGAGTAACAGAACCTGGTGAGAGGCAGTCAAGTCACCCCATATTGGATTACTCTGGGTGTCTAGTTTTTAAAAATGTATAGGTTTGCTAGGTTTCCCTAGGTGCCGGCAGAGCTAGGGTTAAAAACTACAGCTAGGCACTTTGCCAAAAAAGGGTCATTTTTCACTGTGAAATTGTGGTGTGCCCACGTTGCGTTTTGCAACGTTTCCTGTCGCGGGCACCAGGCCTACCCACACAAGTGAGGTACCATTTTCTCGGAAGACTTTGGGGAACGCGGGGTGGGTGAAAATTTGTGGATCCACGCAGATTCCAGAACTTTCCACCACAGAAATGTGAGGAGAATGTGGTTTTTTTGACAATTTTTTAGGTTTGCAAGGGATTCTGGGTAACAGAACCTGGTGAGAGGCAGTCAAGTCACCCCATCCTGGATTCCTCTGGGTGTCTAGTTTTCAAAAATGTATAGGTTTGCTAGGTTTCCCTAGGTGCCGGCAGAGCTAGGGTTCAAAAACTACAGCTAGGCAGTTTGCCAAAAAAGGGTAATTTTTCACTGTGAAATTGTGGTGTGTCCACGTTGCGTTTTGCGCCATTTCCTGTCGCAGGCACTAGGCCTACCCACACAAGTGAGGTACCATTTTTCTCGGAAGACGTTAGGGAACGCGGGGTGGGTGGAAATTTGTGGATCCACGCAGATTCCAGAACTTTCCACCACAGAAATGTGAGGAAAATGTGGTTTGTTTGACAATTTTTAGGTTTGCAAGGGATTCTGGGTAACAGAACCTGGTGAGAGGCAGTCAAGTCACCCCATCCTGGATTCCCCTGTGTGTCTAGTTTTCAAAAATGTATAGGTTTGCTAGGTTTCCCTAGGTGCCTGCAGAGCTAGGGTTCAAAAACTACAGCTAGGCAGTTTGCCAAAAAGGGTAATTTTTCACTGTGAAATTGTGGTGTGTCCACGTTGCGTTTTGCGCCATTTCCTGTTGCGGGCACTAGGCCTACCCACACAAGTGAGGTACCATTTTTCTCGGAAGACTTTGGGGAACGCGGGTGGGTGGAAATTTGTGGATCCACGCAGACTCCAGAACTTTCCACCACAGAAATGTGAGGAAAATGTGTTTTTTGGACAATTTTTTAGGTTTGCAAGGGATTCTGGGTAACAGAACCTGGTGAGAGCCAGACAAGTCACCCCATCCTGGATTTCCCTGGGAGTCTAGTTTTCAAAAATGTATAGGTTTGCTAGGTTTCCCTAGGTGCCGGCAGAGCTAGGGTTCAAAAACTACAGCTAGGCAGTTTGCCAAAAAGGGTCATTTTTCACTGTGAAATTGTGGTGTGCCCACGTTGCGTTTTGCGCCGTTTCCTGTCGCGGGCACCAGGCCTACCCACACAAGTGAGGTACCATTTTTCTCGGAAGACTTTGGGGAACGTGGGGTGGGTGGAAATTTGTGGATCCACGCAGATTCCAGAACTTTCCACCACAGAAATGTGAGGAAAATGTGGGTTTTTTGACAATTGTTTAGGTTTGCAAGGGATTCTGGGTAACAGAACCCGGTGAGAGGCAGTCAAGTCACCCCATATTGGATTCCTCTGGGTGTCTAGTTTTCAAAAATGTATAGGTTTGCTGGGTTTCCCTAGGTGCCGGCAGAGCTAGGGTTCAAAAACTACAGCTAGGCAGTTTGCCAAAAAAGGGTCATTTTTCACTGTGAAATTGTGGTGTGTCCACGTTGCGTTTTGCGCCGTTTCCTGTTGCGGGCACTAGGCCTACCCACACAAGTGAGGTACCATTTTTCTCTGAAGACTTTGGGGAACGCGGGGTGGGTGGAAATTTGTGGATCCACGCAGATTCCAGAACTTTCCACCACAGAAATTTGAGGAAAATGTGGTTTTTTTGACAATTTTTAGGTTTGCAAGGGATTCTGGGTAACAGAACCTGGAGAGAGGCAGTCAAGTCACCCCATCCTGGATTCCCCTGGGTGTCTAGTTTTCACAAATGTATAGGTTTGCTAGGTTTACCTAGGTGCCGGCAGAGCTAGGAGTTCAAAAACTACAGCTAGGCAGTTTGCCAAAAAAGGGTCATTTTTTACTCTGAAATTGTGGTGTGTCCACGTTGCGCTTTGCGCCATTTCCTGTCGCAGGCACTAGGCCTACCCACACAAGTGAGGTACCATTTTTCTCGGAAGACTTTGGGGAACACGGGGTGGGTGGAAATTTGTGGATCCACGCAGATTCCAGAACTTTCCACCACAGAAATGTGAGGAAAATGTGGTTTGTTTGACAATTTGTTAGGTTTGCAAGGGATTCTGGGTAACAGAACCTGGTGAGAGGCAGTCAAGTCACCCCATCCTGGATTCCCCTGGGTGTCTAGTTTTAAAAATGTATAGGTTTGCTAGGTTTCCCTAGGTGCCTGCAGAGCTAGGGTTCAAAAACTACAGCTAGGCAGTTTGCCAAAAAAGGGTAATTTTTCCCTGTGAAATTGTGGTGTGTCCACGTTGCGTTATGCGCTGTTTCCTGTTGCGGGCACTATGCCTACCCACACAAGTGAGGTACCATTTTTCTCGGAAGACTTTGGGGAAAGCGGGGTGCGTGGAAATTTGTGGATCCACGCAGATTCCAGAACTTTCCACCACAGAAATATGAGGAAAATGTGGGTTTTTTTACATTTGTTTAGGTTTGCAGGGGATTCTGGGTAACAGAACCTGGTGAAAGGCAGTCAAGTCACCCCATATTGGATTCCTCTGGGTGTCTAGTTTTTAAAAATGTATAGGTTTGCTAGGTTTCCCTAGGTGACGGCAGAGCTAGGGTTCAAAAACTACAGCTAGGCACTTTGCCAAAAAGGGTCATTTTTCACTGTGAAATTGTGGTGTGTCCACGTTGCGTTTTGCGCTGTTTCCTGTCGCGGGCACTAGGCCTACTCACACAAGTGAGGTACCATTTTTATCGGAAGACTTTGGGGAACGCGGGGTGGGTGGAAATTTGTGGATCCACGCAGATTCCAGAACTTTCCACCACAGAAATGTGAGGAACATGTGTTTTTTTTGACAATTTTTTAGGTTTGCAAGGGATTCTGGGTAACAGAACCTGGTGAGAGCCAGACAAGTCACCCCATCCTAGATTCCCCTGGGTGTCTAGTTTTCACAAATGTATAGGTTTGCTAGGTTTCCCTAGGTGCCGGAAGAGCTAGGGTTCAAAAAGAAATTGTGGTGTGTCCACGTTGCGTTTTGTGCCGTTTCCTGTCACGGGCACCAGGCCTACCCACACAAGTGAGGTACCATTTTTCTTGGAAGACTTTGGGGAACGCAGGGTGGGTGGAAATTTGTGGATCCACGCAGATTCCAGAACTTTCCACCACAGAAATGTGAGGAACATGTGTTTTTTTGACAATTTTTAGGTTTGCAGGGGATTCTGAGTAACAGAACCTGGTGAGAGGCAGTCAAGTCACCCCATATTGGATTACTCTGGGTGTCTAGTTTTTAAAAATGTATAGGTTTGCTAGGTTTCCCTAGGTGCCGGCAGAGCTAGGGTTAAAAAACTACAGCTAGGCACTTTGCCAAAAAGGGTCATTTTTCACTGTGAAATTGTGGTGTGCCCACGTTGCGTTTTGCGCCGTTTCCTGTCGCGGGCACCAGGCCTACCCACACAAGTGAGGTACCATTTTTCTCGGAAGACTTAGGGGAACGCGGGGTGGGTGAAAATTTGTGGATCCAGGCAGATTCCAGAACTTTCCACCACAGAAATGTGAGGAAAATGTGGTTTTTTTGACAATGTTTTAGGTTTGCAAGGGATTCTGGGTAACAGAACCTGGTGAGAGGCAGTCAAGTCACCCCATATTGGATTCCTCTGGGTGTCTAGTTTTCAAAAATGTATAGGTTTGCTAGGTTTCCCTAGGTGCCGGCAGAGCTAGGGTTCAAAAACTACAGCTAGGCAGTTTGCCAAAAAGGGTCATTTTTCACTGTGAAATTGTGGTGTGTCCACGTTGCGTTTTGCGCCGTTTCCTGTTGCGGGCACTAGGCCTACCCACACAAGTGAGGTACCATTTTTCTCTGAAGACTTTGGGGAACGCGGGGTGGGTGGAAATTTGTGGATCCACGCAGATTCCAGAACTTTCCACCACAGAAATGTGAGGAAAATGTGTTTTTTTGACAATTTTTAAGTTTGCAAGGGATTCTGGGTAACAGAACCTGGTGCGAGGCGGTCAAGTCACCCCATCCTGGATTCCCCTGGGTGTCTAGTTTTCAAAATGTATAGGTTTGCTAGGTTTCCCTAGGTGCCGGCAGAGTTAGGGTTCAAAAACTACAGCTAGGCAGTTTGCCAAAAAAGGGTCATTTTTCACTGTGAAATTGTGGTGTGCCCACGTTGCGTTTTGCGCCGTTTCCTGTCGCGGGCACCAGGCCTACCCACACAAGTGAGGTACCATTTTTCTCGGAAGACTTTGGGGAACGTGGGGTGGGTGGAAATTTGTGGATCCACGCAGATTCCAGAACTTTCCACCACAGAAATGTGAGGAAAATGTGGTTTTTTTGACAATTGTTTAGGTTTGCAAGGGATTCTGGGTAACAGAACCTGGTGAGAGGCAGTCAAGTCACCCCATATTGGATTCCTCTGGGTGTCTAGTTTTCAAAAATGTATAGGTTTGCTGGGTTTCCCTAGGTGCCGGCAGAGCTAGGGTTCAAAAACTACAGCTAGGCAGTTTGTCAAAAAAGGGTCATTTTTCACTGTGAAATTGTGGTGTGTCCACGTTGCGTTTTGCGCCGTTTCCTGTTGCGGGCACTAGGCCTACCCACACAAGTGAGGTACCATTTTTCTCTGAAGAGTTTGGGGAACGCGGGGTGGGTAGAAATTTGTGGATCCACGCAGATTCCAGAACTTTCCACCACAGAAATATGAGGAAAATGTGGGTTTTTGACATTTGTTTAGGTTTGCAGGGGATTCTGGGTAACAGAACCTGGTGAAAGGCAGTCAAGTCACCCCATATTGGATTCCTCTGGGTGTCTAGTTTTTAAAAATGTATAGGATTGCTAGGTTTCCCTAGGTGCCGGCAGAGCTAGGGTTCAAAAACTACAGCTAGGCACTTTGCCAAAAAAGGGTCATTTTTCACTGTGAAATTGTGGTGTGTCCACGTTGCGTTTTGCGCTGTTTCCTGTCGCGGGCACTAGGCCTACTCACACAAGTGAGGTACCATTTTTATCGGAAGACTTTGGGGAACGCGGGGTGGGTGGAAATTTGTGGATCCACGCAGATTCCAGAACTTTCCACCACAGAAATGTGAGGAACATGTGTTTTTTGACAATTTTTAGGTTTGCAAGGGATTCTGGGTAACAGAACCTGGTGAGAGCCAGACAAGTCACCCCATCCTAGATTCCCCTGGGTGTCTAGTTTTCACAAATGTATAGGTTTGCTAGGTTTCCCTAGGTGCCGGAAGAGCTAGGGTTCAAAAAGAAATTGTGGTGTGTCCACGTTGCGTTTTGTGCCGTTTCCTGTCACGGGCACCAGGCCTACCCACACAAGTGAGGTACCATTTTTCTTGGAAGACTTTGGGGAACGCAGGGTGGGTGGAAATTTGTGGATCCACGCAGATTCCAGAACTTTCCACCACAGAAATGTGAGGAACATGTGTTTTTTTTGACAATTTTTTAGGTTTGCAGGGGATTCTGAGTAACAGAACCTGGTGAGAGGCAGTCAAGTCACCCCATATTGGATTACTCTGGGTGTCTAGTTTTTAAAAATGTATAGGTTTGCTAGGTTTCCCTAGGTGCCGGCAGAGCTAGGGTTAAAGAACTACAGCTAGGCACTTTGCCAAAAAAGGGTCATTTTTCACTGTGAAATTGTGGTGTGCCCACGTTGCGTTTTGCGCCGTTTCCTGTCGCGGGCACCAGGCCTACCCACACAAGTGAGGTACCATTTTTCTCGGAAGACTTAGGGGAACGCGGGGTGGGTGAAAATTTGTGGATCCAGGCAGATTCCAGAACTTTCCACCACAGAAATGTGAGGAAAATGTGGTTTTTTTGACAATGTTTTAGGTTTGCAAGGGATTCTGGGTAACAGAACCTGGTGAGAGGCAGTCAAGTCACCCCATATTGGATTCCTCTGGGTGTCTAGTTTTCAAAAATGTATAGGTTTGCTAGGTTTCCCTAGGTGCCGGCAGAGCTAGGGTTCAAAAACTACAGCTAGGCAGTTTGCCAAAAAAGGGTCATTTTTCACTGTGAAATTGTGGTGTGTCCACGTTGCGTTTTGCGCCGTTTCCTGTTGCGGGCACTAGGCCTACCCACACAAGTGAGGTACCATTTTTCTCTGAAGACTTTGGGGAACGCGGGGTGGGTGGAAATTTGTGGATCCACGCAGATTCCAGAACTTTCCACCACAGAAATGTGAGGAAAATGTGTTTTTTTGACAATTTTTAAGTTTGCAAGGGATTCTGGGTAACAGAACCTGGTGCGAGGCGGTCAAGTCACCCCATCCTGGATTCCCCTGGGTGTCTAGTTTTCAAAAATGTATAGGTTTGCTAGGTTTCCCTAGGTGCCGGCAGAGCTAGGGTTCAAAAACTACAGCTAGGCAGTTTGCCAAAAAAGGGTCATTTTTCACTGTGAAATTGTGGTGTGCCCACGTTGCGTTTTGCGCCGTTTCCTGTCGCGGGCACCAGGCCTACCCACACAAGTGAGGTACCACTTTTCTCGGAAGACTTTGGGGAACGTGGGGTGGGTGGAAATTTGTGGATCCACGCAGATTCCAGAACTTTCCACCACAGAAATGTGAGGAAAATGTGGTTTTTTGACAATTGTTTAGGTTTGCAAGGGATTCTGGGTAACAGAACCTGGTGAGAGGCAGTCAAGTCACCCCATATTGGATTCCTCTGGGTGTCTAGTTTTCAAAAATGTATAGGTTTGCTGGGTTTCCCTAGGTGCCGGCAGAGCTAGGGTTCAAAAACTACAGCTAGGCAGTTTGCCAAAAAGGGTCATTTTTCACTGTGAAATTGTGGTGTGTCCACGTTGCGTTTTGCGCCGTTTCCTGTTGCGGGCACTAGGCCTACCCACACAAGTGAGGTACCATTTTTCTCTGAAGAGTTTGGGGAACGCGGGGTGGGTAGAAATTTGTGGATCCACGCAGATTCCAGAACTTTCCACCACAGAAATATGAGGAAAATGTGGGTTTTTGACATTTGTTTAGGTTTGCAGGGGATTCTGGGTAACAGAACCTGGTGAAAGGCAGTCAAGTCACCCCATATTGGATTCCTCTGGGTGTCTAGTTTTTAAAAATGTATAGGTTTGCTAGGTTTCCCTAGGTGCCGGCAGAGCTAGGGTTCAAAAACTACAGCTAGGCACTTTGCCAAAAAAGGGTCATTTTTCACTGTGAAATTGTGGTGTGTCCACGTTGCGTTTTGCGCTGTTTCCTGTCGCGGGCACTAGGCCTACTCACACAAGTGAGGTACCATTTTTATCGGAAGACTTTGGGGAACGCGGGGTGGGTGGAAATTTGTGGATCCACGCAGATTCCAGAACTTTCCACCACAGAAATGTGAGGAAAATGTGTTTTTTGGACAATTTTTTAGGTTTGCAAGGGATTCTGGGTAACAGAACCTGGTGAGAGCCAGACAAGTCACCCCATCCTGGATTCCCTGGGTGTCTAGTTTTCACAAATGTATAGGTTTGCTAGGTTTCCCTAGGTGCCGGAAGAGCTAGGGTTCAAAAAGAAATTGTGGTGTGTCCACGTTGCGTTTTGTGCCGTTTCCTGTCACGGGCACCAGGCCTACCCACACAAGTGAGGTACCATTTTTCTTGGAAGACTTTGGGGAACGCGGGGTGGGTGGAAATTTGTGGATCCACGCAGATTCCAGAACTTTCCACCACAGAAATGTGAGGAACATGTGTTTTTTTGACAATTTTTTAGGTTTGCAGGGGATTCTGAGTAACAGAACCTGGTGAGAGGCAGTCAAGTCACCCCATATTGGATTACTCTGGGTGTCTAGTTTTTAAAAATGTATAGGTTTGCTAGGTTTCCCTAGGTGCCGGCAGAGCTAGGGTTAAAAAACTACAGCTAGGCACTTTGCCAAAAAAGGGTCATTTTTCACTGTGAAATTGTGGTGTGCCCACGTTGCGTTTTGCGCCGTTTCCTGTCGCGGGCACCAGGCTTACCCACACAAGTGAGGTACCATTTTTCTCGGAAGACTTTGGGGAACGCGGGGTGGGTGAAAATTTGTGGATCCACGCAGATTCCAGAACTTTCCACCACAGAAATGTGAGGAGAATGTGGTTTTTTTGACAATTCTTTAGGTTTGCAAGGGATTCTGGGTAACAGAACCTGGTGAGAGGCAGTCAAGTCACCCCATCCTGGATTCCTCTGGGTGTCTAGTTTTCAAAAATGTATAGGTTTGCTAGGTTTCCCTAGGTGCCGGCAGAGCTAGGGTTCAAAAACTACAGCTAGGCAGTTTGCCAAAAAAGGGTCATTTTTCACTGTGAAATTGTGGTGTGTCCACGTTGCGTTTTGCGCCATTTCCTGTCGCAGGCACTAGGCCTACCCACACAAGTGAGGTACCATTTTTCTCGGAAGACTTTAGGGAACGCGGGGTGGGTGGAAATTTGTGGATCCACGCAGATTCCAGAACTTTCCACCACAGAAATGTGAGGAAAATGTGGTTTGTTTGACAATTTTTTAGGTTTGCAAGGGATTCTGGGTAACAGAACCTGGTGAGAGGCAGTCAAGTCACCCCATCCTGGATTCCCCTGTGTGTCTAGTTTTCAAAAATGTATAGGTTTGCTAGGTTTCCCTAGGAGCCTGCAGAGCTAGGGTTCAAAAACTACAGCTAGGCAGTTTGCCAAAAAAGGGTAATTTTTCACTGTGAAATTGTGGTGTGTCCACGTTGCGTTTTGCGCCATTTCCTGTTGCGGGCACTAGGCCTACCCACACAAGTGAGGTACCATTTTTCTCGGAAGACTTTGGGGAACGCGGGGTGGGTGGAAATTTGTGGATCCACGCAGATTCCAGAACTTTCCACCACAGAAATGTGAGGAAAATGTGTTTTTTTGGACAATTTTTTAGGTTTGCAAGGGATTCTGGGTAACAGAACCTGGTGAGAGCCAGACAAGTCACCCCATCCTGGATTCCCCTGGGAGTCTAGTTTTCAAAAATGTATAGGTTTGCTAGGTTTCCCTAGGTGCCGGCAGAGCTAGGGTTCAAAAACTACAGCTAGGCAGTTTGCCAAAAAAGGGTCATTTTTCACTGTGAAATTGTGGTGTGCCCACGTTGCTTTTTGCGCCGTTTCCTGTCGCGGGCACCAGGCCTACCCACACAAGTGAGGTACCATTTTTATCGGAAGACTTTGGGGAACGTGGGGTGGGTGGAAATTTGTGGATCCACGCAGATTCCAGAACTTTCCACCACAGAAATGTGCGGAAAATGTGGGTTTTTTGACAATTGTTTAGGTTTGCAAGGGATTCTGGGTAACAGAACCTGGTGAGAGGCAGTCAAGTCACCCCATATTGGATTCCTCTGGGTGTCTAGTTTTCAAAAATGTATAGGTTTGCTGGGTTTCCCTAGGTGCCGGCAGAGCTAGGGTTCATAAACTACAGCTAGGCAGTTTGCCAAAAAAGGGTCATTTTTCACTGTGAAATTGTGCTGTGTCCACGTTGCGTTTTGCGCCGTTTCCTGTTGCGGGCACTAGGCCTACCCACACAAGTGAGGTACCATTTTTCTTTGAAGACTTTGGGGAACGCGGGGTGGGTGGAAATTTGTGGATCCACGCAGATTCCA
Source organism: Calotriton arnoldi (assembly GCA_963921515.1). Taxonomy (NCBI): domain Eukaryota; kingdom Metazoa; phylum Chordata; class Amphibia; order Caudata; family Salamandridae; genus Calotriton; species Calotriton arnoldi. The sequence goes on along the minus strand of CAWUFW010003301.1, from coordinate 409,935 downwards.
GAACTTTCCACCACAGAAATTTGAGGAAAATGTGTTTTTCTTTGACAATTTTTTAGGTTTGCAAGGGATTCTGGGTAACAGAACCTGGAGAGAGGCAGTCAAGTCACCCCATCCTGGATTCCCCTGGGTGTCTAGTTTTCAAAAATGTATAGGTTTGCTAGGTTTACCTAGGTGCCGGCAGAGCTAGGGTTCAAAAACTACAGCTAGGCAGTTTGCCAAAAAAGGGTCATTTTTCACTGTGAAATTGTGGTGTGTCCGCGTTGCGTTTTGCGCCATTTCCTGTCGCAGACACAAGGCCTACCCACACAAGTGAGGTACCATTTTTCTCGGAAGACTTTGGGGAACGCGGGGTGGGTGGAAATTTGTGGATCCACGCAGATTCCAGAACTTTCCACCACAGAAATGTGAGGAAAATGTGGTTTGTTTGACAATTTGTTAGGTTTGCAAGGGATTCTGGGTAACAGAACCTGGTGAGAGGCAGTCAAGTCACCCCATCCTGGATTCCCCTGGGTGTCTAGTTTTCAAAAATATATAGGTTTGCTAGGTTTCCCTAGGTGCCTGCAGAGCTAGGGTTCAAAAACTACAGCTAGGCAGTTTGCCAAAAAAGTTGCGTTTTGCGCCGTTTCCTGTTGCGGGCACTAGGCCTACCCACACAAGTGAGGTACCATTTTTCTCGGAAGACTTTGGGGAACGCGGGGTGCATGGAAATTTGTGGATCCACGCAGATTCCAGAACTTTCCACCACAGAAATATGAGGAAAATGTGGTTTTTTGACATTTGTTTAGGTTTGGAGGGGATTCTGGGTAACAGAACCTGGTGAAAGGCAGTCAAATCACCCCATATTGGATTCCTCTGGGTGTCTAGTTTTTAAAAATGTATAGGTTTGCTAGGTTTCCCTAGGTGCCGTCAGAGCTAGGGTTAAAAAACTACAGCTAGGCACTTTGCCAAAAAAGGGTCATTTTTCACTGTGAAATTGTGGTGTGTCCACGTTGCGTTTTGCGCCGTTTCCTGTTGCGTGCACTAGGCCTACCCACACAAGTGAGGTACCATTTTTCTCTGTAGACTTTGGGGAACGCGGGGTGGGTGGAAATTTGTGGATCCACGCAGATTCCAGAACTTTCCACCACAGAAATGTGAGGAAAATGTGGTTTTTTTGACAATTTTTTAGGTTTGCAAGGTATTCTGGGTAACATAACCTGGTGGGAGCCAGTTAAGTCACCCCATCCTGGATTTCCCTGTGTGTCTAGTTTTAAAAAATGTATAGGTTTGCTAGGTTTCTCTAGGTGCCGGCAGAGCTAGGGTTCAAAAACTACAGCAAGGCACTTTGCCAAAAAAGGGTCATTTTTCACTGTGAAATTGTGGTGTGTCCACGCTGCGTTTTGAGCCGTTTCCTGTCGTGGGCACTATGCCTACCCACACAAGTGAGGTACCATTTTTATCAGGAGACTTAGGGTAATTCAGATTTGTAAAGCAACTGTTATTACCTATTGACTTTCAATGCATTTCTGCCTTCCAAATGAAAGACAATATGTAAAAAGAAGTCATTTTGAAAAATGACCGATAATTCTCATGCTAGTATGAGTATTCCCAATTTCGGAAATGTGCAAATATCTACTGTTTCTAAACTCTATATTTTGTTCCCATTTCAGAAATACATAGGTGTCTTTCATACCGATTTTTCCATGTATACATTTTCCCAGAATAATTGCTATATACCCGGTACATAATAAAAACCCATTGCAAGTCGCTGCTCAGTTTTTGGCTCTGGGTTCGTCGAGTTCTTGGTGAACCTACAAGTCCTGTATATCCCCACAACCAGTAAGGTCCCGCGGATGTAACGGTATATTGCTTTCACAGAGCTGTCATAATTAGAAGAAGTTACAGGTGCAAACGTTAACACAAAAGGCTGTAATTTTCAATTTTTCCTATATTTAACTGTTAGTTTATATAAAGAAACCTTGAAGGATCTACACAAATTACCCCTTGCTGAATTCAGATTTTTGTCTACTTTACTAAAATGTATAGCTTTCCAGGATCCATTATTGATTTCATACCCATTACTACCATTAACTGGAAGGAGGTTGAAAGCACAAAAAATAGCAAAAATAGGCTTTGTCCAAGAATAATACAAAAACTGTATAAACATTTTTGGTTTTCTGACAAAAGTCTGTCATTCCCTAAAAGCTGGGGAAATGGTGATTTCAGCCCCACAAACCCTTTTTTGATACCATTTGCAGGGAAAAACCCAGACACTTTCATTTGCAGCACTTTTTTCCCATTTTTCCCCAAAAAATCAAAATTTTGCTATATTTTGGCTAATTTCTGGGTCCCCTCCAGGGGAATCCACAAACCCTGGGTACCTTTAGAATCCACATGATGTTGGAAGAAAAGGACGCAAATTTTGCGTGGATACCTCATGTGGTCAAAAAGTTACAGGGGCCTAAGCGCGAACTAACCCAAATAGCCAAAAAAAGGCCTAGCACAGGGGGGGAAAAGGCCTAGCAGCGAAGGGGTTAAAAGGCTACTTGTGTGGGTGGCAAAACCAGTGCTGCAGGCCCACTAGTAGCATGTAATTTACAGATCCTGGGTATATGGTATACAACTTTACAAGGGACTTACAAGTAAATTAAATATGCCAATTGTGTATACACCAATGTTACTAAGTTTAGGGGAGAAGCACATGCGCTTTAGCACTGGTTCGCAGTCCTAAGGCCAACAAAAAGAATGAGCAAGACGAGGAGGTAATCAGGCAAATCGTTTGAGGGAAGACCACCCTAAGGCTGACAGGTTTAACACTCATGAAGGACACATTGGCAGGACAGCAACCCAAAATAATGCTGTGCAAAACATTTTGGTGGTCGATGATAGACAGAAGGGTTGAGGAGTATCCAAAAGTTTGTAGTGTGTGCTTGCAGGCTCATAGGCATTTAAAGTTCAACAATATATTAGGAATGGTATTTTTCCATTATGGGGCATAGGCAAACATTGCACTAGATTTTGCAGGTCTGTTGCTTATTTGCCAGAGTCTAAGCGCTACATGATAGTTCTGGGGCACAACTACTCTAAATGGAATTATTTCTCTTTTGTAGGAGCAGCCACAGTGTCTGTAGCTGTAGTACTTTTTGAAGAGTGCATTTATGATTAAGGATGACCCGAGAAAAATGGTGACTGATAACGGTGTTGAACTCAATTTCTGTAAGACTGGAAATTATTTTAGAGTCAGTTGTGTTAAACATTACAAATTACTAATGTAAAGTCTCCAAACCAAATGATTTGTGGAGCTTGCTAATCAATTATATAAAGAAGGTATACAATCTTGCTGCAAATAAGGGTGTTTTAGAATTTGTAAGGGAAAAAATGGAGTTAACATATATATCCTCATTTGAAAATGGGGAAAACACTTTTTGGGTTGCTTAGTTATAGAGTTAGTAACACCAGATTGTCCCATGACTGGTTATTTGTTCTTACTAGTGTATATGGAAAATACCTTTCGGAGGACAGTGTGAGGAAAAAAGGGTTGCATACAAACAAAAAACTGAAGGAGTACTCAGACAGCAGAATGGATGCCTGAGAAGTATTTGCATCATTTGGGGATTGGCTTCTATTTACGTGCACAGAAAGTAATGGTGCTAAATTAAGTTTTGGTTTCGATAGTCCCTTGCATGTCAGTGTGGTGACACAAGGTTCAGTACATGTTTGGGATGGTACAGTTTGGTCAAAAAGCAACTTGACTCGTTAACTTGGCTAGTTTAACAGATGCTCAAATGCAGATATTCAAGCATTGTAGGAAAAGCAATATGGATAGCGTTTTAGATGTGGGAGATTGTATCCCAGACAACAGTGGTAGTAGTTGTCATGAAGAATATTTGGAAGATGGGCTGCCTTCGGAGGGAACACAGGAGTCTGGTGAGGTGACAGGTTGTGAGAATCCAAGTAATGGGCATGTGTGAGCATGTTTATTGTGACACAAGTTGATCAGGTTGATACAAAAATTGCATTTTCTTGGTTAGATTTTCTTCTCTTTGATTTTCCTTTTTAGGTCTCGCCTAGGCAGCGCGCATGTGCTGTCTCTACGAGACTTCAAGTAATGTGTATCAGGGGTGAAACTCCGACTTTTGCCGGTGAATTTCTCTTGCCGCTTGCCATTTGTAAACACTGGCATTGCTTTTCTTTGAGGGCTTATAATTGGCTGTAGATCCGATGCATCACTTCCGTTTATTCCGGAAGCAGCACCGCCTAACTACAGTTTCCGTCCACTCTTCTGGTTAATCTGTGTCGGAGGGGAACTTTCTTAACCATCCACAGACCGAGAAGCCCGCACCCAGGCTTCCGAATTCACCTCCTGGTGTGCGCAAGTCCATTCCACTGCGGTACTCATGGACAGATCCGTAGGTGTATAGGCTCTCATGCTGAACGCAGTGCATAATTCTAAGCCGCCTTTCTGCGATGTAAAGGTTAACATTTGCCAGCCGTGATTTCAGTGCCGAGGTCTGCATGCTCCGCCTCTCGCTCGGTTTCGGTTTCATTTACGTTGCTACACCACAATCGAGCAGAACAGAGACCCGTTTCAGAAGAAGGAAAAAGCAGTTAAAGGTAAAATAAAAACTTTAATTCATTGTGTTTGTTATTTAGAAATAAAGATGCCTTTATGTTGTGTATGGTTGCGTTCCCATAAATAAAAATCACAGTTTTCTAATGATCGCCCTACTCCATTTCAAGAGGAGCAAGGGCGTTTTATTTTTGCATTTTTTTTTTTTGCGCTAACTCGAGCGGAAGCTATAGGAGCGCTTTAGATGAGCACCAGTTACATTACACAGGGAAAGCTAGTACTTCTGTAGGGCCTGGTCTGCGGGGAATCTCGTGTGGCGTAGTTATTAAACGCACACCAACATTAGTAAATGATAGTCTCGGACTTTGACTGTATGCTACTGCCATCCTTTAATCAGCGCCGACTCCAATCAACATGGTGCGTAGAGGTTAAAACAAATTACAAACCACATAAAATCTCCTGTCGGCTCACACCAGGTTGGTGTGACCGTGTTCATTAGCACAGCTCTGAGCACGCTGCTTGTGTGTGCTGCACACCGGAAGTGCTCTCGTCCAACAGAGCTGCTGCGTGTGTGGTACAGAGAGCATCTGGTGTTTTGGTCACACCGTGTTCCTATCGGTGTCTCCGGGTGTGCTGTGCTGTGCAGGCTTCTGTTATCAGCAAGAATGATGGCTCACGTTCCGGAGCTGTGCCTCGATGGAGACTGCCCAGGAGCGCTGAATCAGTGAGTAACGTGTGTCTTCGACTCAAGTACTCCCTGCCAATGGTCTCTGTGTGCTCTGTATATGTTATGTATTTCAGCTGTGTGTTGTCTGTTGGCATTTCTGTGCTCACCTCTGTGCTCCTCGTTTGATGTATGTTTGACTATGTAGTCGTATATCCCAGGTCTGAGCGTCTGTTTATGTACCCAGCGTCGTAATGTGTTATGTTTGTGTGCATCTGTGTGCTTATTTTATGTTTGTGTGCCTGTGTGTTTGTGTATCAGTCTATGGTGTCTCTTTGTATAACGTCTGACTGCACGTTCTCCGTGTGTAAGTGTTGTCTCTGTGCCTGTGTACATTGTTTATATGCGTATGTTGGTGCTGTCTGTGTGTATACTTTGTGTCGACATGCTCCGTGGGTACATTGTTTTGTGTATTCGTCAGCATGTTTTGTTGTGGTGTGTCTGTATGCTTCTTTTATGTCTTTGTATATAAATCGCCTTTCTAATGATCGCCCTACTCTGTTCCAAGAGGAGCAAGGGCGTTTTATTTTTGCATTTTGTTTTTTGCGCTAACTTGAGTGGAAGCTATAGGAGCGCTTTAGATGAGCACCAGTTACATTACACAGGGAAAGCTAGTACTTCTGTAGGGCCTGGTCTGCGGGGAATCTCGTGTGGCGTAGTTATTAAACGCACACCAACATTAGTAAATGATAGACTCGGACTTTGACTGTATGCTACTGCCATCCTTTAATCCGCGCCGACTCCAATCAACATGGTGCGTAGAGGTTAAAACAAATTACAAACCACATAAAATCTCCTGTCGGCTCACACCAGGTTGGTGTGACCGTGTTCATTAGCACAGCTCTGAGCACGCTGCTTGTGTGTGCTGCACACCGGAAGTGCTCTCGTCCAACAGAGCTGCTGCGTGTGTGGTACAGAGAGCATCTGGTGTTTTGGTCACACCGTGTTCCTATCGGTGTCTCCGGGTGTGCTGTGCTGTGCAGGCTTCTGTTATCAGCAAGAATGATGGCTCACGTTCCGGAGCTGTGCCTCGATGGAGACTGCCCAGGAGCGCTGAATCAGTGAGTAACGTGTGTCTTCGACTCAAGTACTCCCTGCCACTGGTCTCAGTGTGCTCTGTATATGTTATGTATTTCAGCTGTGTGTTGTCTGTTAGCATTTCTGTGCTCACCTCTGTGCTCCTCGTTTGATGTATGTTTGACTATGTAGTTGTATATCCCAGGTCTGAGCGTCTGTTTATGTACCCAGCGTCGTAATGTGTTATGTTTGTGTGCATCTGTGTGCTTATTTTATGTTTGTGTGCCTGTGTGTTTGTGTATCAGTCTATGGTGTCTCTTTGTATAACGTCTGACTGCACGTTCTCCGTGTGTAAGTGTTGTCTCTGTGCCTGTGTACATTGTGTATATGTGTATGTTGGTGCTGTCTGTGTGTATACTTTGTGTCGACATGCTCCGTGGGTACATTGTTTTGTGTATTCGTCGGCATGTTTTGTTGTGGTGTGTCTGTATGCTTCTTTTATGTCTTTGTATCTCTTTGCATGTGTTATGTTTGCTCTTCGGTGTCCATATCTTGCCTTTGTTTGTTCCTGTGTGTCTTCTGTATGCATGACTTGCTTCTGGCCTAATGGTAGTCTGTTATATGCCTCTGTATATATATCTCGAGTTTGTGTCTCCGTATGCATGCCTTATGTCTCTGTGCCTGCATGTATTTCATGGTTTTGTATGCATGGGCTATGTGTGTGCCTCTGCACTCATGTCTGGTTTGTGTGTCTGTTGCATGTCTTAAATCTGTGCATCCGTATGCACCTCTAATGCACACGAGCCTGTGTTTCCACTGTGCATGTATGCATGTTTTATGTCAGTGTATCTGTATACCTGTCTTGATTTTGTGCCTGCTTCAGGCGGGAGAAGGGCATCAGATATTGTGCAGGCACTGCTAGCCATCCACGGTCCACCGAGAGAAGTCAGGGTATGTAAACACGCCGTGCTGCCCTAGTTTTTAGGTCTCGCCTACGCAGCGCGCATGCGCTGCATAGGCAAAAAGACCTTTTGGAATCGCCTCGGCTTTTCAGCCAAAAACGTGCACGCGTTCCATTGCCTTCAATGGCAACGCGTGCACGTTTGGCGATTCACTTGCGGGAGCGAGCGGTGCCATATGGTAGCAATTATCGCTCCTGGCGCAGCTAGCTCCCGCAAGGGAATCGCACTCCCCCCACCCTCCCACTTCTTAACCCGGAGTACTGTTTCACTTTCGCGGCCGCACTTGTGTTTCAGTGCTTGTTATATTTTCTGTAAGCTAAAGGCGCAGGCAGTATAGGCGAGCTACTCGCTGCTTCCTGCTGGATTCAAGGGCCCCTGAAGCAGCTCTGGGACAATCCTCGTTCTTCCATTACGGCTCAGAGTGCCCGAAGGCCGCCTTCTGCTTTACAACATCAATCATTCCCGGCTGCGCAGTCTCAGCTGCTGCGCGGCGCCCTTTGCCTGCACGAGAAAGTGCGCGGCCCGTTGTGAATATTTCTGCAGTGGTCAGCATTCAGCGACCTTTGTTAATTTCCATGTATGTTTTCTCAGCGTCGGCCTTCACTGCGCCCAGCCTCCATTCTCGTTTTAGGGCATGTTCCCTTTCCCACCCTCCACCCCTGGGCTCCTCTCGTTTAAACCTTATTAAAATCCCGATTTAACCGAACAGGCAATCGTTTCTTTCACGGTCAGCAGTATATCCAATTTAATGGTAGTTTCGCTCTCTAAAGCGCCAAGATGTCTGTGGCTTACACGGCGCTTAAATCTCTACTAGCACATATGAAGGTGGACATAAAGGAAACGTGTAAGGGTCAAATAGGATGAAAAAGAAATTAAGGCGAGTGTGCTAAGCCAGTAGGACTGAGATAGACTGAGTCACATGTTTGGCTGGAGCCTTTGCGAAGCAGCAAGGGTAAGGCTGCAGTCAGTCTCAAGTCAGGATGGCTTCTGAAAGGCAGTGGCGGAACCAGCTAAGTGCCAGCCTCTGTGAAGAGCTGGGGTACAGTCTATCACAACCAGACCTGCCTCCAGGAGGCAAATGAGGCTGGGGCAGAGTCAGGCGTATCCCTAGAAAGCCAGTTGTGTTGGGCAGGGTTTTTCGTATGCCAGGATAGTCCTATCAAAAGCTATCAGGACTCGGCTTCATTTACTGTGTGATCTTGGACTCAAGCCTTCCTCCTTCAACTATGCATCTGACCCGGAAGCACTACATGCATGGGGTTTGCAGCGCTTTACAAAAGCCCCAAATAAAGTAAAATGAAACACGTGCCAGGCCGGTGCCTCAGCATGTCCACTTGGGGCCTGGCAAAAGCAACCCAAAGGCCTCCTTGATGCCTCTGAAAACGCCCATGGTTGAGGCACAAACTTACAGTAATGGCAGGAAGATGGGTCTTTAGAGGGAGCTAATTCTGGACATGCAAATTCCATGAAGAGCAACTTGTGAAGGTGGACAGAAAGGAAATGTGTAAGAGTGAAAAAGGATAAAAAACAAATATGGCTTCTGAGAAAGCAAAGTTGATGCAGAGGACGAGGTATGTTGATGAGCGCCCCTTACCCTGGTGGGCACCGGCGGGTACCTGGTAGTTCGTTGGCTTGGACCAAGTTATTGGGATAATACAAGTTTGCTCCCAGCAGCTGCAGATGCCCTCTACCATGCCAGCCATAAATGTGTGGGTATTCTTCACAGCCCTCTGTGCCAGTCTGTCGTGCCCAAACAACTCTGGCTGGAGCATACGAGGTCCTGGTCCAGTTTGGCTGCCAATTAAAGGTGATTTTATATGTCCACTGAAGGGCGCTGCTGGGAGATAGCCCTTGGGGCTGACGAACTTCACCTCCCTGGAAATGGGTAGGCAGCAGTTGGACTTGAACTCTAGCTGGGCAGTTGATAGGACACAGATATACATTTTATTTTTAGATTTATCAGAGCCAGGCTTGATACCTTAAGCTTCTATATGTGCAAAGAGCTTGTGGGTTCTAAGAGTTTGGTTGCCAAGACCTGCTTTGAATTGTGCATGTCTTGGATAATGCACTTGAGTGTCTATGCTATTTGTATTGACCCAGCTATATCTGTGACAGCCTTTGAAATATGTGCCAATACCCCTTGCCTTATAACATCAGACTCTCGGAATACCTTCTAATGTTCAGAAAAAGAAACCTGAAAACCCTGATTTGAGTGACACCTGAACTAAGTATGTTTGATGAACCGCTTATGATCAGGGCAATTTCCTATTACGATTATTCTTCCCCCCCCAGTTCCCCACTCCTTCCTTAGCAGTCCCTGCTCTTTCCTTGGGTCTTCTCACTGTACAGGCGCATGAGAATATTCTGGTTTCATGCCAGTCGCTGGATTATACTGTACGGTATCGGTTCGGATGCAGCGCTTCCCAACCTTTAAGAGGCTCAAAGCGCTTTCTGGGTTGTCGAGAATGCGCTGCTGTAAATGTATTGTGTATCTAGAGCGCCACACGCTGGCACCGCGCCCACTTGTAACGGGTCCGGGTGGGCACTCAGGGCGCTGGTTGGGCAGGTGCTGGCTGGCACTTGCCCTGCGTGGGAACAGCTGAGATTAACAGTCATTAAATCTTTAATAAATGATTTCATCAGTGACCCTGATAAGATCACTTACTGCAATATTAACAACGGCTCCAACAAAGTATGACTGTAAAATGAAAGAGATTAATGTGATGATTGTACCACACTCATTACTGCCAATGAAGTGGCAGGGTCGCATATGGAGGATTGTGTCTTCTATTGTTTATATATTTTTGAAACTGAAAAGAAATATATTTGATGTAAAAGGCTGGGTCTTAAAAGAAGGCTTTTGGGGCAGAGGAGGAGTCAAGTCAAATGGATTCCTCTAAAGAGTCGGTAGAACCGGGGAGAGGTCAGTTACATGCCAGGCCACTGCCTCTGGAAGGCCAGTAGAACCGGGGAGAGGTCAGCTACATGCGAGGCCAGTGCCTCAGGAAGGCCAATAGAGCTGGAGAGAGGTCAGCTACATGCGAGGCCACTACCTCAGGAAGGCCGGTAGAACCGGGGAAAGGTGAGTTACATGCCAGGCCAGTGCCTCTGCAAGGCCGGTAGAGCTGGAGAGAGGTCAGTTACAGGGTTGGATTGGGATTAAAAATCGGCCCGAGCACGCTAAAAAAAGTGGCCCACATTTGCATAGTCATTCCGCAAAACACTGATTCAGTGAAATTGTATTTAAAACAAGCATTGGCATAGCCAATAGGTCTCGCCTTTAGGACTTTATAAGTGTTTAGCCATGCAACAGTTGATGTTGTTGCACCAAGGATATTGTGCTGCATAACTAAATACTTATAAGGTCCCAAAGGCGAGACCTATTGGCTATGCCAATGCTTGTTAATAGTGAGATCAGTTTGTAAACAAAACAAAGGATGCATGTTAGTTTAGTCTTTCTTTTTTAGTGAGAGATTAAGGCCGACGATTTAATTAGGTCAGATTAACCCTTGCATTGGGTACATTTACACAAATAGTGTTTAAAGCAACAAGGTTCAATAAGGTGTCACATTTTCAGGTATCAGAATGCAGCCGATTTCCTTTTTCAGGTTATTCAGAAACACTCTGCAGGGTATTCTAGAAGATCCTATTATATCTACATAAGGAGTCTTCCAAAGGTTTTTGGAGAGGGATTGAGACCATGTTCACTTTCAGTATTTTTTTAATTATTTAGATTGTACTTGCTGGGTTCCTGCTTATATTGATAACAGGCAGCCGACACGTAGGTTTTATTTAGTCTGTAAGCACATTTTTCTTTAATGAGTTTCTCCTACTGCAGGCACCACATGCTTTCCTGCAACATTCAGCGTGCCATGCGTGCTTTCACTTTCCAAGCAGCCCGGGACAATGTTTGCCACTTCTTTGAAATGAAATAGGTCTCGCATTTACAAGAGTTTCAGCTATTGGAATTGTAAATGACAATGCCTTTTATTTATTTGTTAATTATAAAAACAGATAAATAAAAAGCATTGTCATTTACAATGCCAATAGCTTAAACTCTCACAAATGCGAGACCTATTGCATTGCAAATGCTTGTGTTTTGTTGTTGTTTATGGGGGAAGATAGGTGGTATTCTAGGTTGGATTTGTTATGTATTTAGGGATAGATTTGATGATCTGTTATGTAATGTGTTGTTCACGTGCACTGTGAGCATGCTTGTTCCAGAATGTGTTTGTGTTGGCACTGACTGACGGGCTCCTCTTTTACATTAAATCTTCTGCTTCGAACTTACTCTCGAGTCAGAGCCCTTCTTTCCCTTGTCAACCGGCACTAGACTGCAACACCATCGTACATAGTGCATCATGGGACATGATCCCTGGCATTCACTGTGCAGTCACCCTGTTTCTGGGCATTAACTTGCCAAATATCCCTGCAGCATGGAGCGAGGCGTGTTGAAATATACAACACTCCCTCTTGCCCAGTAGAAGCAGGCCCAGGCAGCTTCCGATGCTAAACAGACATTTAAGAATAAAAGTTGAAAACCACAGTGCGCAAACATTGCCCTTGTTATCACTTTCAAGTATCACCTTGCCTGTTGCATGAACTTCTTGAAGGAGTACATGTTTGCTATACTGCCCAGTTCCTCTCCATCCTCGTGCTCTTTTTAATGTGTTTCCTGATTAGCAGGCTTCCAAGGCATCAAGAGAGTGCACTGTCACAGAAGCAGTGCCTTATTAGGCCTTTTCTTTCCTAACTCATCTTCATGCCCTAACGGGCCCCCACAAGATCACCTCTCTCCTCGCCTTCTGGATATCTCACAAGTTGCAAACTGAGTTTACACCAGAGGCGAGGCAAACCACATCATGGTTTTACACATTACCAGCCGTCTCTGGCCAGTAACCTAGACTTGAGATGCCTCCGAATTCACAGAAATACCTGAACAATGCAACTCTCTTTATGATCTCTTTTTATCTGTTACACTTTCAATCTATCGCCTTCTGGACATCGTTCTTATTCAGTCCAGGATTTCATGTCCTCTCACACCCTTTCAAATTTTAGCCCCTTAATATAGATATCACCAGCTACCTGTCTAATTGTGTCTACTTTTAAATTGTGATCACCTGTCAGCCCATGTCTGGCTCATGGTCTAGCACTTGCTTTGCATCCTCTCAAGTTAGATAATCTACATTGTAAGGTACCTTCAAGGCACTGAGCCGAATATGCGATGTTGCATCGCATGCGCTACAACGGATGCGGTAACAACGCAAGCCATTACATCGCAAGTCATTTCTATGACTTGCTGCAGGGGGCGCGCTGGACTTAGGAACAGTATAATTTACTATTCCAACTCCAGCGTGTGCAACAGTAGGGAAGGTGTTGGAATAGTAAATTATACTATTCGTTTGTTTGGTGCGCCCCCTACAGCAAGTCGTAGAAACGACTTGCGATGTAATGGCTTGCGTTGTAACAACGCAGTCGATGTAACGACCGCGTTGTAATCACATGCGTTGTAGCGCATGCGATGTAAACGCTGTTTCCCCACTGAGCCACCTTTGCTTGCAGTCTCTGATGTGCTTGGTATGCACAGCCACTTGGAGCCTTGGAGTCACATGGATCCCTCTGCAGCCTTTGACACACAGTCACATTAAACCCTTTTCCAGTTTCCACCCTTCGCCGCTATCTGCATAAATATGGAATTCAATGTAATTACTCCTGCCTGGCTTGACTTCATTTTCTTAGTCATAGGCAGTCTACTTGTCTCACTACTGCTCATCTTTTATGTTCCTTCCCACAGCTTTTTACTGAGCCCTACAGTATTGTACTGAATATTCAGCTCTTAAGTCTTTCTTAAGTCAATGTTGCACTTTAATACAACGGTCAAAGATGCATTTTTTTTAATTGAAAAATGTAAACCTTGTAATAGCTGTGCATATAGAAAAACAGAAATGTTCATTCAAACAAGCCAAGGCATCGACAAAAATGTCTCCCTCTCCAGCACCTCTTTCTTTCTTTGAAATATGACTGTATACTAGTAGGCTTCCTGCTCCCAGTGAATGTAGCAACCTTTTTTCGGTGATAGGATTTCATCAATTGTTAATATAAACTTAACAAAATACTCCTTCCAATCTTGCAAATTCATTGTAGGTTCTCCTGGTCCAGACAAAAAGACATTGGGCGGGGGAGAGCAAAGGTGGAGCTGCTGCCATTTTTGGGTCGGGGAGCTGTGGCCTTCTGCTGCACACTGGCAGTGAGTCCGGTCTACGGCCCGGAGAATGGGGTGCTATCTTTAGATATGAGGGTGCAACAGGGAGATGTTTGTGGAAGTTGATGCGGAAGAACCCTTCCCGCAGCCGTGGTGTCACTTTACCGAACTCGCAGGATCTTTCGGGCGAGTTCAGAGCTGGAGGGAGCCCCTCACCCTTTAGGTGCTTCCCAAAGCCACAGCCTTTGTCCTTGAGCCGCCTTGTTCGGCTCTCAGGTATCTTCGTGGCAGTAGGCGCTGTTCAAAGCACCATGTGTCTCGCACTGCTTACTATGGCTTCCAACTGCACGCACATTTATTTCCCTCTGTGACCGACCTTTGCTGTCTATTACAGCACCTTTAACATGTGTAGAACTTGCCTCGCAACACCTTCGCGTATAAACAGCGGATGCACAGACTGATCGAAAAGTGCATGTACAAAATGCACGTGCACAGACTTGGTAGCTCATCCTAGATTGCATGCAAATGTACTCTCTGTGCCCACCTGCTAGGTCTGATTCCGTGGGTCTTAAAATACAGGCAGCTGGTGCATGCCGAGTCTGTGTACACACAAGTTATACATTGTACATGTGCAGACATTTCTTTTGCAATATACAAGTGCTCAGCACTGCGTACCTTGATAGACTGCCCAAGTGCTGACATGTAGACTGTATGCTTCATATGTGTATGGTTACAGCTTGTTCATGTCTGTGCTTCTACAAGGATTGTCCCTCCTGTTTGCATATAACCGACTGTACATACTGGCCTGTGAGCGCAAGCTCCACTTCTTAGACTCTCAATAGATTATACGCTATGGCTTCACCTGGCTGGGCACCAGCTGTAGCCGAGACGCTCTCCAAGTGCTTTGTGCAGCAAGCTGTCTGCGGTGTCCATGTACACAGCCTTAGTACTGGGCGAGGCGCTAGAAATGGCCTGTCAGCTGGTGAAGCAGTCCTACACACTGTTGTCAGTGTATATGTTGGTCTGCTTGAAATATGTTTTAGAGATGCCACGTTCTTTTCTCAAGGCACGAGCCACTTGTATATCGCGCTGTGTATACCAGAACAATGAGATCACCGGCCCACCACCTCTGAAAATGCATGCCTTTTCTCTGCATGTTTTTCATAGTTTGTAAAACGTGCCTTGTTTTTGTCGTCACTGGTATCTCTCTGCTCCTCCATCTGGTTTTGCGAAGGTCTTTTATAAATATATTTTTGCAGTCTGTGTCTCAGCTGTCGCACGCTTGCATTCCTTTTCATCTACCAGCTGTACGCGTGCCAATCAATTTGTAGCCATTGTTTTTTTCCTGCCACATCAGGATACTTACTGACTTTTCCACATTATTAATGCCTCCGTATCTCCCGTGTTAGCACTGCAGGTGAAATGTTATAAGTATTCTAAAACGATTATAGCTGTGCATAAGAAGCTGGTGGAACACATGTATTAAATCACAGGCGTTCACTGGGGCTTTATAGACCTGAGGCACCATTGCTTAACTCAGTACCAATCGGAAGTATCCTCCTTAGAGGTATGAACAAACGAACCAGCCCCGTGTATATACGCAGCGCCACTCTGTGCCACTCACTATACACAACTTTACTCCACACCACTGCGCTCTACATCACATAATTATGATACACATATTTCCACTGCACACCATGCCACATATTTACACTACACAAATCCACTCCACACCACACCATTCCAAGCCACACAATTACACAACTAACAATTCCAATCCAACCCACATAATTACACTCAAATCACATACATCCACTCCAAACCACAAGGGTAAAAGACATTGCCATTTATAACGCTAATAGCTCTAACTAAAAAAAAAATGCGAGACCTATTGCATTTCTAACGCTTGTTACTTAAGTTTATGAGCTTAGGCATAAGTAGGTAAAAGCTTATAAAGTGTGTGAATGTCTGGAGGCGTCTTGACGCTAGCGTCCTAAAAAGAGCCAACAAAACAGAGACATATTTGAAAGAGAGCACGAAGAGCTAGGCTTTTAACATATTCCTGAATTAGGTTCAAAATGACTGGGATATTAGTTGAAATTGTAGGGAGGTCCATAGGTTACAGGCAGAATAGGAAAAAATCTTGCCACCCCATTGGGCTATACTGATTCTGGGTATGTCCACAAGCTTAGCTGGGGACATACCCAGAATCAAGGAAAATTCTTTTTTAAGGTTCTAAGCAGAAAGAAGCAGGAGGAGGTAATTTGGTTAATTTGATCAAACACGACCCCTAAATTCCTGGCTTTCTGCATTGGTGGAGAGAGTGAGCCTAAGTTAGTAGGCCACCAGGAGGTGTTCCAGAAGGTGGTATTATTTCCAATTAGTTGCACCTCAGTCTTGTCTGAGTTCAATTTAAGATAATGTTTCTGCATACATCTCACTATTTGCGCCAAACAGTTGTTAATGTTTTTGGCCACCTCCTCAACACTGGACGAGACAGACACTACAATTTGTGTGTTGTCCGCATAAAAAAACAACAGAAAAAAACGCAAGTGTGGATCAGGTTGGCTAGAGGGGTGACATAGGTATTAAAAAGTGTAGGGCTTAGGGAGGATCCTTGGGGTACCCCACACGGGAGAGAGAAGGGTTCCGAGATGAAGTCTCCAAGGGTGACGGCTTGCTCTCTGTCATGAAGAAAGGAACTGAGGAGGGCAAGTGCTGAGTCTTTAATGCCAATGCTCTCGAGTCGGTTGATAAGTAATGAATGGTTGACCATATCGAACACAGCCGACAAGTCGAGAAGAATCAGTGCAGCTTTCCCTCGCTTGTTAACTATATTTCTTATTTTCTCAGTGGCAGCCACTAAGGCTGGCTCAGTGCACTGAATCGATCTGAAACCATTTTGTGAGGAGTCTAAAAGATGGCTATCATCCAGAAAGAACATGATCTCTTTATTCATTGCCTTTCCAGTATCTTGGTCGTCAGAGGAAGACGTGAAATAGGCCAATAGCTCCTCACATCCTAGGGGTCAAGAGAGGGTTTTTTTTAGCAATAAAAGCACCAGCGCTTTTTTTCCATGCTGCTGGGAAATGTCCTGAGGTCAGTATTTTGTTCAACAGTTCAGTGAGATGAATTGATGCTGTGTTGGAATCCCGATGTAAAACATGAGGAGGGCAAGGGTTGGATGGTGCACCAGTTTTGGTGGATTCAATGAGTTTGGCTACTTTCTTCTCAGTGAGGGGGGTAAACTTAGCAAGAACATTAGGAGCAATGCCTATATTGGCTTCCCAGACTTCTGAGGATGTAGCAATTTGGGTACTGGCATCCACAAAGGGCACATTAAGATTAGCTGTGAAATCCTGAAAGATTAAATTTACCTCAAACTGAAAGAAATCTGCTAATTTGTTGCATAAGGATTGATCAGGACTGGTGACAATATATATTGTTATAGCTGGATAAGGGTTTTACTGATTTTACATAGCTCCTTGGTGGAGTCTTTCGCAGTATTGATTTTATCTGTGAAGTATCTTGATTTTTCAGAAATGATTAAGGATTTATAATTGTTAATGAAAGATTTGTATTTGACTTTTTCTTCAGGGCAGTAATATTTCCTCCACCTATGCCCTGGATGTCTGCATTTTTGTTTGAGTTTTTAGATCCAGTGAGTACCAGGGAACAGACTGTTTCTTCCTATGGTTTGTTACCATTTTTTTCAGGAGCCATTAGGGTGACTGCAAAGTCAATCCAATTAGCAAAATTAGTAGTGGCTGATTCTATATTATCTCCTAGTATAGGACTAGAGCTCAAAGGAGTATTATTGAGTTCCCTTTAATCGATGTTCTGCCAAGGGCAAAACTTGAACGTGGTAGAAGTGTTATGACTAAGGGAATTATTGATAAGGACTTTAAGTGTGAGAAAGATGGCTTTATGGTCTCGCCAGGTTAATGGTAAAACTTTATCAAGACTCAAATCGGAGTTGCTGGTAAATACTCCGTCTAATGTGTGGTCGGAGTCCGACGGGGCGCAAGCCCAGGTCTCAGTAACAAACATAATATTTAGGGCACGCTGGTCGATAAAGTCAGTAAAGTCATATTTATTCTTAATCAGGGAGCGTGTGTTTAAAAGTGCACATGTGAATATGTGAGGTGAACACCTCATCTCCAGGTTTAAAGCAGAAGGAGGCTGAGAAGAGTTGCATCCAAGCGTAGGGGTTGGGTCCAGTTTAAAAACATAATTGCAGACAGAACAACAATAATGGCTGAAATGAAGTAAAAATTGTGAATGTCACAATAGGCATGCCTGCCTACATTACGGAGTTCCAGGAGTGCTTCCTTTAAGTACGCTAACGGTCAGGGGTCCTGGCGCAGTCCAGCCACGGACAGGCGAAGACAGGCTTGCCTTTGGTGCGCTATCAGCACAAACGCGCTACACGGTCCTTTAAAAGGACCAGCATCAAGGGGTGTGGCCAGGGCATGGCGAAGCTTCCAGGGTGCAGTGAAATGTTTCGGATGTTTTCAAAGGGAAAAAGAAACGGGACGAACTGGGGTCCACCAACCCCTTCACACCAAAGTCTAAGTGTGGTGCAGCGGCCAGGGCAGCTGACTTCGGAGCACAGGGCTCACGGTTCGATCCCCGGCTCTGGCGGCAGCTCAGCTCAGCACCATGTGACTCTGGGCAATAGCTCACTTAATTTCCACGATGGCCCCCAGCGCCTTGAGACCGAAAGGGTGAGTAGTTCGCGCTTTACATATACGGATTTATAAAGGTGAGAATACTGGTAACATAAAAGTAATTAAAGTAAAAGTGAGAAACAGGAGAAAACATAAAATCATTAAAACAAGGTCACTAAGCCTTTCCGATCGGTGAAAGTAAAATAGGAGCCATATACCTCCTAATATTGCCACAGTGTGACACTTACAAGGAAAACAAATTGCCCTAAATGAGGGCTGCAGTTAGGACACTGCCGACACAATACGGTGTAGACACAAGATTCAATGCAATTTCTCAACAAAGTATTGGAGAAGAAGAACAGATGGATACAATTAATGCCAAATATAAATTGGGCCTTTATGCAATTCACTCCTAATTCTGAGATCACTGCTCCAATTTTTCGTGAGGTAAATTTGGATTCAATTGCTGCTCCATGCGCTGTGGCTTCCCCATTTCCATTTCGTCCATTGAAAATGGGCTCCTGAACACGACAAAAGGTACATTTTATGTCCGACTGCATGGTTGACAGGCTCACGCTGGACACTTTAGCTGAGTTCACATGCACAGAAGATTTGTCCTGAAGAGCTTGTGCTGAAAATCTCTGCAAAACCTGCTCTTGAAGTGGTTTGCAAACGTCAATAGAAGTGGTAAAGAAAACCTTACTTAGGATTTTGCTCTTATACTTCATCTGGTGAAGACATTTTTTTAGTGAAAGAGGCAGTAGAGTACAGAAATTGTCATTTATGAAAACATACTTACCTGTGTTGTAAGGCCTGCATTGCAAAACGCTTATGACGGGACCTCGTTGTACTTACTTCCATTGTAAAGGTTTGCGTCATAGTGTGTAACGTCCATAGTGGTAAAATCCACGCTGTAAACATTACTTATTGTTCCAGATCCTGGAGATGCATGCTGAGAAGGCTTGGTTTCTAAATTTCTCCTTCCTACAGAGTTTAGTCTGTAATCTGGCGATGTTGGAGTTCCTCCTCTGATGATTAAAAAAACCTTTAATGTGTGAGAGATGGACAGGACTACATATTATAGAGACAAGTTTTTTGTAGCTTACTGACGCAAGGATGCTCTCAGATTATAAATTATGGAGTTCCACAGCTTGGTGGTGGCTGTTGAGAATGTTTACTAATTAATAAGGCAGGATTTTGCTATTCATTACCCTGTTGGCAGTATCCCATGCTTTGAAGATGATTAAGAAATAGATGGCAGCCAGTGGAGGGACCTAAAGATGGGAGTAATATGGTAATGTCTGGTGGTGGCAGTGACCACCTGAGCAGCTGCATTTTGGACAAACTGGAGACTAAGAAGTTTTTATAAAGTAGCCAGATTAAAAAACATTCAGACGAGAAATGATAGAACTCGTTTCAAGATGCAGAACTGGACAAAGCAAATACTATCTCCACTTGCAACCTGGTGGTTCAGAGTCAATTTGAAATGAATAAGAGTCCGAAGATGAGCTTGGTGTAGTCCCTATACATGTAAAGCAGGGCCCTGCGTTATGGAGTAGAGAGGCAGGGGGCCACATATATATATATATATGAACAGCAAAGGTTAAAGAATAGATCCGTGCAGAACACCACAGCTCACAATTCTGTTCATGGATAAAATGGGGTTTAATGCAACAGACCGAGTTCTAATGACTAAAAAGCATTGGGTTCTGACGTTTCTCACTGAACACAGTAAATGGGTCTGGTTCTGTTTCCCATGGGTGTAATAATGGATCTTTTTAGTTGTGCATTTAGAAATGACAGAACATTAGTTTCGAAGAGTAACCACGTCTAGTAGGACATGTGAGATTATTGTTAGTCTCCAGGTGAGTGAACTGTCACACTTTGAAATGTAACTAACTTCATGGGTGTAAATGGATTGTTCCAGTGGGTGGGAAGTACTGTTTGGACGGCATAGCTCTGCCAGCATAATGGCGGTGACACAATGTTTTGCACGTGATGGTGGACTATCTAGTGTATTCAGTTAAGGTAGCAGGTGCTGTATTATGTTAATGGTAGGTTGGGCTGGCATTGAATTGGCAATTATGCAGCTTTGGTGAGAGGTTGCCTTTGTAAGGGTGTGGGAAGATCAGTCTAACATGATTAATGTTGTGTAATATGTATGCAAAATACTTCAAATATAACATTACATTATAACATGGTAAGATTTAACCTCTCATTACATTATATATACCAAGTGACGTAGTGCATTGATTGAAGGAGCTAATAATGTACCCCTGAGTTGCCAGGAGGCACATTATTACCTCTTTCACAATCTATAAGGCACAACGTCTGCTGTTTGTTTAGTAATAACAAACAAATCTTGGAATGGGGTTCCATGGTGAAAACTCTGGAGACAAAGGTGATGCTAAGCACTTTATTTGTGACTGGGCAGCTCGCATTCCAACGCCTCACTAAAGCACTTCCCACATTCCATAGCTGACCCCCTCATATAAACAAAAAAACAATAAATGATTAAACATTGCAATACTCATTACTAACAAAATGCAACTGAATAACTCTGGTTGAATACAATATTCCATGAAATACCCATAGGTAATGAGGTGCACAGGAAGGTGTACACAATGTAATTACTTAATCCCACTCAAAATAATCTAGTGTCTTGGATTGTCTCGTTATCCTTTTTGGTCGTACTTGCAACTCGGAATCATTTGACAAACTTCCCCCACCCCCCTTTCTAAGATTCGCCAGAAATGCACCTCTGAGGCATGTTCATAGAATCTGAAGTAGCTGACTCTGGAAGGTACTCTTTAAATCATCACTTGAGACAGTAGGTGACAGGGTCCTGTAGCCTGAAGATACACCACTGAGAATGCCACTGCCTTCTGCAACTTTAGGCTAGATGGTTTACCGCACAGTAAGTCGTCATCCACAACATCCAAAATGTTTTTCCTTATTAGCACTACTGATTTACTTGAAGATGCATTGGTACATTGCTACCCTTTTTATGTGCCAACATCTTCCATCATCAACCCACACAGATTGTTTTAATACTTGAATGATATTTTAGGGTTCAAAAAATGTGCTACCCCCTTACAGTATTTTACCAGGTATGTTTTATTCTTATAATAACAACTAATAAATCTGGTAGTCTATAACCTAGAGCTATAACTTAATTTATCAAATACCTTAATCAGTACCAAGACCTAAAGTTACCAACGCGTGTAAACGACCTCCCACTGACTCAGGAGAGCCCGAGGCACCGACGGAGAGGGCGGGGTCTCCCATACCTGAGTTGTTACCAGGTGAGGTGATGTATTGACCTCATACAAGACAGGTACAAAGAATACTCTGCTTGTCATGAGGATTGACCATATAGAAGGTCGTATTTTATGACAATTCTATACATATAAAAGTTACATGATTTTTTCGGTAAAGCAGTAGCATTATAACTTAATGTCTAGGTCCTGAAGAAAGCCTGGGCGATTGGCCCTTTAGGCTGAAACTAGTTGACCATCGATAAGTGGCCTATGTGTTCAAAGCTGCTTTTGCACTATTTTTAATAGGACTGGCAGAGATATTTATATTAAAAGTAGTTTTCTCTTCCAATTCCTTTTTATTTTTCACTCACTTGCACTGCACTTTTAATTCCATCACCCTTTAGGAATCAAAATGTATTGGGGAGACCGGTTAGGTAAATATAGAGTCTTCCTTTCTTGGTTTTATTTCCTCCTTTTGTGATCATCGTAACCTGGTCGAAATCCGATCCACGTGACCCTCCTCTGTGATTTAGAGGAGTAGTGGTAGGAAGGAAGGATATCCAAAAGATGACACTGACCTCTCTTGGTAGTTGATGGAAATCCGAGTTATTCGTTAAGGTTACTTTACACGCGTTGGTAACTTTAGGTCTTGGTACTGATTAAGGTATTTGATAAATTAAGTTATAGCTCTAGGTTATAGACTACCAGATTTATTAGTTGTTATTATAAGTTGTAGTGGGGATTGAATCTGTAGTTTAGTCGTTAAACTTTTCCCTAGGACCCTTTTCTCCTTTGGAGTTGTTGTTGATGATGTTTTATTCTTACCCATTGTCCAACCATAATTCTGTGGATTTGACGACATGCTTTCGGTCATAATACTTCTTATATTCTTTGTGTTTATTCAGTAAATGTTCTTTTACAACCTTGGAAAACCAGAGAATGTCTTTAGGGGCGACTAACCAACCTATATTAAATTTTGACCTAGGCTTCTTTGCCCACATAATTTTAAAGGGTGAAACCCTGTGACAGTAACTTCCGTAATTCTGTTAGACCAAGGAATCTTAAATACTTAGATCTCCATATTTAGAATTGTTCTTAAATGTTACCTGACTGGCATCCTTCTAAACTCTTTTAAAGCATTTCACCTGTCTGTTTTCACTGAGATTATACAATGATGTAGCCCTGTGGAAAACCTCACAATTTTTCATGTATTTCTTCGGCTTATCAGAAGAAAATTGTACTCAATTGTCACTAATGAGGAAGGCAGGTGTGCCAACATTGTGGAATACTTCATTAAAAAAACTTAAGAGTTTTGATAACCTTAATGTGTGGCCATCTTGAAAAAGCATCCATTAAAGTTATTATACATTTCCTAGAGTTCTCTACGGGTGCAAGGAAGTCCATCACCACACTTTCCATTGGAGAGTTTGGATATTCATAATTACTCAGGTGGTCTTAAGACTTTTAGGGTTTTGTCTGCTGACAAGCATTGACTACATTCCTTACTATACTTTTGTCATCTATATTGGTACCTGATCACCAATACTCATTGTTTAGGTTATGCCTGCACAATGCTTGCGCTGTGCTTGTGAAATCTATTGTATTAAATATATCTTAAAAGGGACTTACATCCGGCCTTCACTTCTTATTGGTCCTTGTCACTTTACTTTTCCTTGTTTCTATTGGTTGTAGGTGTTCTATTTTCTGTACTTCCTCTGTGTTTCTCTTATCAGTTTCCCATCTGCAAAGAACTGTGTTAATCCACTTTGATGGAACTTCTTTCAAGTGTCTGAAGCAAGGATTGGGAAAATAAAATAAAAACAAGAGCTACACCCTTGCTTTAAAGTTACAGCGCTGCCCAAGTGCTGCTGTGGGATCAGTGTGCTGTTATTATTACCACACATTACTTTACCACGCTCGTTTTTACAGCGCAGATTTTCAAACACATGCCACTACCACGCTTTTAAATTCACTCACTTCTGACATATCTTTACCACGCAATCCACTACCACGCACACTTTTACCACGCTTACAGTTACAGAAAAATCCAGTCACAGTCTAACACTGCCACCTACTTTTCAAAAATTATATAATAAATCTTAAAACCTTATTGTAAACGAAATATATATATATGATCATGTGATCAAGACCGGTAACGGTCGAAACGTGTAATGGCAGATGGAGTTCACTAATTAAATAAAAATATTCTTGCACGGAACTGTGGTCCGCACTCGCTTTTCCTTGGAGGATTGAAGGACTGTTTGGGGCGAGAAGTTTGGATATATATATATATATATATATATACATATATATATTTTTTTTAAATTACATTTATGTCCATTACAGGTTTACTTTTTGAGGTTTACTTTTTTGGGGGGGGGCGCCCACCCAACGCCCCTTTTTTAACTACCCTTAAAATTTATATAAACTAAATACTGCATAGTCACCAATACAAACATATATGCTTTGTAAAGACTTGCGTGGTAAAGACTAGCGTGTTAAAGTCATTCTGATGTAAAAAAAATGCGTTGTAGCTGCATTTCGTGGTAAAACCTTTTAAGTTAAAGGCTGTTCCCCGTTATTATCTAGGTGGAGATGCTTGACTGTGCTTTTTGTTCATTCTCCGAGTCCGGACCAAAAACCCACTACCTAGTGCCCCCCCACCCGGGGCACAAGCGGGTATCCACTTCAGTGCACTTCCTGACAGGTGGCACGTTTCTGAGTAGGAGTGCTTGGGTGGAAGAGTTCATGTCTGTCATGTGACCCGTGTGAGTAGTATTCGCATGTCGAGCATGAAGATGAAAGTTGCTTCTTATTATATTTTCACACTATGCCTTGGCGTGCACTGAAGTGAAAAGTAGCAAGCTATGTACGCATGCGCACACTTCAGGACTTTAAACTACAGATTTAGAAAATGGTCACTTAAGTATCTGCTTATGACAGCTATTTCCCGCAAACGTCGCTCCTCACCGCTCATTCACTTCCATGTAAACATTACATCGTGATCGGGGGTTACGTCAGCGAGAGCCTTACTGCTCAGGCAACAGTGTCTCTAAACAATAGAGAAAGGATAGACATTAATCTCAGCAGCGCTGCTCTCGTAGCAGACAGCCGATACACAAACACCAGAGCATTAGGTCTCAGCAAAGTTGCACCTATGCGGGCTAAATGGATCCGGCTTGAAAGCACGCATAGGAAGGCGTGGGATCAGTATACAAAGAAATAAACATCGAGGCGCATAACAAATGTACAAAGTCACAAGCACAGCAAAACAAGGAGGCTGGGGTGAGAATAAACCAGCACAAGCAACGGGGGTCGCGGCATTCATTGGTTTTCTAGTCTACAGCAGAATATAGCTCAGCACATCTCCCACACGCATTTCTTCCTGTTAGAACCTTTGGATTACAACCCCTTTCCGAGCAACAGTGGCATTACCCAGTGGCGGCTGGTGGAATTTGAAACTGGTGAGGCGTATGCAGAGCAAATCAACGCATGGGAGCGCAGGGAGCGAGCCCGACGGCAATAAGGGGGATTCGGGGGGGGGGGGTTTCTCCCCCGTGAAGAATTTTTTTACAAATTGGCATCCTTTTGGTGCGATTTTCAGCACTATTTCTGTGATAAATGGACTAAAAATGCAGTTCTTCTAGGCATTCATAACAGAAAACTCATACATTATTTCAGAGAATATCTGGGTTGCCAAGCAAGTCTGACTTCTGAAGAGGGCTAGGGTACTAAGCAAGACTGCTTTGGCTCTACCCTTTCCAACAGAAAACACTAGTTAGCGATGTGAACAAGTTCAATGGACAAATCTGGGGTCTAGGCTAGAGAGAGTCCCTCTCCTGAGAAAGAAATTTAAAAAAGATTGGCAAATGGTGCATTTTAAAGCAAATGAATGCAGCGATAAAGCAAGGCTCACACGATGTCAATTTCACACGATGTCAATTTGTAAAATTCAGCGCACAATTTAGTTTTTATCATTCCATTAACTGTAGCGCGCTCTATTCTCACAAATATGTGCGCCAAAATTAAATAAATAAACAAAAATATTTGGTGCATTTCCTCTGACAATCACAGCTTACCATGCCGACAAA
Source organism: Calotriton arnoldi (assembly GCA_963921515.1). Classification (NCBI taxonomy): domain Eukaryota; kingdom Metazoa; phylum Chordata; class Amphibia; order Caudata; family Salamandridae; genus Calotriton; species Calotriton arnoldi. Next base: position 384,460 of record CAWUFW010003301.1, on the reverse strand, counting down.
GTGCCTTGTGTTGCATTGGAAATCGAGTCAAGTGTGGAGAGGGGAAGTGGGAAAACGAATGGGCAAATGGAAAGAGAAAACGAGCAAAGGGAAGTTGAAGGTGGAACATGGCAAAGGATGGGGAGGGGTGCTCACTGCTTGGAAGATGGAAGGGGAAGATGGCGCCCTTGTGCCAGATGGCTCAGAAATAGCATGGGTGTTATTTGCAGACAATGACCTTGACCCTCTTTGACGAGAACATCTGTAGGATTAGACTGTCAACAAGTTCTAATCAGAAAGGGCACATCCAGATCAGAACCAGGGAGTTGCCCTCTGCGTTAGTGATGAGTGATACGCCTATTAATGTGCTGGGGCTATATTAAGAAGAGTGACCCAAATACCTTCCACTACCAGACACTACGTGCTCATATAATCAGTCTCATTAAGGAGCGTCTGGATCCCTGTATTCCAGCGCAACCTCTTCCAAGAGCAGCTGCATCTGGCGCTTCCTTAGCCAGGACAACGCAGCATGGCCCAGTAGCAGCACAGCCGGACACCACACTGCAGAGGCCATTGGCAACAGACCTGACCACCTCCTCTGTGACCACCATCGCAGGAGTACCGCTGGACACCTCCAAGCATCACCGCACGACACCCCTGGCACCCCACTGCAGCATTAATTAGAATCCTCCTCAATACCACCAACTAACCATTCACAAGAGCACCGCTTGGTGCCCACTGAACCAACAAATGACCTGCCACCGTAGAAGCTGTCAGCTAGAATTACATCAAGAAACCCAAATAAAAGAATAGAAATTGCACAGAACACTCCAAAATGCAATTAATTAGCATTCAGTGAGGCACACCAAGTGCGTTGTAAATAATATTGACGAAAAAGGAATTCAATATCAATACGTATTAAAGAGACTGTAATAGCACATCCAACACGTGCAGAAAACGTGCAGTTCATGATGATATCGGAATATTTTTTCTGGGAGTGACTTTGTACCTAAGCCTCTTTGTAGTTTTGTAAACAAGATTTTACTAAAAACAAGTCTATATTAATTATGCTTTTTACAGAAAGTCGTTTTATTGAGCATGTACTGTGCAGAACGCAATAAAATAGTTAAGCACTGCTGCCTAAGCATTTTCATTTTATGTTGGCCCGGGGGTACATGTTCCAGAATAAGCTATTTATGTGTGTGACAATTTCCTCGAATCTCTTGAGGAAATTCACCATAGCAGCTCTGCAAATAGGAATCTGATGAAAACTGCGCACCTACAAATTAACAACACTGTGCTAACACAAATTACTGCTCGTGAAACAAGGGATCAAACACTTGGTATTTTGATATACAATGGCTGATCTCTTAATACAATATTTGGGAACTTAGTCTAACGCAGTCGCGGCTCGCAGTACTCGCGGGGGGGGGTCTCGCAGGAAGGTCGCGCGGGGGTGGGGGGCCGACCGAGGGAAAATAACATTTAGAAAACTTACCTGACCGCCTCTGCTCCTGGTCCGCGTTGGCGCCTCTTCAGGAACAGCACTGGAGTGGCAACCCCTCAGCCAATCCTGGCGCTGCTGCACTTTCAGGATTGGCTTAGGGCACGGTTATTCTTCGCCCGCCGCCTGCCCATTAGGAGACCGAGGGGCTCCTAGTGGGCATGCTGCAAGCCAGTGCAAACACAAGTGCGCATGACTGGGCTGGTCTGACAATGCATGTCAGTCAACATGACGCCGGACCACCCACCCCCTTCAGACTCTGAAGGGGGTGGGCGGTCCGACGTCATGCTGACTGACATGATTGTCAGTTCTCCCTCGGCGTCTCTGAACTTAAGTAAACTGAGTCAGAGACGCCGAGGGAGCTGCGGGCGCGGGAGGGCAACGCCCCAACGGACGCACCGCGCCTGGTATTACCATGCACACAGGGCATGTTCTCAGTCATGCATGAAGTGTCCCACACTGGGTTTCCTTCAGCTTTTGAACAGGGGTGCCGCAGGACGGGCAGTGCGCTGAGTCCCAGAAGGATCCGCGCATTGTCTGCAGCCTTGGGCAGCAGCTATTTGATGGGCTGCCACAGAACATCTGAGGAACTGTCACTGGAGTGAGTGTAGGGCGCAGGCCTCACAAACACCTTGATATCAGGGCCACCCCTAGGCTAAGTGGCCAACTGGCATCTCCTCTCAGCATTTGTTTTGAAATAGTTACAGAGGTAGAGGTAATTCTGTGTGCGATGCCTTCTGACCTCAAAATAAAAGCAAGTCATAAATGTGTTGTGTGCTCACAACTAACCACAAACAACACGCATAATTAATTTTTAAGGAAGGTGGGAGACCCTCTATTTTACAAACATTAAAAAAACACAAAATGATTTGATACAGTGTCAAAAGATAATTTCCCATTTTAGATCTGGGCATGGCATCACATCTATTGTCTACCATAAGCTATTAGCAGAAAAAGAGATTTTGAAACTACCACAGAGAAGGGCTTAGACTCTGCCCACCTGCCCTTGAGTACAGTAATTGAAATAAACTTTGTTGGGCCATAATATGAAAGCTCGTATTTTACTTTGTGTAGAGTAATTTTGCATACATTTGAATTCATTATGTATGAAAGCACTTTCAAATATGTGAGTTCAGAATACCAGGTGTACAAAAATCTTTTGTGATTGATTCAATAAACTACAATGTTGCCATATTATAAGTTGGGGCACGGCAGGGTTAGCAGAGGCAACTGCCTTGACTCTTAGTGCACTAATTGTTTGTTTAAAAAATATTACTGTTAGTAAGTACTTCTCAGTGCAGCACTATAATGTGATATATTAATGTCAAAGCTTCACGTTATAAAAACTACACACTTCTTAATTTTGAAGCGAATTTATCCTATTTTGCCTGATGTTTGTTGCATGATTTACATAGCAAACATTTTCAGGTCTCGGCTAGTGCACAGGTTCTAAGATTCGAGCCAGACCCTGTGCTCGGTTCTCCGTGCAAAATCCTTGACTGTTCGCCTCTACTGACAGGCTGTCAAAGTAGCTTAGAAGAGTGCTTCTGCCTCAATGGACTAGATGCAGCCCAGAGTAATTAATTAGCAGTGGGTAAGACTAATTCAGACGTCCCAAACATTATTTGTTTTGTTTTCAGTGTTACTGTTGTTGCCTGCCGTGGGTCCTAAAGCTCACTGTGCCGTTTGACTCAAGCTGCTCCAGGATGCGGTGAGGACGCTGTACTTGGCAGGAAGAGATGCTGGAGCTTCTTGTAGCCCAAGGATCTCTGGAGTGCAGAGCTAAAAAGTATTGGCAAAGGTAAGTTGACGCAGTGCACAAGGGTTCGGTCCCAGCGGTTCCGACAAGGGATACTGGCCTCAAAATTGCAGAGGGGACAGGTAAGGCCTCGAGAGAGTTGCAGAACCAGCACCTATGTTGCTGAGCCTTACAAAGTCTGTGGGACGTCAGGAGCAGCTGACCGATCAGCTTCAGTGCGGTGCCTGCAGATGCAGGGGAGTGACTCTTTCATTCCAAGAGAGAATACTTCATGTGTCCTTGATGCCCATCTGTTGAAGATCCTGAAAGAAGCACAAACACAGAGGATGAACAAGACTTGCAGAACAGCAAGACCAGGAGCAGCAAGAGTCTTCCTTGATGCAGTCTTGGTTCCAGGCAAAGTCCAAGTGTCCGGAAGGTCGAAGAGTGGCGTGGTTTCAAGCTTTAGTTTTGTCCCACGATGAGTCTAAGGAACCACTTACAGGTAAGCCCTTAAGTACCCTAGGGAAAGGGTTGGAATGACTCGGGGTCCCTCCCAGAGGAGGGGCTGGACAGAGGGGAGGATACTCCTGTGTCCTTTGCCCAGTTTCGCGCCACAGCGGGAGCGAAGGGCTCCCCGAAGTGGCTCAAACCGTATGCAAGGAGGGCACCAAATGTGCCCTTCAAAGCGTCTGGTGGCGCTGGGAAGCGCCCCCACCCCAAATGACTCTGGGGTTTGTAGGGGTGTCCTGCTCATGCAGGGGCACCCTCACACTTATATCCAAGCACCCTGCCCTCAGGACTGAAGAGCTTGCCTTAGGGGTAACTTATAGGTTTTAAGTGTAATGATCCCAGATATAAGGACACGTATATCTGTCGTGAGAGGTGCAAGCACCAACTCACACAGGCTGCAATGGCAGGCCTGTAGTCACAGTTTAAGTGGGCTCCCAAAGGTGGCAGAATACATGCTGCAGCCCATGGAAGACCCCTGGGGTTCCTATGCCCTGGGTACCTCAGTACCATATACTAGGGACTTACAAGGGTACGCCAGTAGCCAATTGTGGATGTACAGAAGTACTTACCATGGTCAATTTAGGGAGAAAGCACAGTGACTGGGGTCCAGATTAGCAAGATCCCAGTCAGGCTAGTCAAAAACATACTTACACCAAGCAGAAAGTGGGGGTAACCATGAAAGCAGATCCTACGTTCCTACAAGGTATGATTAATATAAAGAAGGACTGTAACACGTGTATTTATAGGGTCTGAAATATAGTTTTATAACAGTAATCCCCCTAATCTTTTCTCATTTTAGATTCTTCTCCCCAGTAGTTTCTTTCCCATTTACTTTCCTCTCACCTGGCACCCCAGGGATCCTGTGTTGGTTATTAGGGAACTCAGTTGTGCCTGGAGATAGGTTCCTTCTGACCATTGTGCCATTCCTGAGAAGCAGCAAACTGTGAATATGAACACAAGGTTACAGATACTGGAGGCAATTGCTTAGGATTTTTGGCACTACTGCCTTCAACACAAGATCTCAGTGGTTGCGGGATAACTCGCAGGACATAACGATATTGTGGCAGATTGGAACTCCAGGTACTTGAGAGATGTTAGTGATTGGAAGTTGTGTGGAATGTTTTTCAGCGCCTTCTAAATCTTTGGAGTTGGCGTGAGATCGCTATCTTTGTGTCTCGTCTAAACAGTCAACTGGAGAGGTTTTTCAGTTGGCGGCCACACATGAGAGCCCTTGCAACAGATGCTTTAGTTCAGGACAGGAGATGGGATCTATTTTACGCTTTCCCTAAGTTCATGCTGATTCCAAGAGTGGTGGCATAGGTGCAGAGACAGAAAGAGGATAAGATACTGGTGACTCCTTGCCAGAAGACACAACCTAGGTTTCCGACTCTTCTAGAGCAGTTGTGTGAATCTCCAGTGTGTCTCCTTTCTTTACGGAAATACTGTCAAACCGAATGGGGTCCCTTTATCCACTGGTATTAGCAGGGAGTCTTAAGCCCATGGCTTAGAGACTTTCAGGGGTCGCTGACAAATGCCTGGCCTTTTGGAGCAGGGTGAATTTTTATCTAACAGTCTTAGTTAGTCAGTACCTATAAATGCTATACTTCAGCACGAACACCAAGTGGATCCAATGGGGGCAGAGTTACAGTTTGTAGTGAATTTTTGGGCATCTTTTGCTGCTGAGGGTCCGGCATATAGGTGGGCAAATAATTTCTGATGTACCATATGAGTTGGTCATTCCCACATTGATGGTACGCCGGTAGGGGAAACTTCTTTGATAAGTAGACTCATGAGTGGTATTCACTTGTCTAAACCACCATAACCACAGCATTCCTGTTTCTGGAACAACGTACACGTACTGTTTTTAGGTGCATGGTAAGCGACGATCTTGGTCCTTTGTTTATCTCGGTCCATTGTTCTGTTGCACTGTCCAGATATTGAACTGATGAGTATCCAGCCCGAACCTGAATCGTCTGCCATCACTTATCTGTGAGTGAAACATGCAAATAAGCAATGGGTCACGAGTGATGATAACAGGACCTTATTTTTAAGTCTTGTACACATACATAATGCCAGCGGTGCTAGTGTAATGACTGTTCAGAAGGGGTCATAGAATCCCGACCGCGTCACGGCGGATGTCAAGGAAAACTAACAATGGCGTATTTCATCACACTTTTGTTGATTTGAATTGGGGGAGCAAATAAGAATCCAATTTTCAAAACTGGGAAAAGATTGGCATCAGTTCAGATGAGATATCTAATTTCCCATCAGCATATGACTTTGAGATTTTGTGATATAATGTAGTCAGTGTATGGCATTAGAGAAAAAATAGACATCAGTGCAAAAGGCACAAACAGTTTTTCTGTTGCATTGATTCCCAAAGCCATGCTTCCCACGCTCCCAAAGAATGAAAAAAGCTGTATATGTATCTTGATAAAGAATTCCTGGCAGGTATAATGGTAGATGAGCACGAAAACTTGCTTAACCTTAGTTTTGTTTTTCACACATGACCTTAAAGCTCAGCTACAGAAATTCCAGTCAAAACATTCCATTTCAAGAATCCAATGAAGATGGGAGGTGCAAACTGGATGCTAAACTCAAAGTCCCCACCCATAGGATGGCACAATAAACATATACAGCAATGGTACAGTCATGAGCAAGATCAGCGAAAAGAAACTTAGGAGTTTTAAGCAAAGCTTTTCCAACCTTGCCACAGCCAATGACAACAGCATGCTGACATGTGAAGCAACAACAGCACCATCATTATCACCGCACCCAACAGCCACTCGTCTCTGGAGCTATAAGAGGCCCAGTGTCCATGATCCCACCCTGCATCGTTAATTGAATCCTAACCACTGAGGTGTTGTTATTCTCTTGCGCAACACACCACACGGTCAGACTTTGCAGGGATGTGGGCACATACTCTCACCTACCTGATTAAATTAATCTAGATCTGCTCTTGTCCTCCGCATAACTTCTCCAAGACCCCACCATAGCTCTTTCATGACCTCTGCATGACTTTTCCACGACCACGCACGACTCCTCCATGATCCCTGAATGATTGTTTCATAACCCAACATGACACAGTCAGTATATCCAGAAAGCTGGATGAGAAATACCACAGCTCATGTTTCCAGCTTAACTCAATGTCCTGAGAAAAGAAGACCTCATCGACATACATCCAATCAGAAAACACTTGTTGGGCATGCGGCCACTAACAGCGGAAAAGCCATATCTAGCCTGGCCAAGATTGGGTTTGTTGACAATTTGATTACCTTCTTTGACCCGTTCTGGAATTATTCCTAAAAATCAAGAGAGGAATTACACAAACATTAATATGCATTACTCCGTCAGCCACAGAAATCCACAATGTCCTGATTTGTAAAATGCTTCATCACTTGGTGAAAAATAAATAGGAATACCTCCTGCAACTTGGCAGTTGTTTACGGATCTTCAACCTGGATCCAGACATCCATAAACAAATGCTTGGAACTGGCCTTATGCCTGCAAAAAAAGTACTCTTCCTAGCTTTTGTTAAGCTGCGCTACATACATAAGGCCAAGCCCAATGCAAACAAAACGCAGGTATATTTTTACTGGTATTAGCATTTGATGTCATAGGCACTTCCAAAGTTTATCCTATATTGCCTGCCCTCTCTAACCAGCCGACAGTGGTGGGTGAGGCAGGAGATATTTTACCTGTACCGCTGTCAAAAGACTACTTACAGTCCCTGTCAAAGGTCAGTTCAACCCCCATGACTCGGGTCCTTATCATATCTGGGGCTTGGATTTGGCCATACCCACTCCCCAACCCACTTCCCCAAAACTCACATACCCGGGACGAGTGAAACTCACCTCTCACCTTTTTCCTATGTTGCAGCTTTTTCCCCAGACAGCAGTGCTCTAGATCAAGGTCAATATGTATATCACTGGAACCACTGCAAACTGAATTTATTGTTGCCAATGGGCAGGAAGCTTTCAAAACGAGTCCATGACAGTGAGAAAAATGCTCTTTCTGAAATGGAGGAGTCTAAAGACATTCAAAAACTGTTGATTGTCTTTGGCAGCTTGCCTTGACACTCACAACTGGCTTTTAGTATATTTCTGTTGACCGGACACTGAGAAGGCTAACACACCCATGTAAGAAAAGAAGGCTATAGCATTATGTGTAAGAAATGCTGTTCTCCTTTATTGTGTACTATATTAAGTGTTGGGTTTGTGCTATGTCGTTATTATTCTAGAATGTTTGTACTTGAAGAAATACAGTTAGAAGTGAGCAGTGTGGGACCTACTGCGGTCTTCCAGGGTCAGCTGAAATAAAATAAAATTTGACAACAAGTTGGGTCTAACCCTGTTGTAAGCACCCATATGCCAGAAGCAGTATGTGTCAAAACGAGTCGCCTGTTCATGATTACAGATCGGGGTTGCCACCAGGCTGGTTTTATACAGGCATGACTAGTATTTAACTGTCCTAATGGTACAAAAATTAGAAAAAATCATCCAAAGCTAGGGTTGCCGCTTTATTAAGAGAAAAATACTGCCCATTTGCTTTTGTTTGAAGAGTCCCCGACTTGATACTAAATAGGACTTTAAAGAAAATTGCATGCATTCAATTTGTAACATGACTTTTCTGCCTTTATTTGTTTTAATTACTAGTCAGGGATCGTTAAAGCAGCTCTAGAACTCTTTTAAAAGTGCTATCTAGTTATATTTGCTGTTTTAAGTATGCAGAAATAAGGGTTAAAGATACCGGCTTTTGGTGATTGTGCTTATTTTCGTACCTGTAGAAAGCCAGCCACAGGCAAATTCTACCTAAAGCCAGCTTCCCCTCATCAGTACATACATTAACCAGCAAATGGTAGGCAAAAAAAACTGTTCAAAATGTGTTCTACAGCTGCCATAATGTCCCCTGATCAATAATTAAACAAAGACAGGCCATGTTAAAAATGAACAGAATCACGGGTAGGACTTTGCAGAATCTTAAACAATCGAACAGGCGGCCGTATTTTTCGTCGGGAAAGGTGGCAAGTAGGTGGTATCTGGATGAGTAAAAGGGATTTTCAACTTTTCGGACCTTTGTACGGGTTACTCGTTATGAGGTATTTTATTTTGTAAATTCCTCGTTATGAGGTATTTTATTTTGTAAATTCTCACCTGGATTAGTTACGCCGATACGAGCCCAGCACGTGACAGCACAGCCGTAACCGGAAGCAGCACGTGAGCCGCATCGCGCGCGTGGTGTGTTCACTTGGCTCCAGAACCATCTGCACGTCGGCGTTTCAACGGTTCCTGGAACTCCAGACATCATCTGCCAGCACGTGCGTCTGCCTGTCCCGTTACGTCACGCAGCCGCCATTTTGAGGAAGTAAATGAAATAATGATTTAACGTGGACTAACGTTCGCACAGGGCACCAGCGGTACTTTTTAAATAAGGGCCTAATACAGACAATTCAGGTCGAGCAGCACAGAACTCTGGGTAGGTTTCTATTAATTTCTGCACCAGCGAAATTAAACATAGCTGCCGAGGTTTCAGGTGGTGTGACATATTTGTGTTTGTGTGTTTTTATGTGTGATAATTCATTTTGAGTGACATCTTATTGCGAGCAGAATATAGCAGTTTTGTCCATGTAATGAGATGTTTCTGCAAATTGTCCCTTTCTACTCTATATAGCAGGATTGGAAACAGCTGTGTTCCGTTCCAACAGCTCCTACAAGCTACCTTTGCTCGTCTGTTTCTGTATCTGTGGGTAGGCCCAGGAAATACAAATCAGAATTGTATAAAACTCTAACACTAACAAACAGCAGATGGTCCCCAACACGCAGGGGCGGTTCTTGCATAAGGGCACAGGGGCTCCGCCCCCTGCCCTTTTCATGTCTTCCTTTTAAAAAAAAATAATAATTACTGTTATTAAAGAAAGCACAATAAAAACATACAGTTTTTTCATTCAAAACTGCTAGACGCTCGCTCACTTAGAGTCAGGCACTTTCAGGAGTTACACACTGCGCATGCTAGAACGTGTACCTAACGCTGCACTGCAATGTCAGAGGGGCTTGCCTACGCATAGCCCTTGTATTTTATCCTAGAGTAGGTGTCGTCATCTCCCTGTCTCCTCCTTCAAGCGGCACAGATGGAAAACAGCCTCGGGCGTTTTACTCTCAAGCCCAGGCTTTTCAAAACAGCATGTCAATCAAGAACGGTTTTCCACACCCTTTCCAGTCACATCACAGAGTGGGGTGAGATCAGAATGCTTCACTGACTCCACCCCACTTTGTAACGAGGAGGGAAAGGGTGCGATCATGAAATTTGCACTCAGAGGTCAGTGATAATGAAGCGTCATTTTCTGGTGTCAGGTTACATTCAGCTTCACTTTTCATTTATGCACGTAACTTGGTATTGGTTCAGCTGACGAAAGGGGAGTTCAGTACCATATGTATGCGGTTGCAAAGTTGGATTTTTGACCTCCTGGTCAGAGACCTGCTCTCTCCCCCTGCAGCTCCACTGTGCATGCTGCCCTGTGCAGGTAGGTGTTCGAGGTCCTACTCCACCCGCAGGCTCCTGCCTGCGCCTCATCCCTGGTGGTCCAGTGGGAGAGCCTTGCTCTTCTGCTGGTCCGCTGCTGTCTGTCTTGTGTCTGCGCCCGTTTTTCTGTTTATCTGTTATTGTGCTGTTTTTCTGTCTTTTCTGTTATTTTGTCCTTTCTCTTATTGTGTCTCTTCTCTTATTGTGCCAGTTTTCTGTCTTATCTGCTTTGCTGCGCTGATTCCCTGCTCGTTCCCTTCCCGCTGCTGCTGCCCCGCGGCCCCTTGCCCCTGCTGGTTCCCGCTCTTGCCTCCCAGCTGCGCTTCCCTCCCCCTTCCCTATTTAATGGCGTTTTCTGTCTTATCTGTTTTGCTGTGCTGATTCCCTGCTCGTTCCCTTCCCGCCGCTGCTGCCCCCGCGGCCCCTGCCGGTACCCGCTTCCGCCTCCCGGCTGCGCTCCCCCCTACCCAATTTAATGGCGTTTTCTGTCTTACCTGTTTTGCTGCGCTGATTCCCTGCTCGTTCCCTTCCCGCCGCTGCTGCGCCTGCGGCCCCTCTACCCTGCCGGTTCCTGCTCCCGCCTCCCAGCTGCGCTTCCCTCCCCTTCCCTATAAAATGACGGCAAGCTGGACCCGTCCGCGACCCGACCGTGACCAGTGCCAGGGACCCTGGCTCTCCGGCCACCCACCGCTACAACTCAGCTGAGCTCCTCACACTCAACACTGGAAGGAACAACTGCCAGCTGTCTTCGCCAAAAAACCCCCACGGCCAGTTCTCCTGCCGACACTGCCGACAATCCTCCGCACCCCCACGACCGCCGCACCCACGCCAGACGCCAGCACCACCGGAGCACTGAAGTGCATCCCCCTCAACGTGCGCTCGCTGCACAGACATGCTGTAGAGATCTCGGACCTCCTCGACACCCTCTCGCCAGACGCCGCCTTCTTCACGGAAACCTGGACCAACTTCACCTCCACTCCCGACATCGCCACCGCCATCCCCGACGGATACAAGATCCAAAGGAAGGACCGCCCCAACCGCCCAGTGGAGGACTTGCCATTGCACACAAGAGCTCCCTCCGACTCACCACCTCCAGCTCGAGCGTCAGCCCGCCTACCACTGAACACCTCCACTTCCGGATCCAAACCAGCCCCGAGACAACCCTACGAGGCACCCTCGCCTACAGACCTCCTGGACCCCAAACCGCGTTCACCACGACCATTGACGACCTCATCGCACCCTACGCCATCGCCTCCATGGACTACATACTCATCAGAGACCTCAACTTCCACCTCGACAACCTCAGTGACCCCAACTCCGCCACCCTCCTGGACAACCTCGCCAACCTCGAACTGAAACAACTCGTCACCACCCCCACCCACAAGGCAGGACACACCCTCGACTCCATCTTCGCAGGAGGTAACAACATCCACTTCAGCCACTCCACGCAGCCTCCCTGGATGGACCACCACTGCGTAAACTTCCACGTCGACAAACCCACCGCCCCCAAACCGGCACCCCGTCCTCCGTGAAGGAACTGGAGCAAGGTCACCAGGGAGCAGCTCAACTCCACCCTCAACCGCGGTGCCCCCTCCACCTCGACCAACGCCAACCTCGCAGCCACAGAACTTCACAGATGGATCACCAACTGCGCAGATGAGCTTGCACCCCTACGTAACCCCGACAGACAGCGCCCCAGAAAGGCCACCTGGTTCACCACCGACCTCCAAGAATCCAGACGCACCTGCAGATGTCTCGAGAAGAATTGGAGAAACTGCAAATATTCGGAAGACCTCACCAACTACAAGAACGCCATGACAAAATACCACAAATGCATCAGATCCACCAAAAGGACCTTCATCCAGAACAAGATCCTCGCCATCTCCAGCAACTCAAAGGAACTCCTCAGCATCATTCAGGAACTCACCAAACCCCCCAGCGAAACCACGGACATCACCCCCTCCCAGGACCTCAGCAACAAGCTCGGCTCCTACTTCCATCTGAAAATCAAGGGCCTCTACGACAACTTCAATGACCAGACACCTGACTCCGAAACCACTCCCTCCTCCAGCAACGCCAGCCAGCCCACCATCCCCTCCTGGACACCAGTCACCACCGAAGATACCGCGTCGACCATGAAAGGCATTCACTCAGGAGCCCCCATGGACCCCTGCCCCCACAGAGCCGCCGCCGCCATCGCACTGGAACTACGACGCACCATCAACGCCACCTTCGAAACTGGCACTTTCCCCGACGACTGTAAACGCGCAGAAGTCAGACCCCTACTCAAGAAGCCCTCAGCATATCCTACGGACCTCGAGAACTACTGACCCATCTCCCTCCTCCCCTTCGCGGCCAAAGTCACTGAGAAGACCGTCAACGCCCAACTAATGAAATTCATCGAAGAGAACTCCATCCTCCACCCCTCCCAATCCGGATTCCGCAGCAACCACAGCACCGAGACCGCTCTACTCGCCGCTACAGACGACCTCTGCACCCTCCTCGACCAAGGACACACCGCGGCCCTGATCCTACTCGACCTCTCTGCAGCCTTCAACACCGTCTCCCACCGCACACTCACCGCCATACTCCATGACGCCGGCATACAAGGAACCGCCCTCGAGTGGCTCCGCTCCTTCCTCGCCGGCAGAACCCAAAGAATCAGACTTCCACCCTTCCTCTCTGAACCCACACAGATCAACTGCGGAGTACCCCAAGGATCATCGCTCAGCCCCACGCTCTTTAACAAACATCTACATGGCCCCCCTCGCCGCCATCGTCAGACATCACAGACTCAGCATAGTATCCTACGCCGACGACACCCAGCTCATCCTCTCCCTCACCAAGGACCCCATCACCACCAGACTCAACTTCCAGGAAGGAATGAAGGACATCGCCTCCTGAATGAATAGCAGCTGCTTGAAACTCAACTCGGAGAAGACAGAGGTCCTCGTCCTTCGACCCTCCCCCTCTGCATGGGACAACACCTGGTGGCCCACCGCCCTCGGCAGCCCCCCCCCCCCACGGACCACGCCCGGAACCTCTGCATCGTACTCGACTCCTCCCTCTCCAGGACCCGACAAGTCAACGCCGTCGCCTCCACCTGCTTCAACACCCTCCGCATCCTCCGGAAGACCTTCAAGTGGATCCCCCCGAATCAACGAAGACCGTCACCCACGCACTCATAACCAGCAAACTGGACTACGGAAACGCACTCTAAGCCGGGATCAACAAGTATCTGCTCCGCAAACTCCAGACCATACAGAACACCGCAGCCAGACTCGTCCTTGGAATCCCTCGACACAAACACATCACCCAACACCCACGCCTACAAATGCCTCCACAACACCGGACCCCAGTGTCTCAACGACAGAATCTCCTTCCACGTACCCAAGAGAAACCTCCGATCCGCCGACCTTGCCCTCGCCGAACCCCCATGCATCCGCAGAGCTAGAATGGGTGGAAAAACCTTCTCCTACCTTGCGGGCAAGTCCTGGAAAGAGCTCCTGATCGACATCAGACACGCCCCCACGCTGCACATCTTCAGGAAGACCCTCAAGACCTGGCTCTTCGACTGACCGGAGCTGCTCCCCCCCCCCCAGCGCCTTGAGACCCTCACGGGTGAGTAGTACGCTTTAAAATCCCCTGATTGATTGATTTATCGAAGCACTCTAAATGTGGATAAGAAATGCATGGTGTGCTTTGAAAATGCAAAAAAGCAGGAGATTTTGCCTCTGAAGTTATGAGACTACATTTGCCCACAGCCTTGGAGTGGAGGGAAAAATGTGTAGGAAGGAGACAAAAAAAGGAAGTTTTGCTCTGTGAATTTCATGCAGTACGTTTTATAACAAAGGTTAATATTTATTTTAAATAATTGAAAACTTTCACGGCAGAACCCTCCAATGTTGTTTTTTTGTTAAGAGTCTACGATGTAAGTATTTATTTGAACAGTCTGCTGCAAATAGACTAAATCAAGGCAGTTTACTTTTCTTATTGGGCCGTACATATTCCTAAACTTGAATTAATTCCCTGCAAGTAGGCTGGATCGCCTGTCATATACCCTCTCGTAATGTCCTTTATTTTGTACATTTACAAAGTGTGGACAATGAATTACTGATGAAAACGGGAGCATGAAATTATTGGTTTCAGATGGGTATTCCAGATGTTTTATCTCTGCCTTGTGAATATATGCAGACTGCTAAAGGCTGTAGACACAGCTCGCTGGAAGATCTTTGCTAAATAAACTTAATGACAGGGCACTTAACCCGAGAAGGTTAAGATCTAGAGCTCCGTTGCTAATTATGTTTTTCTCACCCATATTCTCCACTACCCCCCACTCTACACTTTTCCTTTGAAAAAGAGGATAAAAGGAAGCCTATCTTTGCTCGTTTCCACCTTCCAACGGCATACTTTCAAATGCTTCTACTTGGGACAGGTGGCATAGACTAGATAGGCTTGTTCTTATTAATTACAAAAGCTAGCATTAAGTTTTCTGTGGCTAACGTCTCTAGACATCTACAGGTCAGTCACTGCCTTTCCTCATTACAAAGGTAATAAAGTGAGTAATACGGATTTGTAAAGTAGCATTAATTATTGAAGCATCATAGGACTATTGTGCTTGTACTTTGTACTAGGTGAGTGATCAGTCGCTGGTGACATCAGGTGTTGCAAAGGTCATTGGTACTAACCACTGCAGTGTAAACTCACCATTCAGTCTTCTGAGGATAATACATTGTGTACATACAGTGTTTACAAACAGCAAAACCCTCCCATGTTGGCACTGAATTGACGTGATTTGTTTCCCACGGAGTCCATAGTATGTGGCTACTCAGTGAGCAGTGCCTACTAGCATGTTATGTGAAGAAGGCAATATGATGCTGTGGTAGGTGAAGGCCTAGCTTGTCTTCCTAATTAAACTGTGACATATTATTTGTAGTGACCTCTCTCTGTGTTTTGAGATATTTCTATACTGCACTGAATTTGCAGGTACAATATGAAGGTGCCTTTTGGTAAATTCATTCACTTCTGAAACTGTTGAGTTTACCCACTACAGGATTGTTGTTGCATGTAATTATAGTGACTTTTTTTCTTTGGCACACTATGGTACTACATGACCTAGAATGCATCATATCCTTTTTTTTTTTATAACAACTGTATACCTGTTGCATATGGTTTCATAGCCTTCACTGTGTGATATGTGCTTATGTGGCCTTCTATGTGACCTCGCTTTCTGATTATACTTCCATGTATGTATGTTTATGCACATTTGTCATACAGATGATTTTTCATTCAAATGGACCAACTTCAGACACATTCCTGTTTAGCTGGTGTCAATTATCCTGCTTCCAAAACCAAGAAGTGCTCTAAATGCATTACACAAATCTGCTTAAAGTGATATATGCACTAGAAGTTGGCCAAGTGGATATATCCTAACTAGACAAACCTACCTTTATAAATGTTTATTTAGTAAATACCCCATAAGAATTGCTTTTTAAAAATGTAGCCTTCGAGTCAGTGTGTTTGGTAAATTGTGGCATAAAATACACCAATTTTCATGCCCGCCCTCAAACCTCCCCCCGTTTCCGGCCTTGGTAGAGTTGGGCTTTGTTCGGTTTAGTTTCATGCATGTGCTTATGCCTCACCACTTTGGAATTTCACCAGCCGCCACTGCCCAACAGGGTCACCTTACATGGGTGAGCATTACCAAAACACAGCTCACCACACAGACATTCGATACCTCAACCCCCATTAGCAAAAATGCTAACTGGGTTGGCGAAGCATCCCAGTGGGCAACCATGCCTTAAAAAAGGATATCAGAGTGATATGTCCATGCAAAACTGACTTTTAAAGCCAACAGCACGAAAATGCATTCTGGGACTTGCAGTTTTGCTGTCCATATGGGCTATTGGCTAAACAACTGCAACTCACTGAATTTGCATCACTTTTTGTCAATTCTATATAAAATGTTTTCCAAAACTTCAATTTAAAGCAAGCTAAGAAGCTTGGTGAGTCTGCGTTTGGTGGTTAGGTTGGGGAGGGTTTGGAAATGAGAATCAGGAGAATGTAGCGGATGCCTAGCTTTCATGGGTGTAAGCGGCTGTGCTCTTGTCGAGAATAACATCACTCTTATCACCCACAATGATCTAAAAGGCGCTGCATTGTGGCCCAGTAGTCCCAAGCAGTACATGCATTAAAGTCCCCAGGGAGTAACTTTGCA
This sequence comes from Calotriton arnoldi, assembly GCA_963921515.1. Lineage (NCBI taxonomy): Eukaryota > Metazoa > Chordata > Amphibia > Caudata > Salamandridae > Calotriton > Calotriton arnoldi. Next base: position 367,990 of record CAWUFW010003301.1, on the reverse strand, counting down.
GCCATGCAGGACCTTTTGCAACAACGTCCCGACCCTGGACCTGCTGCAGTATTGTCTTCACACTGGACCTGCTGCATCAGTAGTCCCAACCTGGACCTCCCATCAGTGGCCTCTAGCAATACGTGCATTAGTGGTACCTCACAATACATGCACCAGTGCCCTCCACACATTAAATGCATCCACAGACTCTTGAATTATCCGTGGCTCCTGATAGTAGACATATTAGTAGAACACCAGTACTAATAGAGGATCAATGACCAATACTCTTTCACCCCTGCAAAATCAAATCAAAATGACAGTCCAGAAAATAAGCCTGAACATCAACTTAAGTAAAGCACTTACAGTCAAGCGAGGCCCACCGCTCTCAGAGATTAAATGACAAATACATAATCATTAGTAGAAACAACTTTTTGACCAGATGTTTGATCTGGCATAGAAGCGTACTAAGAGGAACACAATGAACTACAAGCCATCACTCTGCCAGCTTTTGCACAAAAATATGGTTACGTTAGGCAATAAGCTAATTTTTCTGTTAAAATGTGGCAAGTGCAAACCTCTCTTCAGAGAATGAATTTAAAGCCTTTTACACAACGTCTGCTCAATCTATTCACCTTGGATTTGAAGTATTAGCGAGCCTTTTACCTTTAATGGTCCAAGAACACTGCCATGTACTGCTGCTGTTATTTCACTGGAAGTATATAGGGTCACACTGTGTACTGTGCCGCCTAAATGTCCAGAGATGGCTTTGAGGCGCTATATTAATAAAGCTGGAACTGCCTGTCACAGTCACATTCGCTTACTTACTGCTTGTTGCTCCTCCACACCTTCTCACCTGTGTCTATGTAATTTCATCCCCACATTTTTCCTCTCTCCTTTGTCCCGGATTTCTTTTCAGTCCTTTTCAGCTTTCGCCATCTCTTTCGTTCTTGCTCAAGGGTCAACTGCTTCCTTTCTTTTACCAATTCTCTCTGCTTTCTTTCCTTATCTCAGTATCATTTCTCTGAATCCTTCCTGACTGTCTCCACTCCAAATCCTATCTCTTTTTCCCTCCTTGACACTCCAGTGCAACTTGCACTGGGCCAAACATACAACTAAAAAATTGGATTTAATAAAACTACTTTTTTTTTATATTTTTTTACTTATGCCGCTTTCTCTCTAATTGTCATCGCTCACTTGTAGCCTGAAGCTGCCCGTTCACATGGGAGGTAACATCCCTGTGCATTACATCATTCAGGAACCTGAACAGGCGCAAATCTCTCAGTAGCAGTTCGGCTCTCTATGATGAGGTGGGCGTACGTGGAACAGAGGCACCATTCTGCCGAGCACAGCAAGGAAAATCAAAGCTGCCGCATCAGTGTTAAGGTTAAAGGAGGCGGGCCAATCACAACATTCTTTACTTGGTCACTCACAGTGGGGTGGCACCAGTTACCAGAAAACATCAATAGGCAAGGCGCAGGCCCCCCTTTTCACATGATCATCTTACTCCGGATCTGAAATAAAACAATGTTGATACACAATATTTGAAAAAGATGGGCTATGCCTCTTTAGGGCTCGCGCCTGCGTTGCAGTGCGCAGCACTGCTCGCGCAGTGAGAGCCCTTTTGTATGGGGTTCTGAAAGCTTCTCACACGCTCGTGCGTGTGATCAGGCTTTCGCTGGCTGCCATTGGGTTAAGCGTGTTTTTTTAATAAAAATAATGCACGCAATTGGGCAAAGGCGGGCGCATGTCCCGCCTTTGCTCCGCCCATTCCCACCGGTGGCCAGCACGCGCAGCAGCGCGCGTTCGCCTCGCTGCCGCGCTCCCTCCCCCGCTCCTCTGTGGTGCGCGCGCACCACTGGTTTTCGACTCCGCGTCGGCTCCTCTGTGGTGCGCGCGCACCACTGGTTAGAAATAATCATAACATATTCCTGTCGAAAACGTATAACGGGCTGTAGATTTAAAACCATTTTATCTTCAAATTATGACATTATTCTGAGCTTTTGTTTGGAGTCTTTCAATTGGAAAAAAAATCTGTGCTCCCTAGCAATAGTTAATTTATCCACAGGCTGCTCGGCGAACAGCCTGGATAAAGCCGTGCCTGTGAGGTATAAATGCCAAACCCAATGCGACTTTTATCGCACCTGATTTCCCTTTCTCACCCCGAACAGGCCAAAATGTACGAGTTGTATCTAGCTACGCAACCCATGGCTCTCCCGCACATGCAGCTACGGACATCACAGAATTTGTTGCTTTTTTTGCAGACTTGTTGTTCATGCTGTTCCCGTTGTGTCCCCCCTCCCATCTTTTGGTGCTTGGACTCTATCCTCCTTTGCTCTGTAACAGTACGATGTCTCCTACAAGCGTTTAATGCCGGTTGTTAAAAGCAAGGGAACATAGGCAATGGGAAAGGGTGATCTGCCCAGGATCACACGAGTAATTCACATGGATGGTAGCTGAATTAGAGCTATATTCCCCTACTTGAACAGTCAATGACTTCTCCACTGAGGCCCATCGCCGGCTTTCTCTTATTTCGTTGTTCTTCTCCGGAGCCTTCCTTTTGTCTCGGGTTATGCCTGTGGTAGTTGTGGGGTTTTTGTTCGTATGTAGTCCGAAGCCTAAAAGCTGTGTGCCACAGTCGGACCAGGACCTTTGCTTCTTTTCTACACCAAGGTCCCGGGCTCTCATCCCTTGTGTGCACTTGACTGCCCCCTGTACACATACTGGGCCCATGAAGCCCCTTCCAAGAGGGCTGCTCACACCACATGAATAGATCTCTGTGGCCCATAAAGTGTAATAACCACCATTCCTGGGCCTGTAGCCTGGGGGCGCAAAAAGTGGTGTTAGCTGTTATATTGGTGGCAACTTCCCCTCACAAAATGTCTGGAATGGAGCCAGGGGGGAACAAATGGGTGGGAAGGTCTCTGGCCGTAAAACATTTTATTACATGTTATAAACAGTTGTTTGAAGCTGAGCCGGGGCCCTGGAATTTCCTCCGGTTTAGCAATTTAGCTGGAAAATCGACCGCAAAGTTTGGAGTCTCTCCGGTTTCTCCTGCTGGGCCCGAGTTGCTAGGGGCTGGGGCCTCCTGCCTCTCTTTTTTACGACGGTAAAGTTGTGCCTAGTCTTTAAACAAGCATTTGCAATGCAATAGGTCTCGCATTATTAAAGTTTGAGCTATTGGTGTTGCATTATTTAGCAATGCCAATAGCTCAAACTCTAATAATGCGAGACCTATTGCATTGTAAATGCTTGTTTTTGTATGGTACAACTTCTGCAGGTTAGAATACTATCTGGTGCAGCAGGACAGATACCTTACGTGAAAACGACTACTTTTGATTAAAACATTATACTTTATGCATTCCTATCTAGAAAAAAATATATGTGCTATATATAGTTCTTAAATTCTTTCACAGTTTGAGTTATGCTCCAGTTTCAAAACATCTACCCAAGTGGACCACATAAAGACTTCTAAATCTGGCAAAGAAATTTGAGGATATTTTATATTTTTCTTTCTTCATCAAAGTAATAACCTTTTGTTTTTCTGGACCAGCTGAAAAGCACACCATTTGAAAAATAGAGTGGCGTCTCGGGGACAGAGGTCATAGAAAATACAGCTGTTCACTCACAGGAATCGCGGGGGCTGTGGTTTTTTAGGTTGAGCCTAGCGGCAGCTTGCATTGTGCTCGCTCTGCGAGACTGCTGTACTAGAGTATGGGAGAGAAGCCGCGCCCACTCTCCTCCCATATTTTTCATTGGCTTGTGTCATTGTGTTTTGTAAATGCTGCCTTCGGATTCGTTAATAGGCTTGTTAGTCCCTCCTTAGTACGGCCTCGTCTTCATTTGTACCCTCCCATGGCGATTGGCCCTTTTACTTAGGTTGTTACACGGGACCTGTTATTTAGTCTGTAAGTACTATTTATTTGATTGAGTTTCTCTTACTGTAGGCCGGACATGCGCTGCTTCAGCTGAAACACCTTGTGTTTTTTTTAAGCAGCACGGCCGCCCCCTTAACACGGGCGCCTGCTTTCAATCACTTTAACCCGGCATTATCTCGTGTCTGTTTCAACCCCCCTCCCCCCACCAAGTAAAATGGATTTAGAAATGATTAGCGAAAGCCATGTGAATTCCAGGTAGCACATAATCCTGTGCTAATGGGCTGAAGCTGACAACAGCACATCTATGTTACATGTCATCTGTACTAAAGCCACCTGATGGGTTGTTTTCAAAAGCCTGTTTTATTAACAACACCAACATCACCACCATCAATACCACCACCTCCACCAATACCACCATCACCAATATCACCACCACCAATACCACCACCACCGCCAATACCACAACCAATACCAACACCGTCACCACCAATACCACCACCAATACCACCACCACCAACACCGCCACTAATACCACCACCACCAATACCACCACCTCCACCACCACCAATACTACCACCAACACCACCACCAATACCACCACCAATACCACCACCATCGCCAATACCACCACCAACACCACCACCATAAACACCACCAATACCACCACCAATACCACTACCACCAATACCATCACCACCAATACCATCACCACCAAAACCACCACCACCAATACTACCACCAACACCACCACCAATACCACCACCACCGCCAATACCACCACCAATACCACCACCATCGCCAATACCACCACCAACACCACCACCATAAACACCACCAATACCACCACCAATACCACTACCACCAATACCATCACCACCAATACCATCACCACCAAAACCACCACCACCTCCACCACCACCAATACCAACACCACCACCACCACCACCCATACCATCACCACAATACCACCAGCACCAAAACCACCACCACCACCAATACCACCACCAATACCACCACCTCCACCACCACCAATACCACCACCAACACCACCACCACCACCATTACAACCACCGCCAATACCACCACCACCAATACCAACACCACCAATACCACCATCAATCCATTACCAATACCACCACCACCACTAATACCACCACCACCAATACCACCACTAGTACCACCACCACCAGCAATACCACTACAAATACCACCACTAATACCACCACCACCAATATCACCACCAATACCACCACCAATACCACCAACACCACCACCACCAATACAACCACCACCAATACCACCACCAATACCAACACCACCAATACCACCACCACCAATACCACCACCACCAAAACCACCACCAATCCAATACCACCGCCAATACCAATACCACCACCACCAATACCAACACCACTAATACCACCACCAATACCACCACCAGTACCACCACCACCAGCAATACCACCACTAATACCTCCACCACCACCAATATCACCACCACCAATACCACCACTACCACCACCAATACCACCACCACCAGTACCAATACCACCACCACCAATACCAGTACCACCAATACCAGTACCACCACCCCAATACCAGTACCACCACCCCAATACCAGTACCACCAATACCAATACCGCCACCACCAATACTGCCACCTCCGCCAATACCTTCACCACCAATGCCACCACCACCACCAATACCAGCACCACCAATACCACCACCACCAATACCACCACCACCAATACCACCACCCCAGCGCTTCTCGCTCACTAGAAATAGCAGGGGCACTGTATTAGTCCGGAGCTGCAGCCAAGACCATCCCTCCCTCCCTCCATGCCTGCCATAAAGCACAGCCCGCCCTGCACCAGGAGGTGAAGCCACTACAGCTGGAGTGTCTGTTATTAGGCCAAAGATGGCAATGATATTACGCAATGCCACACTGCCCGCTCAAATCACGGAGAGGGCAGGAACTAGCCTCCCCCGCTCTTCCTCCTGAGCCGCAACAGTGTAATCACTGAGCGAAAGGTGTTGGAGCGCTTTGTTAGTGTTTATAGCTCGGATCATATGTAACTCTCACTTCACACTTACGATCTCGCTCGGAAAGCCATACGGCCGACTCGGTCCTGTAGAGCTTTCCGAGCGACTCTCTCTCCGAGGCTCCGAGCGACCGAGTACGATGCAATTGAGCGCTGACGGACTCGGGTCGCTCGGAGTCCCATTGACGTCTATGGGAGCCTGTTGTACATAGCGTACATAGGCTCCCATAGAGAATAAAGGTAGGTGGCAGAAAAGGGCACCCCCTGTCGTGGGGACGCCTCAGTGCCGGCCGCCCCGTACATGCATGTGTAGGGGGGACCCCCAGTGACCGAGTCGTAGGGCTACGGGTGAAGGGGGGCCCGCTACGCCCCCCGAAGTCCGCTTCCCAACTCTGTCTCGAGTTGGAGGCTCCGGCTCGATCCGGCTGCTCGACGCGCGCATCGTACTTGGTTGCTCGGAAATCGGCCCCATTGCGCTGTGCGCGTCAGCCATGTCGGGGTCGTCCGGAGGGCCTCGCTGATGGGTACGAGTCGCTCGGAGCGCGAGGCTATATTCGCAGTGTACTTGCTCGCTCGTACAGCGGTACGAGTCGTCCGGAAATCGCGTTTACGACTCGGAATCGCTCCGGACAGATGCCGTCAGGAGCCTTCCGAGCGAGATCGTAATCGGCCCCTTTGTGTCTGTGTAATTTACAACACTTACACATCTTCTTTACTGCACTATTTATCACTAATTTGAAGACGTCGCAGGCCCGTCTCTTTCTCTGATATTTACAATCTAACAAGCGGTCGAGAAGGCCCTTTATTGCAATGCTATAGGCCTCGCATTTGCTAGAGTTTAAGCTATTAGTATTGTAAATGACAATGCCTTTTATTTATGTTTCAAAACCCAAAACATAAATAAAAGGCATTGTCATTTACAATGCCGATAGCTCAAACTCGCGTGAATGCAAGACCTATTGCATTGCAAATGCTTGTGCTAGCAAATGCATATGGTCTAGCCTGTTGGGTAAGTAAAGAGCTGCATGCTCTGCTGTTACAAGTGTTTAAAAAAATCCCATTCACAATTTGCCCACGCATCAGTGCAGCTCTGCTTTGACAGTCAGTGTGAATTTCAGGAATTAATATTACTGTTCAGGGACGAGAAGGGGTGTTAGCCATATGACCATGACAACAGTACTAGCAGAGGGAGCCCTAATGTAATCATGCCATAATGCTCATCCATCACCTATACCCTGGGGACCTTTTTTTTGTGCTCAATTGATTGCAGGCCTGCTGAGGGCCACACATTTGTGTGACAGTATGCAGGTCTGGCGGGGTTCAATCAGGAATTATAAGTCACGGCTAATCACCAGAAAAGAATAAAGGTGCTTGCAGGTCCCAGGGGCTTATTCGAACAGCCAGGTCTTGAGGGCCGTTCAGAATTCCAAAAGTGATAGTCCAGAGTTATATGGGGAGGCTGTTCCATGTCTTTGCTGCGATGTGGGAGAAGGAGCGTCCTCCACTTCTGTAGATGCGGGGAGTATGGACAAGTGAAAGGGAGGTGGAGCGTAGTCTTCTCGACGGTTGGTGGAAGTTTAGGTGGTGGTTAATGTAGATGGGCCCTTGGTGTGCGTGAGTCAGCAGCTTGAATTGGCATCTCTTCCGAGGGGCTCCAGCACCTTTTCAGCCCCAAGGACCTAAGGTGGCGCATTCCCTCCAGCGTTCAGAGCAACAGGAGGCGCTGGTACAGACCTGTGGCAGAGGGGACGGGGCTTCATCCCAGCACTCTGCTGTCCTGTTGGTGCCCGTCACCGGCGGGAAGAGGCAGGGCCGGGCCACCCCCCTTGGCCCTGCGGCTGGACTGTAATAGGACTCTAATTGTACAAAGGTACTGTTTTATTTTTATTTTCGTAGCCCCTGTGCCCTTGCTGCTTCTGTTATAACACCGGGCCAGTTATACTGGTATACTTCATGCGGCAGGTGATAACCGGGCTGATCACATTGGCCTCTCTGTATCCTGACATTGGAAGGGACTATCGGAACACTCATGGCATGATTCCCACCAAAAGGCGGCCTCTTCTTCTGGGCCTTTAAACTTGGCTATTGGATTAGGGATAGCCACTAAAGTACATTTAAGAGCTTCTAAAGCAGAGCTGGCTTCATTGGCTACTGCAGGCCTGGCTATCTGTGAAACAGTAATGGTAACACTGTGATGAAGGGTCTGATTTCTGTTTAGTAGTTGTGTGTCTTTGTAGTTTGTAAGCCTGCCAATCCCTTCCCTATATTTGTATATTTGTTTTGTGTATATATCTTCAGGGGGGGAAACGACTAGTCGAACTATACTCCTCACAATAATTAACCAAAAGCTAATATGGGAAAGAGGAAAGCTATGGATAAACACAACAAGATATCCACGGGTCTAGCGAGCCTAAAAAAAGCTCTGAAAACAAGTAGCACAAGCAGAGACCTTTAATTGTAATCAATGGCAATCCTTTAAAAAGGACGGAATCCCATCACTCACCAAAGTGACATGCTTCATCATCTGGGATCTCCTCCTGGCTGCAAAACCTAGTGCAACCAAGGGCTACCACCCCCTCACTGAGAGGGAGGAGCTCAGGGATGTTTTCAGAGAAATGGTTTGTTAATCGGATTTCCTAAAATCCATCAGATGTGAAGAAATTTGTTTTGTAAGGGTGATGGGCACAGTGCACAAGTGTAAGATGTAATGTGAAGGTTAAAATTGGCTACCAGGAGAAGAAAAAGTTTTATTCATTATCTCTTGATATCCAAATTAAAAACAGTGCAGATGCAGTTGTGAAATAATGACTGCATATGTCCAGAAACAAGGTCTACATGTTTCGGCCATTGTGATTCTATGTAATCGTGGCCTTCCTCAGGACCTAGATGTTGTGATGCTACTGCGTTTGTGAATAAGTGAAACAGATTTTTTTTTTTTCCAAGCAATAGGTTGAAACAAATACAACCTTCAAACCTGATGTCTAGGTTCTCGGTGGATTACAGTGTGCTTGTGACACCTAAAGGAGGAAAGGTGACATCAGAAAGAGAAAAGGTCAGATACTTGTGCCGAAATGCTAATTCAATATGTGGATCATAACAACCCATCGTTACTAGTACCTAAATAGTGTGCTCATGACATTAGGTATTGAATTATGCTTACCCGTAATTCACGAGAAAACAGCCTCACCTCACCTGGCAACAGCTCAGGAAATGAGGCCCGCTCTAAGGAGAAAGAAACAGCATATGTGGTGATCAGACATGGAGCATGCCATACAGTCTGTTGTACCTATGCTGCCTGTGTAGTTACGAGTCAAATCCAACACTAGTGCAATACTGGTTTGAACTGTGCAAAAATAACACATAATAAAAACACATAATAACACAATGGATTCAAAACCAAGGTATTATCTGTAGATGTAGTCACTGAACCTCTTGACTCGCAAGCTAGTACGCAGAGCCAGAGATAATGATTATGTAAAGAGTAATATGCCACTAATACCGACCAATGGGTAATATGTGATCATGTGTAGCTTTTAACTGAAGTACAAGACTTCATTCACTTATATTTCTAAGATGATAATAGAAAAGGCTGAAACATAAATGCCGTTTGTGAACTGTTATCAGAGTTCATCAATGAAGGATTCACGTGTATCTAAACTTGAGACTACGGTAAAACAACAGCATGGACAAACACTCTAATGTTGAACAATATGGCATGCCGTATGATACATCCAGGCCGCTATGAGGCACTCCAGAGTGAGCAGAAAAACGTTGCCGATGTTGTTTGAAAAAAATCAAGCTAAAGCTGCAGCAAGCTAACAAAGTTAACAGGCGCTATACTATGAAAACATCACGGCATATTGAGTGTATTAAAGACAAGCCGCTATGACTCTCTAGAGGGTTTATCGAAAATGGCCGTGGCGTTAGGGAAGTTAGTAGCCAGCCTATTGAGCTCACAGATTATACTAAAAACACAAAAAGAACAAACTAACCAGCTATAAAAGCGGCGAAAGTACTTACCTATCCGTCGGTACCTCGGACCCCTACAGAGCCGCATTCGGAGGTGACCAACGGCAGGTACAGACGCTGTATTTATGTCAAGAAACCGCACCGGTGTTGCTCATTAGCTTCCGTGGGGCCATTCCTGATGACGCCAGTGGAGGAGAAACTACAGAAAATCCCACTGCAACATGGGAATAGTAGTCCTAATTAGCGGAAGTAATGCGGGACTGCTCGAATTTAAGCACGGCAAGAGCTATAGTGCGTGCGTGTTACAATGAGGCGAACAATAGGCTTGGATAGCGTAAATCACCTGATGTCTGCAAAGTGAAGGCCCAAATTGTACAGGCAGCAAAATGACCCGATCATGACGATCGGTAATAGAGTCCATATCTCTATAATAAGCCCCGATGGGACACTGAACAACACATGACTATTTATACTAGTTTGGAAGTATTAAATGCATGGTTTTATCGTATAGCGCCTTGCGGGACAACACACCAAATCTGATGTTAAAATATATATATGCACATGTACACTCGCGGTGTGTAGTGCCCTTGCTCGTTGGTTAAAAATGTTTAAATGCAAAGTAGTGGACCCTCAGCAAGCAGTCAGTGTATATTGTTGGCCGAAGGATCCAACTATCAAACGAACACATAGCATATGTGTTATAAGCTCTGCCTGCAGAACAAAGCCATTCAGGAACGATCATAAGATACAATGTACAGTGCTTTCCTAAGTATGTGTGTTATTGGTACTGCTTACAAGACAAAGCCTTTCGTGATGGTCATAGGGTGCAAAATACAGTACTCTCACGAATAAGAGTGTATGATATTGGCTCTGCTTCCAAACCAAAGCCATTCAAAGTAAATTCAGATGTTCTGTCTAGTGACCAGTACCCTCTCATTCAGGAGGAAGTAAAAATAGGGGCGTTTTTGATTGATGTGTGGAGGCTACAGTGAGGTCCTAGGTATCTCATCATTCAGACCCATCCTGTCACTCTGAAGTTTAAACACCCACCTCTGTTCTTTGGAGAAAAGGAATTTGGACACATCTGCGATGTGAGCAGGGATGAACGGTTGTCCTAAAACAGTCCATTTAAATTCGTCTGCATTATGTTTAAGATCTAAAAAGTGTTTTGTAAGCCTAGTGGCTTGTTTCTTACACCTGATCGTGCTCTTATGCTCTAAGATCCTGAGTTTAACCTTACGTGTGGTCATGCCCATATAGCGGTACTTGCAGGGACACGTGATCAGATAGATTAAGTTATCACTATTACAGTTGGTATGTTTAGCTTGCACCCAGGGTCTGTCTGTACCAATATCTACTGTTGTGGTGTGTTCAGTCTGTGGACATGCCGCACAGGACCCACAAGGAAAATGCCCTTTAACTGCTGGCAGGTTCCATAGAGTCTCATGAGTGCGGGGTGATTGTGTTTTCGGTCTTGTAGGGACCAAATTGTCTCGTAAGTTAGAACTTCTTTTGAAGGAAAAGAGAGGTAAAGGGATCTCTTCTTTGCTGATATTCAGTATCCGCCAATGTTTGCGCACTTTTTTTGGATCCCATTGGACAGTGTGCTGAATGTGTTGACAAACGTCAATCTTGTCAAAGGTGGTTTCGGTGTCTGTGGATCCAAAAGTGCATCCCGATTGTTGACCATATACTAAAAAAGTGGAATGCGGACTGCGACCGAAGTTGGTACTTGGACCAGAAGACTCAGAGGAGATAGGGACACCAGGAACCACCCAAGGTAAGTACCCAGGAATCCCACAGAGGCTGTCCGCATTCCACTTTTTTAGTATATGGTTTGGTCTCCCCCTGGAAACCACTGTATTTTGTGCTACTTACCTTATTTGCAATTGAAGTATTGTTCGAAGTCCGTGTGACGTCAGGAGCAGCAGATCGGTCAGCTTCATTGCGGTGCCTGCAGATGCAGGGGCGTGACTCCTTTACTCCAAAGGAAATTACTTCGGGTGTCCTTGACGCCCACTTGTCTGTTGAAGATCCTGGATGAAGCACAGACAACGAAGAAGACTTGCAGAACAGCGAGACCAGAAGCAGCAGTAGTCTTCTGTGACGCAGTCTCGGTTCCAGGCAAAGTCCAAGTATCCAGACGGTCGAAGAGTGACGTGGTTTCAGGCTTGAGTCTTGTCCCACGACGAATCTGAGGACCCACCCGCAGGTAAGCCCTTAAATGTCCTAGGAAAGGGGTTAGGACAACTCAGATGTCTCTCCCAGAGGAGGGGCTGGACAGAGGGAAGGATACTTCCATGTCCTTTGTCCAGTTTCATGCCAGAGCGGGAGCCAAGGGCTCCCTGAACTAGCTCAAACCGGAGTATGCAAGGAGGGCTCCAAATGTGCCCTTCAAAGCAGTCTGGTGATGCTGGCAGGTGCCCCACCCCGGCCCAATACACTAAGTCCTGTCTGTGAGGTGTTCACACCTCCCTGTGAGAAGGAAACCTATTGTTCTATCTTCCCCTGCTTGAGCTCAGCTCAGCAGTAGGAGGGCAGAATCGTATCTGGGGTCGGCAGCAGCACTAGCTTGCTTGCAGACCCTGAAAGGCTGTTACCGGGTGTACTGTGGGCTCCCCGAAAGAGCCCCCCAGTGCATGGAATCATACCTCCAACACCAGTAACGGTGTTGGGATATTATTCCAACATGTTTGATACAAACATGCCCAGGTTCAGCACAGCCACTATATAGTTAGCCATTGCATAATGACGGATGGCCACTATATGTATTAAAATGCACTGACCGCACTTACAAAGCTTGGAGAATCCACCCTGGGGTTTGTAGGGGTGTCTTGCTCATGCAGGGGCACCCTCACACTTATAACCCAGCACCCTGCCATCAGGATTGAAAGGCCTGCCTTAGGGGGGACTTATAGGTTCTAAGTGCAGTGACCTCAGATATAAGAATTCTGTTGCAAGTGGTGCTAGCACCAACTTACGCAGGCTGCATTGGCAGGCCTGTAGTCACAGTTTGAGTGCTCTCTTATGGGTAGTAAAATACATGCTGTAGCCCATGGGAGACCCCTGGTGGACCTATACCCTGGGTACCTCAGTACCATATACTAGGGACTTATAAGGGTACACCACTACCATAGTCAATTTAGGGAGGAAGCACAGTGACTGGGGTCCTGATTAGCAGGATCCCAGTCAGACTAGTCAAAAAACATACTGACACGAGCAAAAAGTAGGGGTAACCATGAAAGGAGATCCTACTTTCCTACACCGACCAAGACACATTTCCCCCGCCCACATCAGAGCGCACACCCATGCCATTACATGCTCCCACAGGAGCACGTGAAAATGAACCTGGGAGTGCCAGTGAGACACGCATGATTAACACAGGCCAATATAAAGGGAGAGCCAAGAAAAACAGAGAGCCCGAAGACCGCAGAAATAAGGTTGCACCTTCTTCCCCTGCTCTACCCCAGGAACCTCCCAGGAAAGAGTTGCTCAACTCATCACCCACAATGTTCAGCGAGAGGATGGTGTCTGAATGCTTTAGGCATTTCGTAGATGACTTCCTATGCATGATTAAAGGGGTTCTAGCAGAGCATCTACCCCAATCTGCATCTGCCTAGCAGCCATAGCGAAGGAATTGGCTGATAGTAGAAAGGCTCCGGCTCCGCCCGCTGCAACCAACCCCATTGCGATCAGGGAACCTAGAGTCCTGCAGGGATCCAGGGTTAAGGAGCTTCCCATACTGCGTTCCCAGGGGCTGCCCCCCAATTCATTGTGCTCAGAGAATAGAGTACTTGTTGTCGTGTAGTTTTCAATTTCCAGTAAGAGCTGCACGTTTGTTGTACATCGTAAACATTGGGATGGTTCCAGACTGATTCCGTGCACCGCCTCAGGATAAGTTGGCCTAGAGACCAGCTAGCTCACAGTACCACCATAAGCCCCCCCTAACCCAGGTGGGTAGCAAATGGCTTTGGCAACCACAGAACATGACAACCCTGACTCCCCCCAGGAATTGTGGTAACTGATCCAAAACCCTTTCGCTCAGTCACTCGTGCTCTCTCTCGGAGAAATATACAAAGAATACTCAGAGGGGGCGTTTTCAATATTTATTGAACCATCGTGATTCTTGTATGGAATATATGTGCTGCAATGATCAATAGCCAGAAGCAGATAAAAGTATTTAGCAGTATAAGGACAGTGAACAAAATAAATAGATTCACCATCTTTCTAAAACAATGTATATATGCAATCATATAGAACAGTTTATATATCATACTCTTACTTAGCGTTCCCTAACCCAGAAGCCTAGGGTGTGTTTGTGTGTGTGTTCTGCCAAGAATCACCTATTGGATGATCCAACTCCCACGCTACCTGAAGGGAAAGTATGTAGGTCCCCGTCTTGGTCACAGCTTGGACATCCCTCCTCGCAGAGGGATCAGTGAGGGGTGAGGTTTCAGCGTGTAGTGACCTTGCACTGTTAGCAAGTGCTCCTATGCCCCAACCCGGAAATGCTTGTTTATTTATAACAAAAAGGATCCTTGCTCCAGAGCCGAGACCTTAGTCAGGCTGCCATTGATTATGATAGCTGCATTGCCGCATGGACGAACAGCAAGCAAACACATTTCCAGGATGTATGTTCAGACCTTGTACAAGATGTTCAAGGTGTCATGATAGTGTTCCTACGAAGTGGAATTTGTAAACAAATATATTTTCATGTAAAGTAATTCTGCACTATCACGGACGTAAATATGTGTCAAAAGTCATCCTGTGAATGAGAAGTCAACTTAGGAAAATGTGTGCATGCAAAAGGCAGTGTTTCTCCCTGGGCCTAACTGAGCTATGTGACATTGTTAAATCCCCTACTCGAGGACAGGGGCGGTATGGTCCAGGGCGCAATAATTCCAATCCCCCTATATATCTAGGCAGCCTAGGTTGCAACAAGGATGAACATGCTGCTGATAAAGGGCATTGCCCCACCAACCCCAGGGGAAGCCTTAAGTTGCCTGTGATATATCTCCTTCGGGCATCGTGTCCATATGTAGTATTTCTAACCAGAGTAGCCCACCTGAGGAAGGTCATAGTGAAACATATGAAGCGCTTCACAACAAAACACTCGGGTGGTTAGTGCAGCTAGAGTTTTCCCCCTTGCACAATCCAATAACCTATTGCATACCAGAAGAGTCGCGTGGATTGGGCCTGAGAGGGTTGACCGAGATGGTGACTATGTCATCATAAATTTCAGATCTCCATCTCTGGCCCAACGCATTTTACTTGGTGGCGGTAGTAAGTCACCAGTAGGGACCCTCATAGAGACCCATCCCATAGGCTATTTTTATTGCTCCCTCAGAACTCATTGTCACACGCAAATGGAGTACACAGCTCTTACAACATCGGCACTTTGCCCCTTCCAGAGAAGACACCTTTTTAATACCAGCATATTATCGTTTTGATAGTCTGGCAGGGGTACATTGACAGTCAGACGATAGGCAGTGGAACCTCCCAGGCTCAGTGGTAGAGCAGCAGCCTGACAAAAACGTGGGCCTCAATATACCCAGTGTGGGCTATAGTATAAGTCAAGATGGTCTAAAAACTAAGGGGGGCTACAATGTTATTGATACCACAACTTATAATGTAGGTATTGAAGGGATGTCACGTTGTCCATACAAAACCAAATGATTGGATGGAGAGGGTGGCACACTGCTGCTGCTCTGGAACACCAGACTAAGGTTATTTAATGGACTGTAGCAAGCCTGCTTGCCAAACAAGTTTGCCCAGAGTGGTGTGAGTTCATCGACCAGTTCGGCCTTTCTTTAATACAAGAGACATGGTCCTTGCAACTCCACCACCATGTAGGCTACGTTAACTTCTCAAAGGAAGCCATAACAGCCGAGAAGGAAAGGTACTCGAGGGGACTCACCATCTGGGTAAGTACAACAGTGTTAGGTGAGTTGAGAAAGATCCAGGTGGACTCCCCAGACATATTGTGTGTTTGCCTAACAGTCCCCCAGGGCAAAACTTACTATCTCTGCAGGTCTGCTGGGTGCAACAAGGAACCAGCTGTCCTAGAACATCTAAATGCACATTTAGCCTCACTGCCAATTAGCGCCAGAAAAATTGTGGGGGGCGACTTTAATTGCCAATTTGAACCGTTAAGTGTAGAGCTTCCGTCTCTTTCAGCATATGAGGACGATCTATGGCTAGTTCTAGCCCTGGAGATCCCCCCATCAAGAAATGGACACCCAACCGCAGTTAAAATTAATGCGCTTATTTTAAACCAAGAGCTACGAGCTTCCAATGGTAGAACCAGCTCTGAAAGGGCAGGGACGCACACTTTCAGCAACATTAACGCCACTAGCCTAATTGATTATATTTTGCTGGACCTTAAGTTATGGCCATACCTGGAGGATATGATAGTTATGTCATGACAGGATATTGAACATAATGCCTTGGCTCTCAATCTTAATTTAAATATTAAAGGCCAATTTGATAACACAGGAGAGCCACTAGATAGAAGACTGAGAGTTACCAGCAATAGACGCAGTGTCAAATGGAGTAGTATTGAGTACTCACAAGAGACCATTAGCCAGATCTATAGCTTGGTGGCTCATAGTTTGGAGGAGATGGTGTCTCTGCCCCTTAAAGGTTCCTGGAGGACAGCTTAGGCAAATTTTCGAGATCCACAAAGGGATGCTTGATAAATTGAGAAACCTTTTCTGTGTTAAGGCCGGGCGAAAGGTCGAGAGGAAGCATCACTGACTTGGTACAACAAATTTTGCAGAGAAGCCAAGACCAAACTTGTTGCACCCATAAAAACACAAGATAGAGCCCTGATCCAAGCAGCAAGGAGTGCCCACAAAAAGGCTCTCTACACTGCTAAAAAGGATTGGGAACGGGGAAGATGGGAGAACCTCTTAGCAGCTGCCAAATGAAAAGATCACCATGCCTATTGGAATCTGGTGTTCTCTGGCAGCAGGGAAGGGCTCAGTTACATCTAAACCTACTTTTCAATGCTGTTAATTGCCTTATTGACTTGAGCTGGCTTCAGGGTCGACACTTCACGGAACTAACGATCATTGCCACAGTTCCCCACTCGATTAGACCCTTTGGAGAGTGACTTCTCTAGAATGACTTGTGCACTGTCACGTAAGTCATTCCAGGACTTGAATGAAGATACTTGGCCCGGTTGGCCTGTTATTGTTTGTATTGTTTATTTCCCTTTTTTTTCTAGATGGTTGAGGGATGCTACAACACACCCTTCGCTTGCTACTGTCCTGGCTGTTTCGTTCCTATCGACAACGCTCACTGCTATCTGGCACTAAGGACGATCCTCGCCCCCCACCCTACATTCCGACCGAGTCATGCTCTTCCCTTCTTCCGCGACACACAATTCACAACGGGGCCCACATAGGGGAATGCCATACGCCGGGGGAGCTTGTCTACCTCCTCCATCATCTCTCACTGTCTATATTCAATAACTCTACTTATGACTAGCACCCCACTGTAGGACGCTGGCTCTGTATATTCTATACCAAAGTAAGGTATAGTGTGCACAGAGTCCAGGGGATTCCCAGAGGTATAGCAGAGGTTAAATTAGATATTCACTAACAGCTCTCTTTGTGGTAGTGTTGGTGAGCAGTTAGTCTTATCAGTAGCGTGTGTTAAGCATTTATTGTATTCACTCAATCAAGGACTGATTACTCACACTCAGAGACAGAATCCAGACCAATTGGGTGAGTATAAAAAATGTATACTTATGTTTTATTACTAGAACCGAGCAGAACTTGGTACAGGTAGGTAAAATCTACTCTCAATTGTAAAACTATACAAAGAAATGCAATTGGGATGGGAATGGATTTGCCATCGTTACATGTTTGTATTTGCTTTAAAAGCAGTTTAAATTACATAGAAATTACTTTTGATTACTTTTGCATTACTTTTGGATTACATCGGCTACTTAGGGTGATATGCCTAGATATCACACCGTGAATCCTACAATACAAAAGGAAGTAAGACCTGTTCAGGTTTGAAATACAGTTACTTTTCTTCCATACAAAACACAAGTCAAAACAGACTTTTTAGGAACAAAACTCGTATCATGGGTTCCTATGGGAAAAAGAGTGTTAACGGTTTACATGTAAGTAAACAACTTACGAGTATGGCTTTTGGGGGTTAGGACCAAGGTCCCCCAAGGTCCAGTGAGGCACCCAAATTGCACCACCAGCGGCACTTAGGCGGCTGGGTGCAGAGTGCAGGGCCCAATGTTAACATATGGGGCAATGGGGGTTTTCGGTCAGTCGCTGCTTAAGAGCAGGTCACTCGGTTGTGGGAGCAAAGTTCCTGGGGTTAGAATCAGCACTGCAGGGCCCAACAATCATCACAGCAGCTGCACCACCAGCGGCACAGAGTCGGCCGTATGCAGAGTGCCAAGAAGATGTCGGTAAACCTGTGGTTTGCAATGGAGATCTCTGGTTCAACGAAAAGGCTGCAGGCTCGGGCAGGGAGGTTTCCTGAAGGCGACCACTGGCTGGAGAGGTAAGTTGGATTCTTGAGGGACGCCTGGACACCGTCGGTTGGGCCACCCAAGGCCGTGGGGCGTCGGGTGCATCAGTGCCTCTTGGCGTCATGTCTTCTCACCAGCTCCAGTAGCGGTCGAGGGAACCCTTCAGGTTGAGGCTGCAGGCGTCGGCTTGAAGCTTGAGAGAGGTCGGGAATCACCAGATCCCAGGTCAGATCGCTGGGGTGACATCCTCGTAGTGTTGGGCCACTTGAACTCGGGGTGTGGGCGTCGGGTGCAGAGTGGTACAGAACCGCGGAGCCGCCTGGATCCGGACTCTGTGTTTGGAGTCTTTGTTGGCAAATTCGGTGCTCACGGGAGACAGAGTCTGTAAGGTGAGTGCAGGGCAGGTCCTCCGGGTTCTGGGGTGCTGCTGGACACACCGGGGTTTCCGCAGTAGTCAGGTCGGAGTCGGGATAGGCCAGTACATCAGGGACCAAAGCAGTTGGTGTCCTCTTCTTCCTGGGTCAGGACTACTCTTCGGTCCTTCTTCTTTCTTCCTTGAATCTGATGAGGCAAGGTTCAGGGTCGCCCCTAAATACTAAATTTAGGGGCGTTTACAAAGGTGTGCAGGTTGGGACCAATAGGTCCCTTCTTGTGGTGGGTACACCCCCTATTATGCTACCCTCCAGTGGGAGGGGGGCATGAGCCTCTCTCTAATTGGACTGAGATGTGTGCTTCACCTCGCCTCCCCACCTGAGGGGTAGGGTTGGCAAAGGTGGGCACACCTCTCCTCCTAACTTGGTTTTCCCGCCGATTCTCCCACCCAAAGTCGGGGTCAGATCCGAGCCAGTTGCTGGGGGCACCAGAAGTCCAGAAACCTGTCTGGTGGTGGCAAATGGCAACAGCTATTCAGGAACCACACCAGTGCTGGTCGTTTTTCAGGGGGCATCTCTAAGATGTGTGTATTTTACATTAAATCCCACACTGGCATCAGTGTGAATTTAATGTGCTGGAAAGTTTGCTACCAAACTTCCCAGATTTCCGTAAAGCCATTATGGAGCTGTGGAGTTCATAATGACCAACTCCCAGACCATATACTCTTTATGGCTTTACTGCACTTACAATATCTAAGAGTGGACTTAGACACTGTAGGGATGCAGTGCTCATGCAACTGTACCCTCACCTGGGGGCTTGTGCACCCGGCTACAGGGGTGGCTTATCTAGGCCCCAGGCAGTGGGTTGCAGGCATGGCACACACGGATGTGTAAACGAAAACACGGGGACCAAGTTAGATCCCTCTTCAAGCAGCACAGCCTTGCCCGTTGCTTCAATGAATCCAATAAATCAAGTTTGTCACTATATATACTTCAATTGCTGTACTCTTTAACCTGTTCCTTTTCTTCTTATTTCATTATTAATCGATTTATTTTATCCATTCCCAAATTGATTCCAAAAGTAATTGCAAACAGGAGGTATTTCCACATGTCACAACTTTATTACAAATGCACCCAATGCATTTCGGGAAAAACATTTCCCTTCGTCAGGGGTATCTATAAAAAATCCATAAATACAGCATCATTAATTTTTACAATATTTACAACTTTGCGTCTATGCACAAACATTATAACTCTCATGATGCCTCTCAATCACTCAATGAACTATGTTTATCTGTCAATAACGCTACATGCACATAAAAGCTCAATTTAAACTTTCGTACTAATTCACATGTTAATTAAAACTAAAGCCTCTGTTCGATTTCACCACTTCTTAAGGAGAAAACACAACATATCTCTTTTCACTCCTAGATTACTGCCATTGACCCCATTAACCCCATATCAGTCTCAAAACTTAAATGACTCAGATTTTATTACGAGCGCGCTTACCGTGACAAGCGTGACTTTAAAAACATCAATCAGAGACCCGAGTTGACTCCATTTCTAAATTTCATCATTGTTATGGCGAGTGCCTCTGCACGTCTTCATTCACTGTGGCTATTTAAACAAATACAATCTCCCGCCACCATGTATAGCTCCTCCCCATACCCTCAGGTGTGCAGTCACTTGTCAAACAGCTTCAACTTTTAAATTTCGCGCTCTCCCTTTGGTAAAAAACGACAGTAAAACTACAATTCCCAAAATGCTGTACCTGTGTTCTAATACGAGAACATTATATTTAGGCTCTCCCCACTTCAATTTGATATAATTATAAATGATCAATAATTAAAACATGTGAACTGACTGGACGCTCCTATTTGAAGCAGCCACATAGTACAAGGTAATATATCATCTGTCATTTCTCGCGCTAAAATCCAGACCAACTCCCTCCTCGTAAAAAACACAACCGTCTCTTGCGTGTTAGTGTTATTCCCATATTTCTTGTCGCTTTTATCTGGAAACCAACACTCCTGTGTCTATGGAAGATCTTGCTGTGGTAAATGTTTCATTTTCCTGCTTTTCACTGTTAATCAATATGTTTAACCATGGGTGCAATCTCGCCGTTTTGGACGGAAATTCAGACAATGTACATATGCAGTGATGAGATGCACACCTAGTACTCTTGCTTTATCACAATCTTTTTTGACTCAGTTTATCTGCTTCAGACCTATCGTGGCGTGCAATGCAGGATACGCGCTCCGTCCAATTGCGCTTGCAAATTATAAACGAAAACACGGGGACCAAGTTAGATCCCTTTTCAAGCAGCACAGCCTTGCCGTTGCTTCAATGAATCCAATAAATCAAGTTTGTCACTATATATACTTCAATTGCTGTACTCTTTAACCTGTTCCTTTTCTTCTTATTTCATTTTTAATCGATTTATTTTATCCATTCCCAAATTGATTCCAAAAGTAATTGCAAACAGGAGGTATTTCCACATGTCACGACTTTATTACAAATTCACCCAATGCATTTCGGGAAAAAAAATTCCCTTCGTCAGGGGTATCTATAAAAAATCCATAAATACAGCCTCATTAATTTTTACAATATTTACAACTTTGCGTCTATGCACAAACATTATAACTCTCATGATGCCTCTCGATCACTCAATGAACTATGTTTATCTGTCAATAACGCTACATGCACATAAAAGCTCAATTTAAACTTTCGTACTAATTCACATGTTAATTAAAACTAAAGCCTCTGTTCGATTTCACCACTTCTTATGGAGAAAACACAACATATCTCTTTTCATTCCTAGATTACTGCCATTGCCCCCATTAACCCCATAACAGTCTCAAAACTTAAATGACTCAGATTTTATTACGAGCGCGCTTACCGTGACAAGCGTGACTTTAAAAACATCAATCAGAGACCCGAGTTGACTCCATTTCTAAATTTCATCATTGTTATGGCGAGTGCCTCTGCACGTCTTCATTCACTGTGGCTATTTAAACAAATACAATCTCCCGCCACCATGTATAGCTCCTCCCCATACCCTCAGGTGTGCAGTCACTTGTCAAACAGCTTCAACTTCTAAATTTCGCGCTCTCCCTTTGGTAAAAAAACGACAGTAAAACTACAATTCCCAAAATGCTGTACCTGTGTTCTAATACGAGAACATTATATTTAGGCTCTCCCCACTTCAATTTGATATAATTATAAATGATCAATAATTAAAACATGTGAACTGACTGGACGCTCCTATTTGAAGCAGCCACATAGTACAAGGTAATATATCATCTGTCATTTCTCGCGCTAAAATCCAGACCAACTCCCTCCTCGTAAAAAACACAACCGTCTCTTGTGTGTTAGTGTTATTCCCATATTTCTTGTCGCTTCTATCTGGAAACCAACACTCCTGTGTCTATGGAAGATCACACAACAGTCTCTTGCGTGTTAGTGTTATTCCCATATTTCTTGTCGCTTCTATCTGGAAACCAACACTCCTGTGTCTATGTAAATATAGTAAAAATTAATGAGGCTGTATTATGAGGCTGTATTTATGGATTTTTTATAGATACCCCTGACAAAGGGAAATTTGTTTCCCAAAATGCATTGGGTGCATTTGTAATAAAGTCGTGACATGTGGAAATACCTCCTGTTTGCAATTACTTTTGGAATCAATTTGGGAATGGATAAAATAAATCGATTAAAAATGAAATAAGAAGAAAAGGAACAGGTTAAAGAGTACAGAAATTGAAGTATATATAGTGACAAACTTGAATTATTGGATTCATTGAAGCAACGGGCAAGGCTGTGCTGCTTGAAAAGGGATCCAACTTGGTCCCCGTGTTTTCGTTTATAATTTGCAAGCGCAATTGGACGGAGCTCGTATCTTGCATTGCACACCGCGATAGGTCTGAAGCAGATAAACAGAGTCAAAAAAGATTGTGATAAAGCAAGAGTACTAGGTGTACATCTCATCACTGCATATGTACATTGTCTGAATTTCCGTCCAAAACGGCGAGATTGCACCCATGGTTAAACATATTGATTAACAGTGAATATGATTAACTCATCACTGCATATGTACACAGGGATGTGTGCCATGTCGACTCTTCTCTTTTCTCTGCACCAAAACATGCAGCCTGCAATGGCAGTGTGTGGGTGTTAGGGTGCATGGCCCCTAATGGTGGCACAATAGGTGCTGCAGCCTTTAGAGGCCTTCCCTGGTCACAGTGCCCTTGGTACCCAGGGTACCTATTACAAGGGACTTACCAGTGGCCAGAGAGGTGCCAATTGGGGGTACAAAGGTACAGTAGCTTTGGGAGTGAACACAGGCCCTGGAAACCTGATTGGCAGGGACCCAGGGCACACCAAGTCAAAGTGCATCATGTGTCTGGCAAAAAGTGGAGGGTAACCTTGCAAAAAGGGGCACTTTCCTACACCCACACATCAAATTCCTATCCCTCAACATCCGAAGATTGAATGCTCCAAATAAGAGATGCCAGGTATGACGCTATGTTCTCCTGCAAGACCCAGACGTCATCTTTCTCCAGGAAAATCAACTCCTGAACATTGACACACCGAATATCCCACCCTAAATACCTAGTGTGCCACTAGGCATCCTCCACAACCAAAACAGCTGGGGTTGCAATCATGTGCAAGGTCGGATTTTGCTCCAAGGTGTAGGGGGTGGTGAGGGACGGTGAAGGTCGCTTCTTAAAACTCTTGGTACAACAGGGAACCCAAGCCCTCACTCTCCTGAACGTTTATGCTCTCAACGAAGAACAGGACGCATATCTTAAGGGTATATTGTGGGACCAAGTGGCACAGGAGGGGAGTGACTTGGTGGTGGGGGTAGATTTTAACCTGGTGTGGGATCCTGATTTGGACTGCAGCGCTACCGCTTTTCAGGGTACGGGGGCGATGTCCGTGGCCTAGAAACGGGACCTCACTGACCTGGGCCTTACAGATGTAAGATGTTATAAACATCCAGACCAGACACGCATGACTATTTATTTTACTCGCATGTTCACCACTCTTATTCCCGCATTGACTATTTCTTTCTCACTCACTATTTAATGTGGGACTTATATGCTACCCACATTTCTGACATCTTCCTCTCCGATCACGCTCACTTGGAAATGACCTTGCACTGTGAGGGGACGTCCTCACAATCCCACTCATGCTGGCGCCTTCCCTCATCTGCTGAGAGACCCTGTTGATGTAGCGGAAATCCGTAAGGAGATTTCGGCGTATTTTGATTCTAATGCCCTTCCTGAGACCTACCGATCTACCTTGTGGGACACCTTTAAGGTGATAATACAGGGAGTCTTGACCTCTAAAGCTATTGCCCACGCAAGGGAGGCCAGATTGGTTGAATCAGGTCTGACTAGAGGCATTAAGTCCCTTGAGCGACTTGACGAGTCAACACCATCTAGACGCAGTAAAGGACAATTAGCACTGCTGAGAGGCCTGCCGAGGGCACTTCGAACAAACATGGCGGAGAAGTTTCTGCTGGCTCTGAAACAGAGATGTTATGAGGGGGGAGAGAAAGTAGGCTCTATTTTAGCGTGCAAACTCTGCCAACAAACAGCGTGTGCCCACATATCTAAAATTAAACTTGGGGATGACACCTGGGCCGTCACCGAATATGCAAAGGAACACACATTCCAGACCTTCTACCAAACCCTCTACGAGGGGGACAACTCCCCCTGAGAAGATATTGACTCTTTTCTTGATGATTGCTCATGGACATCCCTCGACTCCCAACACTCACAACTTCTGGAGGCCCCTATCACATTGGCCGAACTACAGAGTGCTGTCCAGAAGCTCCCAGTAGGTAAAACTCCAGGCCCGGATGGCCTTCCGGTGTCCTTTTATTGCAAATTCCTCCCCCAGCTCCAAGACCATATGCTCCGACTCTGCAATTCATTTACGGAGGTCACAGGTCTCACCCCTACCATGTCTGCTGCGGAAATAGTGCTCATCCCCCAAACCTGGTAAAGACCCATCTCTATGCGCTTCCTGTTGTCCCGCTGCTGTCTTAAATACAGACGCCAAAATCTACACAAAGATCCTGGCAAACCACCTGGATCCGTATCTGCCTGGCCTAATTGACCTAAATCAGGTTGGCTTCATTCGCTATCGCCAGGGAGCGGACAATATTCGCCGCATTGCCCAAATAGTCAAGAAAGCAATTCGCCGTAACATCCCTGCTTGCCTTCTTTCGCTAGATGCGGAGAAGGCTTTTAATCAAGTCAGTTGACCCTTTCTGTGAGCTGTTTTGCAGAAGATAGGTCTTGGGCCGGCCATGATCTCTCGGATCTCTCACCTCTCCCATGGCACAGATCCGTGTTAACGAGCAGCTCTCACAACCAGTCCACCTGGCGAGAGGCACTGGACAGGGATGCCCGCTATCACCTCTGCTTTTTGCCGTGGTGGTTGAACCATTGGCATTAGCTATCCGCCGGGTGGAAAGCATCGTGGGCATCCTCTTTGGTGGACACAAGCACAAGATTGCTCTTTTTGCTGACGACCTCTTATTCTTCATCACCCAACACAAATCATCTCTCCAGCCATAGTGAACACCCTGACGTCCTTTGATAAAGATTCTGGTTTTAAAATTAACATGGCCAAATCCCAGGCACTGAATTTGGCAATTCCTCAGCAGGACCTATTCAATTTGCAGTCCCTTGCTCCCTTTCAGTGGGCACTGCGTTCACTTCGATATCTGGGCCTGAACTTAACCCCATTATTGACGGCCTGGACCCATGCCATTTGGTTGGAATATCGAAGGTCAATCCTGGAGTACGGAGGCAGATAGAATCCTCTCCAGTTGTCTTGGTTAGGCCGCCTTAAAGCGGTTAAAATGTCTATCCTACCAAAAATCCTTTACAGTCACTGCCCTCCTCCATCCCCCAAGATGCTGTCCTCTGCCTCCAACGTGATCTGCATGCCTTTATCTGGAACAGAAAATGCCTACAATTTTCGAAGACAATCCTTATGCTCCCCAGAGATCAGGAATTTAGCATGTCCCAACACCCTTGAATACTATTGGGCGGCACACCTACGCTACATCTCAGAACGGGTTGTTCGCAAGAGCGAAAAACACTGTTTCCACATGGACTGTTCTGTGGCATGCCGACCCCTTTGGGATATAGCCTGGCTTCCAAAACATCTGAGACCCCGCAGAGCATACATAGCCACGCCTACTAAGACGATCCCCGTGGTCTGGGATAAAATAGTAATTAAATCACACACGGGGCCACAAGGAGAGCGAGCACTTAACCAATGACGTAATGCTCTCTACTGTTTATTGATTCACACACAAAGTATGTCTGGTATCGAAATTAGGACTAAATAGAACACTGGACAAAGACAGTGAGCGACAAAAAGCATGTAGTTTGTAGGGCGAGAACCCTCACTCAACCGAAGGTGACATGCTTCATCATTGGGTTCCTTCCTCACACCAGAACCGCAAGGTGTCTGCTGTGGGCTACGACTCCCCAGCCGGGGAGGAGCGGTGGTGTTTTTTCAAGGATGAGCAATATAAGGGGTTTGACTGAGGGGCAAAGTGCAAGGGATATCTTAAAACTATCTAACTAGTGGGCACAAATCATACTTCATTCTGGGGCCCCCAGTGGATAGGATTAGAAACAAAGCAAAGGACTGTGCATCAAACGCACAGTTCACTTATTACAAGGTTGACATGTTTCTGCCCATTTATAACTGATTTTTTTGCATTCCTCAGGACCAAAGATAGTAAGTGTCCCTCTGCAACAAATTATAGATTAAGAAAATAACAGCCTTAAATCAGTAAACCAGGTACAGAATTGGGTGGCCCACCATTTGTCTTGGTCCACCTAAGGAAAGATAGAAAGAAAAAGATAAACACTGTGACATAACACACTATTATTCAAACCGATTATCAAGTCTAACTTCCAAAAGTGAAGATAATTACACATGACTGAGCTTTAAATCAGTGCCATAAAGTGATGTCTATATTCCCTAACCATCACCCTTCACACTGTAATGTGTTTAAAAACATTAAGGGTAGTCTTACCCCTCAATTGGATCTATGTATCGTTCTCAAGCTTCTGATCTTCTCCTTTGTCATATTTCTGCATGTGGTAAAAAACAAGACTTTGAGAGCCGTCACAACCCGGATGAAGAACAGCTGCCTGAAACTCAACTCAGAGAAAACAGCGGTCCTAATCCTCGGCTCCACCCCCTCCGCATGGGACGACACCTGGTGGAGCCCCGCCCTCGGAAACCCACCCACCCCGCCAGACCATGCATGTAACCTCTGTATCATACTTGATTCATCGTTCACTATGAATCGCCAGATCAACGCCTTCTCCTCCGCATGCTTCAACACCCTCCACATACTATGCAAAACATTCAAATGGATACCCCCCCGACTCCAGAAAAACGGTCACTCATGCCCTCATCACCAGCAGACTTTACTACTGCAATGCCATCTACGCCAGAATCAACAAAAAACTCTGCAAACTTCAGACCGTCCAGAACGCCGCGGCCAGACTGATCCTCGATATCCCACGGCGCAACCACATCACCCAACACCTCCGCGACCTCCACTGGCTCCCCGTCGAAAGAAGAATAACTTTCAAGCTGCTCACACATGCCTACAAGGCCCTCCACAACATCGGACCATAATTCCTCAACAACCGCCTCTCCTTCTATACCCCCTCCCTAGCCACCATCCCACACATCTACAGGACCTGGAACGATCACCCCCTTCACCGCCGGCAAGTCCCGACCCTGCACCAATTCAGGAAAAACCTCAAGACCTGGCTCTTCGAATGACCTCAAAGGAGCTGCAAATCTCCCCCCCCCCCCCACAGCACCTTGAGACCCTAACGGGTGAGTAGTGCACAATACAAACCCTGATTGATTGATTGATTGATTGATTGAAGTTCCAATGTGCCAGGGTAAAATTATTGTCACATGTTGTGTCAAACTATAATAGCTTGCTCATTGTTTGATTGCGAAAATGTACATATACCTGTGTTTGTATTGCTGGAGACACATTCAATATCTATAGAATGCCCAATTTTTCATAAATATGTTATAGCTAAGATGTCTCCCAAATCAATATCATACAGCTGGAAATATTCCAAGTGTGTGTTGCAACTATAAACAACGTTATCTCTAATTTCATCTGTGTAAAATGTTTCCTATTATACTGGCCATTCCCCAGTCTCCGTCTTGTGTGTTTCTAGGATAATCACTCCTTAATCCGATTAGGCAAGAAGCCCGTAAAAGCAAGTGTATGGGCTTATAAGCACACAAACATTAAAACCATGATTCAAAGCATTAATTCGAAAATGATGTGGAGCCTAAATTAAGGCTCTAACCTTTTTTCACGATTATGACCATCAGCTCGGCGGGTCCACAGAGCTACAAAAAGTTGTTCTCGGGGTCTCGTGATAAGCCACCTGAGAATTGGTCACGTACGCGTCGTGAGTCATCGGAGGAATACGTCGACCAAGTTTCTTAAAGGGGCCCAGTCGATGCTTAACTCCTGAACGCTCTATATATAAACTGATAGAATGTCCTGTTTGATTAATACTCCTAATTGTCCACCATTCTCGGGGCATATTAAAATAATGTGGAAAACAGTCAAAATGATATCGGGCATGTCAAACCCCTTACTAAGATCGTAATTTCCTACAATACAGGCACTGTAATAATCTTATTGCATTATAGGAAAAGTAGTTGCCAATGTTTATCTTAGATTATTCGATGAATGAGCAAGACTGAGGTAATGTGCCAAACCTACAGCCATATGTGTCAGCTCAGGGATCTTCCATGTCAAGCATGGTCTGTTCTCAACATGTACAGTCAATCAAAAAATGTCATAGGAATTTCTTAGTAAACATACAGTAAGTATTGAGTCTATCATGAGAGTCCTCACTTATGTATATTGACCCTTTTCTCAGATGTATATTGAAAGAGGGTAAAGTCCATTCGCCAGAGAATTAAATTTAAACTCTGCTGCCTTGCACATAAATCACTTTATGGCAGGTGTCCCAGCTATTTGGCAGACAAAATTAAATCTTATCGTCCGAACAGGCCTCTTAGATCCGAAGGGAAAGGGCTGCTGGCGGTCCCCCGCTACAGGAAACTACGAGCAGGAGGCAGAACTTTCTCTCACCTGGCTCCAAAATATTGGAACACTCTGCCCGAGGATCTGCGCAAATGTCCCAGTCTCCTCCGATTCAGGAAACTCCTGAAGACTGAATTATTTCGGGACTGATTTGGGCTGAATCTGTACCTTGTCTTCTCTGCAGCACGGAGATACCCCTTCGGGGGTGATTCCTGCGCTTTATAAATTCCTTTACAAATTACAAATTACAAAGTGATGTGTCTCTTATAACAGAGTCTAAGGAATGTCATCATTCAAACCTTTACGGTGACTCATTAATCTGTAAATCGACTCTGCCCCTCACTCAGACCCCTGATACTGCTCAAACTTGACAAAACACCTCCTCTCCTCCCCGGTAGGAGAGTCGTAGCCCACAGCAGACATCTTGCGGTCCTGCTGTGAGGAGGGAACTCAATGATGATGCGTGTCGCCTTCGGGTGTGTGAGCGTTCTCATCCTAAAAACTACACACTTTTTGTCCCTCATTGTCTTTGTGCCGTTTTCTATTTAGTCCTAATTTGTATACCACACGTACTTTGTGTGTGACTCAATAAGATAGTAATTAAAAGGGGTGGGAGGTATGATTCCATGCTCCGTAAAGCTCCTCAGTGAGGACCTCAGTGCTCCCAGTACCAGTCTTCTAGACCCGGAGAGCACAACATGGCTGCTGCCGACCAGACACACGATTCTGCCCTCCTGCTGCTGAGCCAAGCTCGAGCAGGGAAAGGCAGAACAATAGGTATCCTGTCACAGGGAGGTGTGACCACCTCCCAGACAGGTTTTAGTGTATTGGGGCCAGGTGGGAGCACTTGCTAGCACCACTCAGTCTGCTTGAAGGCCACACTTGGTGCCCTCCTTGCATAGTCCAGTTCAAACCAGCTCAGGGAGCCATTGGCTCCCGCTCTGGCATGGAACTGGACAAAGGACATGGGAGTATCCTCCCCACTGTCCGATCCCTCCCCTGGGAGGGAACCCTGAATCGTCCCAACCCTTTCCTTAGGATACTTAAGGACTTACCTGAGGGTGGGTCCCTAGATTCGTTGTGGGAGAAGATTAATTTCAGACACCACTTCTTCTTCAACAGTCTGGGCACTCTGGACTTTGCTCTGGGCATCAAGCCTGCAACTGGGAAGACTCCTGCTACTGCTGATCTCGTCGCCCTGCTCGTCTGCTGCAACATCCGTGCCTGTGCACAATACAGGAACCTTCCAGGGCCTGTTGGCATCCAAGACACCTGAAGGAATCTCCCTTGAAGTGAAGGAGTCACTTCCCTGCATCTGCAGGCACCGCAATTAAGCTAACCGGTCTCCTGATCCTGGGCTCCCACGGACTCCGAAAGGCTCAGCAACACAGGTGGTGGTTCTTCACATCCCTCTAGGCCTTCCCTGTCCTCTCACGAAGTTTGAGGCCAGTATCCCTCGTCGGAGCCGCAGGAACCGAACCCCTGTGCACCGTGTTGACGTGCAGTTGCAAAGGCTTGTTGGCTTCCTTTCACCAAGATCTTCGGGCTCCAAGTAGCCCCAACCTCAGTGGGGCTCCTGGTTACTTACCTTGGGTGGTTCCTTGGGTCCCCTGCACTTCTGCATCTTCTGGGTATAGTCTTGACTTGAGGCGTGGTTCGCATACCACTATTTTAGTATATGGTTTGGTCTCCCCCTGGTGACCACTGTGTATTACGTGCTACTTACCTGTTTCTATTGAAAAGTATTGTGTATATCTCCGGCTAGGAGATATCTGTATGTGTTAGTGAGTGTCTTATAATAAATACATATTTTAATAAATACACTGTGTGGTTCTTTTCACTTAATCTATACCTATACGATTATGTTCTGGTAAAACAAGCTGCTTTACACTCCTTCTGGACTAAGCCTGAAGGCTGCTCTCCACAGCTACCACTTAGAGAGCTTTCCAAGGTTGTCTAAGACCACTAAAATCACCATAAGGGTTGTCTAGATTGGTGCAGGGTGCCCACTTACGTAAGTGTGCATCATATACCAAGCCAGCTTCTCACACATATATATATATATTTTTTGTTCTTTTCACTGAAAAACCCAAAGGTTACAGTTAGGCTGCCATTTCACTTGTACAAAACAAGAGGAATTCAGCAGTTATAATTAGCTGAGCTAATTACTTTAACTCGGGCCCCCGCAATGCACTGCTTATGACCTCACATATTACATCACTCATGACATGGTCAGTGATATCACTGATGACATCATCCACAGAATCTGTGACGCACCCACTCACATCCCAAGATAACCTTTCATACACCCACTCCAACGTCTACACTAGCATTCTCAAAACCATTGACACACTGTAGGAGGCTGGCTTAGTATATGTGTACTCACGTATGTAAGTGTAGCACCCTTCACTAATCCAGACAACCCTTATGGTGATTTTAGTGGTCTTAGACAACCTTAGAAAGCTCTCTCAGTGGTAGCTGTGGAGAGCAGCCTTCAGGCATAGTCCAGAAGGAGTGTAAAGCAGCTTGTTTTACAGATACTTAATCTTATGGTGCAAGTTGAGTTAAAAAGAACTACACAATGTAATTATAAAAATATGTATTTATTCTAAACACTCACTAACACATTGCAATATCTCCTACCCGGAGATATAACCACAATACACACAATACTTTGGAAATAGAACACGTAAGTAGCACAAATACACAGTGGTCTCCAGGTAGAGACTAAACCATATACTAAAATAGTGGAATGCGAACCACAACCTAAGTCGAGAATGGACCCAGAAGACGTAGAAGAGCCGGGGGACCCAAGGAACTACCCAAGGTGAGTATCTAGGAACCCCACGGAGGTCGTGTGCAGAGTGGGAACACGACCGCGTACTCAATTCAAGTCAATGGGTAAGTCGCGGTTGCAATTTTAAAGAAGTAGGACCCTTCCCAGCGGACTCTGAAGAAACCCCATGGAAGAATGGGCCAAAGAGAGTGGGGGAGGGCAAGATGGCGGCCGCTTAGGAGGCCATTAGCAGCACGCTGACCAAGGAGAGCTGAGGCATGAAACTATAAGCGACCTGTGAGGGTCAAATAAGCAGAAACAAAGAAAAAGAAACTGAATGCCACCCGGAGCCGAAGCACGCTGTTGCTGCGCGTGGACGAACTGGGTCGCTATAGGGCTGAGCATCTTAAAGCAACTAGCTGTAGCGCACTCACCCTGTGCTAACTGTGCCAGATCGGATAGAGCAGTCGTGATTGGACCGAAGAATGCAGGAGCCGGGGCGATCCCCAAAGCTGGAGGCACCCGCCAGATACGGAGTGGACCCGTGGCAGCGGAGCGCTGATCAGAGAGCCCTGAAGAGCCGCCGCCCAGGCATGGACGCCGGACACAGACGCAGCAGAACGAACAGCCCCTGGAGAAGAGGGGAAGGGGTGGAGTCACGGGGAAGCCGCGTCCGGCCGGCCCGTCAGTAGTTGATCTGCTACGGGGACGAGAGCTGCAGCCGGGAACTGAGGCAGTTCGTAAAGGACCCGGCAACTCCGGTCCGGTGCAGAAGCCAGGAGAGCCTCCAGGGCTGGTATGCCTCCCAGAGCCATCGGGAGTGACACGGATTTCTGAATCTCCGTCTGGTGAAGGTGGTGAAGGTAGGCTGCCAGAAACGAATCCTTTGCTGCCAATACTGATCCTGAGCAACCCTGAGCAAGATAGGGGGGTATTAGTGAGACTGTAGCCCCTGACAGGTCGATGGCATGTGGGGAACCCAATGGGACAAGCGGAGGGGGAGGCTGCGGTGGACCCCCACCCAAGAACAGAGAGGCAACACCCTTGGCCCTAAAGGCTGTCCCCTCAAATAAGCTCCCACAATCAATCAGCGCCCCTAACAACCAGGAAGCTAAGAGAGTGTGGATTATGGTTTACCCCCCGGAGGCAGCATTATTGGATTGTCAACAAGGGGAGGAGGGGGTCGATAAAGGAGATAAAGGCGACCCCGAGAGAGAACCAAGTGACTGTTTTTTCTCAGTCTCAGATGGGGCTGAGTGGTCGGAGGATGGCCTTGGCTCCTCCTCTGAACTTAGCAATAATGATAGTGACCCTGAAGAAAGCGATGGCGCCCAAGCTTTAACTGCTCATAAAGCAAGAACGAAATCCACCACGCAACGCTTAGGTGGCAAAGATCTCACTTGGGATTATACACCGATGACTCAACTGTCAGGCACTCCACCAGGGGGGGCGTCAGGCCTAGTCAACCCGGATCCTCCAACTTTAGAGGCCATATATCAGGCGATTCTAATGCATCGGGATGAGACTCGCCAGGATAGTCGGAAAGCCCAGTCTGCCCTGCGCAAGGTGCAGGGGGTAGTCAGGAAATTGACTAAAACATGTAATTCTATCGGGGAGCGAATGACAGACCTTGAGACTAGGATAGTTACAGCAGAGACGGACCTTACAACAACGCAAGCACAAGCCAAAGCACATGAGTCCCAGCTAAAGGATATTCAGTGGAAGACCATGAGAATCGGCAGAGGCAAAACAACCTGCATGTGCTTGGGGTCCCTGAAGGAGCGGAGGGAACAGATACCCGAACCTACATAGTGGAGCTTTTAAGGGCCGCCTTCCCCGAATTGTCAGACTGGAATTGGCCACATGAGATACAGCGTGCCCACCGAACCCCCTTCAAGCTATATCCAGCAAAAGAAGGTGCAAAGCCTCGGGCCATTCTTGTTTATTTTGGGAATTTTTTGCTTCGTCAGGCAATCTCGGAAAAGGCCAGGCCCGAGTCAAAGAGGACCAGTGGGGGAGGTATCTTTCTTTGTACGCCCGTATTTTTGCCACGCTACGGTGGAAAGACGCTGGCAGCTAAGACAGCTGATCAAGCCCTTTCAAGAAAAGAACGCCCAAGCCTTCCTGATTAATCCAGCACAGCTAAAAGTGATTTGGGGGGGCAATCGTAATTTTTTTCCTCTGAAATTAAGGCGAAAGAATATCTGGAAGGCTTAAAAACCTAAAACAAAAGAGACGTTTAATCCTGCTTTAATGGTTTTTGATTAATATGTCACTATTTGGGAGCAAAATAAGATAAAACTATAATCACAGGAAAATAAAAGTGAAAATATAAACAAATATTAATATATATATAAATACAAATATATAATTACATAGCATTGGTAGGAACTATCACAGGGTAGCATATGTAAGGCTGTTTTCAGTATATAGCTCTTGGTCATGTGTGCTGTGCTCATCTCACGCGCATACCTCGGTCTGAGCGCTTCTCAAGGGTGGTGGTGGTAGGGGGGAGTGGGGGCAAGGGTGGGGAGGGGTGGTGGTAGGAGTGCAAAATTTTCAAATATATATACCCATGGATGAAACAAAGGCTATTGCAAAACTGTTATTTTACGAGTGGATTAAGGCAAGTGAAGGCATACCAGGCTGGTCTAAATCAGGTTTAAATGGGTAGGATAAACATAGGTACAATAAATGTGGGTGGCTTGAACGATAGAAGCAAGAGGCAAAGGTTTGCCGAGTTTGTTAGATCAAATACGCTTGATGTCGTGTGTGTACAGGAGACACATATCCCTTGGGGGATAAGGGACCTGATGGGTATGGGGGGATATAATATGCTGGCCTGTACTTCCCAGAGTTCTAATATTCTAATATTTGCAAAGGTTGCTATGGGTGAGGCTAAGCGCAAACTGTCAGACACATTAGGGCGGTGGGCAGTGTTTGAACTAGAGATAGGCTACACAATCTGTGCAATATATGGGTCAAACCAAGATGATCCAGAGATTTTCGAAGACCTTGAGGTAGAACTGGCAACCTGGCCTTGTCCTCTGGTTATCTGCGGTGATCTTAATATATCAGCTGAGTTTCGCAGTAACCAGTGGTACCAGGGGCGAAAGCCCAGAGTATATAGAGCATTGACATCCCTTATTAGCAGTCATGGTCTGGTCGACATCTGGAGTATTAAAAGCCCCAACAATGCGGGGTATACTTACTACTCTTGTCCCCACAAAAAGTACATCAGACTTGACTATTTTCTCACCTCAACGAATCTGGTTAACCCCTTCGGTGCTTATGACGAGACCAGCTCGTCATGAGTCACAGCGGAGCTGTGCTCATGACGAGCTGGTCTCGTCATAACAGGTGCGCACCGCCCACGCGTGATTAATTCCCCGCCTGTGCGGGAGAATTAATGAGTGGGCGGGTTTGTGACGAGACCAGCTCGTCATGAGCACAGCTCCACTGTGACTCATGACGAGCTGGTCTCGTCACGAGCACCGCGGCGCCGCGCTCGCCCCCCCCGCACCGTGGGGGAATTACCCCCGCAGTGAAGGGGTTAATAAAGTGGGGATCAGAAAGCTACCAAAAGTGATTTCGGATCACAACCCGCTGATATTAAATATTGAGGTTGACATGCCCAGCAAGGTACGTAGTAAATGGACCTTTGACAGGAGCTTCTCGTTAATAATGCCTATATTGAGCATATCAAGAATTGGGCACAGGAATTCTTTGATATCAATAGATATAGTGCTAGCCGGAATATAGTCTGGGACACCTTTAAGGCTGCTCTAATGGGTGAAACAATCAGTTTTGTAGCGCGTGCAAGGAAACAGTCCCGTCTAGAGAATGAGCGGCTGGTAGCGGAACTGGCCAATGCAGAAGAAGAGCATATGACTTTAATAACTCAGGGACAGGAAGCAGCAGAAACCCAGCTTCGGATTATCTCCCTTAAGGCCGAAATAAATAGCTGGCTTACCCAGAAATCGGCCAAAGTATATCAAACACAACAAAAGGAACTACAAGACCGGGGAACTAGTCGGGAAACTGTTCGCCCTACGCACTAGGCAAATATTTTTTTTAAATCTAATATCCGCTATAAGAAAGGACGATCAAACATATACAAAGATCAATGATATTTTGGGAGTATTTCAGGAATACTATCAGCTCCTATATAAGGAAGACGTTGGGGCAGCACAGGAAATCTTGTCTAAAATAACAGAAGCAGAACTAGGGTCTCTACTTGATAGTCAGGCTAAGGACGAGCTGCACAGGGATTTCTCATTCGAGGAGGTTGTAACAGCATTACATGAATTACCATCTGGGAAAGCTGCTGGCCCCGATAGTATTCCCCTAGAAGTATACAAACTAATACAAACGGTAATAGCCCCCATATTACTGGACCTGTTTTTGGGGGTGCATCATATTGGGCATACACCAGAATCTTGGAAAGAGATGGACATTATCATCTTTCCTAAAAAAGGCAAACAGCCGGATAACCCAGCCTCATATAGGCCTATATCATTTATCAATACGGATACCAAACTATATTCCAAAATACTGGCTACTCGGCTAGGGAGGGTCATTGGCCATCTGGTCTTGCCCTGGCAGCATGGCTTCATCCCCGGGAAAGGGACAACCGATCACATCAGGCGGGTTATAACACTCTTTGATATCCAGGCTGCAACGGGGAACGGATGGCCATGATCCTCCTCGATGCCGTAAAAGCGTTTGACCGGGTGGCGTGGAGATTCCTGTGGGGGCTATTGGAGCTAAAGGGCTTTGGCCCACGAATCATCAGGGCCATTAAAGCAATGTATTCGGACCCTAGAGCCCGGCTACAACTGATGGGAAAAGAATCGGATAGTATACTAATATCAAGGGGAACTAGACAGTCCCTCTTCCCCTATTCTATTCGCTCTCTAAATAAACCCTCTGATAGAGAAATTTTTAAGAAGCCAGGAGATCAAACCGATTGTTTTTAGAGGATTTGAGACCAAGATCTTGGCTTATGCCGATGACATTGCCATTTTAACTACCAATCCGACTGATGCAATCAGGGAAGCCGCAGCTATCGCTAAAGAGTATGGGCAAGCATCAGGCTACTCTTTGAACGAAGGTAAAACATTGGTAATATGTACAGACAATATAACTTTTAATGATCCTCAGCATGTATAACATGGGAGTCTGTATTAGCTCGAAAATAGACACAATAGTTAAGACTAATTTTAACCCTCTGATAAAAACAATATCCACAGATCTTAAAAGGATAAACGGGCTGCACCTATCTATTATTGGGTGAGGAAACGTTCTTAAAATGACAATGCTTGGCCAACGCACAATCCAGATGAACAAGCTGGACAAATATGCATTCAACAAGGGACAACCGGACCAACCGGGTTCCCTCTCGGGGGACACAGGCGACCCATTGAAAAAGAAACCAAAGGAGATTACTCTGCAGGACATAACGGCTACTCTACATCAGGTGCAAACGTCGATTGGCACGATATCCACAGACATTACATTTCTACGGGCTGATGTTTCCAAAATGAACTCCAGAATAACGGAAGTCGAGACCACCACGGCGGGTCTCTCTACGGACACACCAGCATTGCAACGGCAAGTGAAACAGTTGGAACAGCTAACTAGGCCAATGGCCGCCAAGATTGATGACCAGGAAGGGCGCTCAAGGCACAACAATATCCGCTTGGTTGGAGTACCGGAGAACATCAAGGGGCCCCCCCTGGACCTCTTTGTCGAAGACCTTGTTAAAACGCAACTACAACCACGAGGACTGTCTAGCTTCTTTTCGGTGGAAAGGACCCACCGAGTCCCGGGGGGAAGGCCCCGGCCGGGAACCCCCCCCCCCCCAGACCCATATTGGCTCGCATCTTCAACTACCGAGACCGAGACACGATTCTCCAGGCGGCACGTGTTGCTCCTCCGCTACGAATAGACAACAATACAGTGTCCCTATACCCAGACTACACTGCAACGGTCACTAACCAGCGTAAAAACTTCCTAGATATCAAAAAAGAACTGCGCAATCGGGAACTAAAATATGCAATGCTCTTCCCCGCAAAGCTCAGGGTAGAGGCGGAAGGGAAAAGCTGGTTTTTCTCAACTCCGGAGGAAGCCCAAGAATGGCTGGAGGGATGGAGACCTGCCACAGGACCCAATAGGCAGGACCGAAGGGGACAGCGCCAATCCTCCAAATCCAAGATGTTAACAACTGCTCGAATGATGGACCCACTGACCAACACGCAGCGGACCACAGAAGAAAACTCCGACTAAACCTACGGCTACCCGTTGGACAGACAAGGCCAGGAAACTGAGGCACAGAAAACGACGCGGCAAATACACAGCCACATGAGATAACAGTGGCCTACCGAGCTTGAAAAATGCTGGCCG
Source organism: Calotriton arnoldi (assembly GCA_963921515.1). Lineage (NCBI taxonomy): Eukaryota > Metazoa > Chordata > Amphibia > Caudata > Salamandridae > Calotriton > Calotriton arnoldi. The sequence goes on along the minus strand of CAWUFW010003301.1, from coordinate 329,935 downwards.
ATTTCCACCACGAGTGATGCAAGAGTGGACTTACCTTGTTATAAACATTAAGCCGCCACAGACTGGGGATTACTCAGGGGGAGGATGCCAGACGATCGCTAAGCAGCTCTACCCCCGACGCAAGTATAAAGTTATGGGACGGAAGCACTCTGCTAAGTTGGGGTGGCGGGTAGTTCTAAATCCGCTATGCAGGGAGGCAGGGAGGGGGAGGGGGGACCAGGGCATGTTCAAGGGGTTTTTGTTTTATTTTGGTACACAAAGGTGACGAGAACCACTACAGCATACAGATAGGCAGCATGAAACATACACTAAGGGGCGAGACTCACCCGAACTTACGGGATGGCACAAAAAATACACTCTACAGCGTCAACAGATGGTCCTATCACGGGGGTGGCAACCCATCAAACGACACACCTTCCCTTTACTATACTCTCATGGAACGTAAATGGTCTCGGAGACAAAATAAAACGGGGGCTGGTCCTTCAATATATTAAACGTAGGGGTCCCGCGGTCGCTCTCATACAAGAATCGCACCTGGTGGGATCGACGCGTAAAGCCTTGGATAGATGGGGCTACAAAATGGCCGCCCACTCTAACTTTACCTCCGGATCCCGGGGAGTAGGGATTTTAATTAATAAACGTTTTCCACTGATATTACAGGGGTCATGGACGGACGACCAGGGGCGCTTCGCGGCAATAGCCTGCCAATGGGAGGGACGGCCCTATAACCTGGTATCGATATATATCCCACCGGCGCTGCACCACACAACTTTCTCAGCTCTGGGCAAGTTTCTCCTATCACTCCCACAGGGAGAACTCATACTAGGGGGCGACTTTAACACCACGATGGACGCGTCCATAGATAGACAGCCCCCCAGAGACCCCAGTGGACCCAGTCACAAATTGTTGGATTTCACAGAGGCGATTGGCCTAATAGATGTCTGGCGCGCCAAACACCCCAAAAGAGGGAGTACACATTCCTCTCAGGTGTGCATGGCAGCCTCTCCAGAATTGACTATATCTTCATACTGGCAACGGGTCTAGAAAAGATAGGGGAGATCACACACCTACCCCGGGGTATAGCTGACCATTCACCGGTGCTAATCACCTACACTTCACATACCCCGGGAAGACACCGCATATTCCCGCTGTACCCCGGATATCTTAAAAACCATAAAATTGGGAAGGGACTGGTCAAGGCCACGGAACAATATTTCACCGACAATGAACACACGGTATCATCCCCGACGACCCTATGGGAAGCGTATAAAACAGTGATAAGAGGACAGGCCATATCCCTAGTGACGGAACTCAAACGAGACAAACGGCAACGTATCGAGACTCTGGAACAAGAAGTATCCAGGGCAGAGATAAAACACGCAACAGACACAAGCGAAACCATGAAGCAAAAGTTGCAATTAGCTCAACAAGAATACAGAACGTATGCATGGGAGGAGGCGAAATCTAAGATTTCAAACACCCTCAATACTGTCTACGAGATGGGAGATAAAGCTGGGAAGCTTCTAGCGTGGCTGGACAGAAGGGAGAAGGTGGGGAGATGGGTGGCGCAGCTCCGGAGGGAGAAAGGCGAACTCACAACGGACCCGCAGCAAATAGTTGAGACACTAGCGGCACATTTTAAGCAAGTATATACACCCCAGGCCACAGCCACAGTAGCCGAAAACTTAGCTTTTCTTAAAGACATACACATGCCAACATTGGGGCCGGAAGATACCCGAGAGCTGGAAAACGATTTGACAAGTGATGAACTCCAGTTAGCGGTCGGTTCGTTACACACCGGGAAAGCACTAGGGCCCAACGGGCTCCCAGTAGAGCTCTATAAAAGAGCAGCCACACAACTTATGCCACACATGCTCAATATGTTTATTAACAGTCTACAAAAAGGGGAACTGCCCAGGGATCAACGCCTAGCGACGATAGTCGCGATACACAAACCAGGCAAACCACCAGAAGAGTGCGTGTCGTATAGACCGATTTCCATAATAAATGCGGAGACGAAAATACTTGCCAAAGCGTTAGCCATGCGGCTCCAGCCACACCTCCCGACCTTAATCCACCCAGACCAATCTGGCTTTATGCCGAACCGCAACACAGCACTCAACCTACGAAGACTGCATAGTATCATGGCACGCAAAGATACGATCGAGGAAGACGCGGTTATCCTGTCTTTAGATGCCCATATGGCATTCGACCTGGTTGAGTGGCCCTTCCTCTTTGCGGTTCTTCGCCACATGGGCTTTGGTCCAAAATTTTGTGCGTGGATAGAGCTATTATACACGAAACCCCTAGCACAAGTGGTGGTAAATGGCCGCATTTCAGTGGACTTCCCTCTGGGAAGAGGGACGAGACAGGGTTGCCCCCTGTCTCCGTTATTCTTTGCGCTGGTACTGGAGCCTTTGGCAGCATGGGTCCGGCAAGATCCGGTCATTTGTGGACTGAAGTGGGCAATAGGGTGGGAAGACCGTATCTCGCTCTACGCGGACAACATACTCCTTTACCTGACGTCCCCCGCACGCTCCATAAACAGGCTACTGGATATCTGTGCGGCGTATGGGCGAGTCTCCAGATACACGATAAATTGGGCAAAGTCCCTCATCTATATATTACACGGGCCCGCGCCTAGACTCCCGTGACACTGTGATATACAAATTACGTCTGACGGATTCAAATATCTGGGTATATACATTACACATAGCCATACACGTTTCATCGCAGAAAATCTCACACAACCCCTGACACGACTTCATAACGATGTCAAACATTGGCGCTCACTGCCGCTAACACTGCTTGGTAGAGCAGCCCTTTTTAAGATGATGGCGCTTCCTAGGTTTTTATACGCCCTTCAAAACACGCCATTCCCGGTTGCCCCCACATATTTCTCAGCGATCAACGCGGAAGTAACCAATTTTCTATGGGACGGTAAGACGAGTCGGATCGCCATGCACAAACTCATGAGGGGATGGAATGATGGGGGAATTGCCCTCCCTAATATAAAACAGTACTACTGGGTGTCACAACTCATTGTCATAAACCAATGGCTTCATGTGCCTCAAGCTGAGCCAGCATTCTGCATGGTCAGACACCTCCTTGATAACGAAGGAATTCTGGGGACATTATACAATAAATCATGATGACCGACACTTACGGGCCCAACGGCCCATACGATCCGAATAAGGTTTGAGGCACAGCACGCGATGGGCTGGGAGGGTGTGCTAACACAGGCTACGCCATTATGGGACACCCGACGCCTAGGCAAACTGAGAAATACAAAGGGATTCAGACAGTGGGACCTGATAGGTATCACGAAGGTCGGGGATATCTGGAAGAAAGGAGAGGTCGTCCCATTTGCTCACTTGCAGAAAACATACGGGTTGGCACAGACAGAGACCTTTAGGTATATGCAGATCAGGCATGCGCTCCTGAGCACACTACCGCAGGGCACACAGCTATCACCCCTAGAAGACAGACTCCTCACAGATCATCTGAGTAAGAAAGCCATCTCCCTGATGTACCGAAAAATAATAAACAATCAGCCAGATCCCATGGTAGCCCTTAAGGAACGATGGGAAAGAGAACTGGGAACGTTGGACGATGCAGATTGGCAGGAAGCGTTGGCGTCTCCCAGGGAGGTAGCAATCCCCTCAAACCTGAGACTACTACAACTGAAAGTCCTACACCGAACGTACTACTCACAGACGCTTCTTCATAAACTGGGCGCAACTGACACACCGCTCTGTCTGAGACAGTGTGGCCTACCTGGCACATTTTTGCACATCATCTGGGAATGCCCAAACATTATGTTATATTGGGAGGCGGTCATGAACACAATCTCACAGGTCACGGGAGTAGAGGTTCCGCCTCAACCAAAACAATGCCTACTCAATATATGGGAACAATCAGCCCTTAACCACGGGAGTCAAGACTGGGTAACACTCGGTATGACACTGGCAAATCGAAATATAGCCCGCAACTGGGGGTTAAGACAGACTCCTGCTCAGCAAAATTGGTGTCATGACATGGACAATGCTATGATAACAGAAAAAGCAGTTTATGTAGATAGGGGATGCCCCAAAAAATTGACCCGGGTGTGGGGTAGATGGAACGCCTTATGTGGTAATATATGCGAACCCCCACAAGAGGACATACTATCTGATGTTAGTGACTAATGGTGACCAGAGTGAAAAGATTACATGTCAAACGACAAACCCTCATTATCGTCTACCTTGTATATAGATGTACAAATGTTATGGAAGTGTATGAGAAAGTCTGGAACTATATACTTATCTGGAACGCTTATGAATGCTGCCTGTCAATATGTAACCATGTACCGATTGAAGTTTATTGCAAAATAAAAAAAAATAAAAAAAAATAAAAAAATGACAATGCTGCCAAAAATTCTATATATGTTTCGCTCTATTCCGCTTGCGATAGACGCAGTAATTTTAAAAGCACTAGAATCCATGTTCTCAAACTTTATTTGGCAATATGGGAAAGTCAGACGTTCCCTAAAATATCTGACACTCCCACAAGGACAGGGCGGGCTTGCGTTTCCTAATATTACATTTTATCAATGGGCGAGCCTTTTACACCAGATGTCTATTTTATTCTGTTTGGCTATAAGCAAAGAGACAGAGGAGGAAAGAAAAGCCAGGATTCCAACGATATATGAACTTACCTTAGGGAGGGACGCTATGGGGTTGTTACTACGACAGGTAGAGCAAAGCTACTACAAGAAGGTACGATTTAAGGTGGTGCATAGTGCCTAGGAAATATGGACTAGGGTGCGCAGCGCTATGGTGATCCCAATAATTAGCCGTTATACCCCTCTATGGCGATTGCACTTCTTTCCGCACCCTTTCTATGATAATATGGCAAAGCACTGGGAACAGCTAGGCCTAGTATCAATAGGTGACTTATACGTGTTAGGCCAGCTATGCCCTTTAACTGCTCTGCAACAGGATATTGGGATCTCCGATAGGCAATACTTTAAGTATGTACAAATCCTAGAATTGTTTGCTAGCTGTAGATTGGCAATACCCCTCGAATAAATACCACTACTGGAGATAATTGCACGGAGGGGTAGCAGGATTAAAAATATTTATAGTATGCTGTTAAAAAGCGTCACAGGCGATTTAGAAAAAACTGAAACCAACTGGGCTGGGAAGCTGAATAATCCCGATGTTGATGTAGATATGGCATTGTCACTAGCGGCCAAAATTTTTTGATCAACCAATCTTAAGGCACAACATTATAAAACTGTGTTCAACCTGTATTTTACCCCTGCCAAGCTTTTTTAACTGGGGCAAGAGAGTAGATGATAGTTGCCCAAGATGTGGGGAGGGGCCCGCGACGATAATACATATGTTTTCTGATTGCGACAGGTTGCGCTCTCTCAAGAACGAGGTGGTGGGCTTTTGGGAGGGACTATTAGGCCGAAGGATCAACGCATCCCCCACCCTGCTGCTCATGGGCTACGATAGCTGTATTGGCCTGGATACCACAGAGAAATATTTTGTATTTATTGGCACAGCTGTGTTTAGGATAATAATCGCAGCAAGATGGAAGGACGCTGATCCCCCCACCTTTCAAATATGGTTAGCACGCCCCTTGGGGATATACAATCAAGAAACCGCATTATATGCGTGCAGGGGTAGGGAGGCTAGAAAACTCGGGCGGGCAATTTGGTCACCTATCGTAAGATGGAGAAAGAATGTGGGATGCCCTGGTAGGATAAGAAGTGTTGGCCTTTGGGATGTATCCTAAACCAGGTGTATATCGACTTAATGTATGTAATTAGGAAATGCTACCATCGGGCTTTTCTTTTTATCTGACTGTTTTATTAAGCATTTACAGTATTTATAATATTTATGATATTCCTCCCTTTATTCTAATAAAACCACTTATAAGCGCCGTTGTGTATATTTTATAGGCCATAATGTATTGCTTTATCTCATATGTAAGAACCGCTATATGTATTGTAATTGGATTTCTATGGGTATATAAAATTAAAAAAATTAAAAAAGGAGAAAAAAAAGGAAGGAAAAAGAAACCCCATGGAAGATGGAAGGTTGGAGTGTCACCCCACCCGTGGATACCCCAGGAACCAGGATACCTACACCAGGGAATCCGGGTGCATAGGTGTGAAGTGACATCGGAAACTGCCGCAGACCACAATGGAGGACTTCAGAAAAGATGCCGCTGGCGAAGAAGATGAAAATGTCTGGTGGAATCCAAAGGTGGATTCATGATGAGAAGTACCTGCAAGCAGAGGGGACAGAGTCTTTGCCACTCAGGATTGACCAGGAGGCACGGAAGACGAATGCCCACCGATGTCAGGGATGCAGAAGAGTTGATGGTCCCCTGGAAGTTGCAGCTGTAACGCTGAAGAAGACCAGGAGCTGTTGACGAGCTGTCCCACGTCGGATGTCAAGAGCCAAGGGGTCGGTGTCCGGCAGGGGCACCAACAAGTCTTGGCAGCGGCAACCAACATAGTCGTCGAAAAAGGTGCGGTGTCGGGACCAGCAAGGTCCAAGTGACTCATCACGAGCAGGTATGTCAGAGCAGGCCCTGAGCAAGCAGGGGAGCCCACTGGAGCCAAAGAAGACCTTCAAAAGGACCCACATGCCAGAGGCACAGAAGTCCCAAGAGGACCCCAAACAGCTCACCAAAGGATGAAGGCCTACGGTGCAGAGGATGCGGTGCAGGCGAAGATCTTGGCTGCAGGGGATATTTGAGGCTGGAGCTTCTCGGAGTCTGAAGCTCTCTGGAGGAGAGAGTCAACAAGCCTTGGCAACGGCAAGTTGACGGGGTGCACAGAGGTACTGCTCCAGCGGTTCAGTCGAGGGATCTTGACTTTAAACTTGCTGTGAAGACAGTGCAGGATTCGAGAGAGTTGCAGATCCACCACCTGTGTTGCTGAACCTTTCGGAGTCCGTAGGAGCTCAGGAACAGCAGACCGGTCATCTTCGTTGTGGTGCCTGCAGATGCAGGGGAGAGACTCCTTCACTTCAAAGTAGATTTCTTTTGGTGTCTTGGATGCCAACAGGCCTTGTGAAGAACCTGTATGGAGAACAGGCACAGACGTTGCAGAAGACTGGCAGGATGACGAGAGCAGGAGCAGCAGGAGTCTTCCCAGTTGCACTCTCGGTTCCCAAAGCAAAGTCCAGAATGCCCAGATGGTTGAAGTTGAAGTGGTTTTTGATCTGAATATTGTCCTACGACGAATCTGAAGAGCCACCCACAGGTAAGCCCTTAAGTACCCTAAGGAAAGGGTTGGGACGATTCAGTGGTCCCTCCTACAGGAGGGGCTGGACAGTGGGGAGGATACTCCCATGTCATTTGTCCAGTTTCGCGTCAGAATGGGAGCAATGGCTCCCTGAACTGGTTCCAACTGGAGTATGCAAGGAGGGCACCAAATTTGCCCTTCAAAGCAGTCTAGTGGCGCTGGCAATTGCCCCCACCCTCTTCCAATAAAATAAGTCCTGTCTGGGAGGTGGTCACACCTCTCTTTGACAGGAAACCTATTGTCCTGCCTTACCCTGCTCGAGCTTGGCTCAGCAGCAGGAGGGCAGAATCGTGTCTCTGGTCTGCAGCAGCCATAGTTTGCTGTCAGGGTCTAGAAGACTGGTACTAGGAGCACTGAGGGCCTCCCGGAGGAGCTTTACAGTGCATGGAATCATACCTCCAACACCGTTTATGGTGTTGGGGTATCATTCCAACAGGTTTGATACCAAACACGACAGGGTTTGTTCCAGCCAGTTTAGAGATAGCCATCGCGTAATGACGCATGACCACTCTATATATCGTTATGGCTGATGCACTAACAACACAGGAGAATGGACTCTGAGGGTTGTAAGGGTGTCCTGCTCATGCAGGGGCACCCTCACCCTTATAACTGAACACCCTGCCTTCAGGATTGAAAGGCCTGCCTTAGGGGTGACTTATATGTTTTAAGTGCAGTGACCTCAGATATAATGACCTCAGATATAAGGAAACTTATATCTGTCGTAAGTGGTGCTAGCACTAGCTTACACAGGCTGCAATGGCAGGCCTGTAGTCACAATTTGAGTGGTCTCCCATGGGTGGCATAATACATGCTTCAGCCCATGGGGGACCCCTGTTGTCCATATTGCCCTGGGTACCTTAGTACCATATATTATGAAATGAAATGAAATAAAATTATGATTTCTAAAGCGCACTACTACCCACGGGTGTCTAGGCGCTGACTTCCAAACAAAAAGGGGGGCCGGGGTGGAGAAAACACCAGACATCAGTGAGGCACAAGAGAGGTGGAAGAGCATATTAAGCTAATACTTAAAAAGCCAAGTTTTAAGAGCTTTATGAAAAGTAAGCAGATTTTTTGAGGTTTTGAGAGTTAGTGGCATCGTATTCCAGAGCTTGGCAGTCGCCACTGCAAAACTCTTGCCTCCCCAAGTAGCTCTTTTAAACTTGGGAACAACCAAGTTAGCCTGGGAGGCGGATCTTAGGTTTCTGGCAGGGATGTAACGATGGAAGAGTCGCCTAATAGAAACTGGACCCTCAGAATGGAGGGCTTTAAAAGCTATACACAGGGATTTGAACAGAACCCTTTTTTTGACCGGGAGCCAGTGGAGTAAGGGGAGAGACTTGGACACCGACTGATATTTTGGGATCCCTAAAAGCAACCAGGCGGCCGCATTCTAGACCATTTGTAGTTTGTCCTGAACTTTCTTATGGGCAGTCAGAAAAAGCCCATTGCAGTAGTCCATTTTAGAAAAGACTAGTGCAGTAGTCACCGTTATACGTAGGTCCAGAGGGATAAAAGGGAAAACCTTCCTAAGTGATTTAAAGATGAAAAAACATGACGAGGTGATGGCATTGGCATGACCCTCAAAGGAGAGTTTTTCGTCAAACTGAACTCCCAAATTTTTCACCTTTAGCACGGGAGTGGGGAGTGCACCCATTTCTTGAGGCCCCCAACTAGGGGACCAAAATGATGGTTGAGTACCAAAAAGCAACACCTCAGTTTTATCTGAATTCAACTTTTAACAGTATTAGACATCCAACTCCCAATCTGAAGCATACAGTTGTGGAAGCTTTTAGCTGGGTTATCAGCATTCTCTATGACTGACACTACAATTTGGGTGTCATCAGCATAAGAGACAACCGAGAAGCCAAAGCCTTTGATCAGTGATGCCAGAGGTGCGACGTACAGATTAAAAAGGGTGGGACTCAGTGATGACCCTTGTGGTACACCACAGGGAAGGGTTAAAGATGTAGATCTGTGACCATTACATTCCACGTACTGAGTTCTGTCAGTGAGAAATGAGCTGAGGAGCTTAAGAGCAGTGCCTCTAACTCCTATCTCGGACAACTGATTGATAAGGACTTGATGGCTAACAGTATCCAACGCTGCCGAGAGATCTAACAAAATTAGGGCAGCGTTCCTTCCTTTGTCCAACGTTGTTCTGACGTATTCAGCGGCTGTGATCAAGGATGTCTCAGTGCTATGTTGGCTTCTAAACCCAACCTGAGAAGAATCCAGTAAATTGTGTTCCTGGATATAAAGAGAGAGCTCTGTGTTAATAGCTTTCTCTATCAGTTTGTCCGGAAAGGGAAGTCGAGAAATTAGCCTGTAGTTGTTGGGAATATCAACCTCCAGACTAGGTTTTTTTAAAAGAGGAGGAATTGATGCGACTTTCCAACTTTTAGGGAAGTATCCAGACAGGAGCATTTGATTAAAAATCCCCAAGAGTTGTCCAGGAACTATGACTGATCCCAGTTGCAGAACTCTAGGTGGGCATGGGATTAGAGGTGAGCCTGACTTAATTTGCCTGAACAAGTTGGTTACTTGGTCAATTGTAAGGGGGGAGAAAGCCGAAAGAGTGGAATTATTGGATTGGGAAGGTACCAGCACGTCTGTCTTTAGAATAGTAGCTTTCCTAATAGCCTTTCCTGCTTTGAGGTCATTACACCCTGCTGCCTGTGGGTTGTCAATCGAGCCTCGCCCTCCAGAACTGGAGCATGAGGTAAAAGCGTTAAAGATCACTTCTACCTTGGTTTTGAAAAAGGTAGCAAGTTTGTTGCAGAACGAGGCATCTGCATTAAGATTTCTGGCTGGTGACCGGTTGCTAAGCTCGACCACTGTAGAGAATAACTCCTTAGGAGTATTCAGAGCCGAGTTAATCTTATTTATAAAGAAATTGGATTTAGTTTTGGTCAGAAGTTTTTTGTATTGTAGTAATTTTGCCTTATAGGAGTCTTTATCCTCCAAGAAGTAATTAACCTCCATTTTCTCTCTGACCTTCTGCATGATTGTTTGGCCAGTCTAAGCTCTTCGTTGAACCAAGGTTTAGATGGAACAGTTCTCTTGTTATTTCCTTGCTTGGCCAGAGCTAGGCTGTTAATGGAATCACTAATCCATTGATGATAATCCTCTGTTGCTTGATCCACATTGGAAGATACTGGCATGATAGATTCATTCAGGGCCCTCGTGAGTGGACCTTCCGAAATCAAGTGCCAAGGTCGATAGCTAAAACTAGGCAAGCTCCTGGGCTCTTTCAAACTGTGGCCCCATAGGTACAGATGGAACATCACTGCCCTGTGGTATGACCAGAGTAGCGGTAGAGACGGGGAGACCCGAATGAGAGGACAGTCTGAAAATATTCCATCTAGGGGACTTACAAGGGTACACCAATAGCCAATCTGGAGTGTACCTAAGTACTCACCATGTCCAATATAGGGAAGAAGCACTGAGACTGGGGTACGGATTAGCAGGATCCCAGCCAGACTAGTCAGTAAAACATAATGACGCCAGCAAAAAGTGGGGGTGACCATGAAAAGAGATCCTACTTTCCTATACAAACCCCTCCCCCCCCCAAACGTAGGGAGATGAGATCAACCTTGCCCAGTTGAGTCTTCATTTTCCAAGTGGAAATATCTGGAAGTCCATCTGCGTTGGCATGGTCACTGCCAGGCCTATGTTCCACTGAAAAGTCCTTCCCCTGTAGGGAAATGTACAACCTCAAAAGTTTGGGATTTTCACCCTTCATTTGTTTAAGCTATAAGAGGGGCTTATGGTCTGTCTGAACAAGGAAGTGAGCACCAAACAGGTATGGCCTCAACTTCTTCAAGGCCCAGACCACAGCAAAGGCCTCCCTCTCTATAGCTGACCAACGTTTCTTCCTGGAGGTCAACCTTCTGCTTATAAAAGATACTGGTTGGTCCTGGCCCTCTGCATTTAGTTGTGACAAAACAGCTTCTACCCCTATCTCAGATGCATCTGACTGGACATTGAAGGGTTTGGAATAGTCAGGACTTTGCAGAATGGGAGCAGTGCACATTGCCTGCTTCAGGTCATCAAATGCCTTTTGACAGCTCACTGTCCACTGAAGTTTCTTAGGCATTCTCTTGGAGGTGAGATCATTAAAGGGAGTCACAATGGACCCATATTAGCAGCCTTTGTTGGTTCTGTTAGTTTTGTCTTTTTTTTAGCTAATCTGATTTTTCTTTTTTTTTTTACATTGAAGCTAGAGGGCCTCGGCTCAAAACGGAAATATATATATTGCCAATGGGTAGTCAGGGAGGGTTCCCATGGGAGGGTGAATGGGGAGGTTGGGGATGGGGGGATGAGTTTTTTTTTTACGTTTCTTGGTGGGGAGCATTGGGAAAAAAAAAAAAAATACTTACGTAACAACAATCTCATGTGACATCAGTACCTCCGGTAGTTTCAGTTGCTATAGTACAGGGTGGAGTCAGAATAATGGTTGGGGATAGACCCGCTCAGGGAGAGAATCGGCATCTTGAACTGTTATGCTGGAACGTTAACGGGTTAAGGGTCAAAGCGAGACAGCGTCTAATCCTGCAATATTTAAAGAATAGTAATGCCAAGATACTTATGATTCAAGAGACCCATCTATTACAATCTGAATGTAAGGCTTTATTTGGAAAATTAAGATGGGTTGATAAGGTCATCGCCTCCGACCAGCAATGTTGCTCGAAGGGGGTGGCCGTTATACTTAAAGCAAACTCTGGAGTCGAGCTTATGAAATCACAGGTAGACTAGAGAGGACGTTGGGTTATTTTGGAAATAAAACTTCAGGAGTCCAAGTTTACTCTAGCAAACTATTATGGGCCAAATGAGGACGATATTACACCCCTGAATAATCTTTGTCTTGCATTGGCTGACAATGAGGCCCCTCTGATACTGGGTGGGGACTTTAATGTCCTTTTAAATAACAAGCTTGATAGATCCTCCCCTCGAACACAGATAGCAGTTCCCCGAGTCAAAGCTCACCTCTTGACTATACTAAAAAATGTTAACCTCAGTGATGTGTGGCGAAATAAAATGGGAGACAGGAGGGAATACTCCTTTTATAGCAAAAAGAATTCGCATTATTCTAGAATTGATTATATGTTTATGGAATCCTCTGAAATTGAGAAAGTTAGCTTAATCAAATATTTGCCCATACATTTATCTGACCATGCTGCTATAGTTTTTAATTTGAAATTCCCTCCAGATCTCACTTTGAGGAGATGGACACTAAACAGGAGATTTCTCCTGCAATCTTCAACTTCTAGCTTCTTAAAATTTGAGACAGCTTCCTTTTTTCAGAGCAACTTAGGGTCTACCTCGCTGCATATCGTCTGGGATACTTTCAAGGCCTGGTTAAGAGGGATATTAAAGGGGGCAGTGGCTGGTTGGGCTAGAGCAGAGAGAAAAGAACTGGCAGACCTGGAATTTCAAATAGCAGGTGCTGAAGCAGATCTAAAGGCGAGTAGTCCTTCTCAAGCTGGGAGCCCGAATTTAATAAAGAGAGTTGAGGAACTTCAGTTGAAGTTTAGGCTTAAGTCGGAGGAAATCTTAAGTAAAAAATGGGAGGCAAGTAAAATGAGAGATTTTGACCAAGGGGAGAACTGTGGTAAGCTTCTTTCAATGAAGACTAGGGTGGATAGAGCCAATAACTATATTAAGAAGATCAAAGTGGGTACACAACCCATAGAAGAGAAAAAGATCATAGAACAGGCTTTTGTGCAATTTTTCTTTTCAGGAACTATACAGAGAAGGACTTCAGGGCAAGGAGGAATGCATTGATGGGTGGCTTAAAGAGAAACATCTGCCAAAAATGACTGAGGCTAATCAAGATTTCCTTCTATCAAAAATAACAGGGAGTGAGATTCTAGATGTTTTGGAGTCAACAAAAAAGGGGAAAGCTGCAGGTCCTGATGCGATCCCAAGTGAGGTTTATTCTATGCTGAAAGGAAATCATTCCGGTTTGGCTGAATTTATATAACGAGATTCTAGAAGGTAGATCACCTCTACCGGACTCTTGGAGAGATGCAGTAATTACTCTGATTTTGAAGCCCGGTAAAGACCCAATGCAGTGTCAATCATATCGGCCAATATCGTTATTAAACGTAGATTATAAGGTCTTTGCTGGGATTCTAAATAAGCGGCTCTACAAGGTTGTGGGGTCATTAATCCATGAGGATCAAAAAGGCTTTCTCCCGGGCAGGCAGATGTCAGAACTGATTAACACTTTAATAGGGGCGGTGGATCTGGCGTCTTCTCAGAATCTCCCCCTAGCAGTTATTACGGTTGACGCTGCCAAAGCCTTTGATCGTGTTAATTGGCTCTTTTTAGATAGGACTTTGAGGGCTTTTGGCTTTACGGACAGGTTCAGGGAGGTCATCAAAAAAAATATACGAATCCCCACGGGCTCAGATCCTAGTTAACGGTAGTCTCTCCCCTGTGGTCAATATAGGGCGTGGTACCAGGCAGGGTTGCCCCCTGTCTCCCATTTTGTTCGATCTGTATATTGAACCCTTTGCCCAGAGTTTGAGATTGAATAAAAAGATTGCCCCTTTTGAAATAAATGGATTTGTAAGGAAATTAGCATTATATGCAGATGATTTGATGTTACTAACTACTAATGTTAATATTACTCTCCCGGAGCTATTCTCGGAAGCTCAGACTTTCGGGAAATTTTCTGGATATGAAATAAATAATGATAAGACAGAAATTATGGTATGGAACATCACTGTATGCAAAGAAGGTATGAAGTTCCTCAGAACCATCCCGGTTCCGGCGGCAGGGTAGGTCGCAGGCTTGGCGTGGTCACACGCGGGACCCACATCGGTGTCCATTTTATGACCGCCGGTACTGTTGCTAGCAACTCTAGATAACAGGATAGGTCACTGACCTGAACACGTGGTACGTAGATGTCACTTGACCACGTAGTGTAGATAGTATTTCACTCTGATCCTGAGGAAGTGCCCAGATCCCCCTGACAGAGGCACGAAACATGTCGATCAATTGAGAGTAGGGCTATATGACTAGACACATTGCATCTAGTGCACTGCCCCTCTCTATATATTTTTAATCAGGCGGTTTACCTTATGAATTAAATAATGGTTAGGACTAACTGACCTGTTTTAATCCACTTTCCTTTTACATCTACACACACTAGGCCACTCACCCCCACTGCACCCACCGGCAGGAACAGAAGATCCCCGCTAAAGAGCCCCGGTTCGGGAGCCCGTCCGGTATTGCAGCGCCGACCGGACGAGGGGCAGGCTCATATGATGAAGCATGACACCTAGCTTGCTGGGTGTGTGAGAGCCCTAGTTCAGTAAAGGGGTTTCCCCCCCCTTTTTTTGCCTTTATCCTTGACTAGGCATGTAGCTACCTTTTACCACCCACACCTCATAGTATCTCCTCTCCTTGTCGCTTGCTTCTGAGGAACTTCATACCTTCTTTGCATACAGTCCTCTGGGGCTTGTATGTTGAACCTCGTTAAACTAGCCCCTCCTCGTCCCCCCTTTTGTTAATCATGGAACATCACTGATCAGGAGAGGATTTTTGCTAGTGATCTTAGATATCTGGGTATCATAATTACTCAGGACCTGAACAAAATTCCCAGAACTAATCTGGATAGAGTCTCGAAGGAAGTAGACGTTTTATTAAAAAGATGGCAGAATATTCCACTTTCCCATTTTGGACGTGTCAATCTAATCAAGATGTGTGTTCTCCCGAAATATACATACCTCTTTAATAATATTCCCCTAGAATTTTCTAAAGCTGATATCCTTAAAATCCAGGGCAAGATATCCTCTTTTATTTGGGCTGGCAAAGGGATAAGGCTGTCTTGGAAAAAATTAAGACGCAAACTAACCCAGGGAGGCATGGGCCTCCTAGATCTCCAGCTTTACTGTTGGGCCTACCAATTAAAAAACAGTAGAATGTTGTTGCTTGCTCCAGATGAATCTCTGACTGGCAGAATGTTTAAAGCCATGTTAGTTGGGCTGGCGGAGTCAGGATTCATGTACAAATTTGGCTCTCCACATTTTTTTTAAAAAGTTCGCTTGAAGACACTGCGTATGGCGGCTAAGTTATGGTCAGATTGTCGAAATTGTTTAGGACTTCCGTACTATGGTGACTGGGCTCCGGTGTGGGACTCCCCTGGGACCCCAGAGTGTCTTAAGGACGCCTTAGCTATTCCCTTAAAAACAGCTGGAGTCTTACACTGGAAGGTTGTCATTGTGGATAATAAGTGTCTTCCATGGGAGTTTTGGTGTCATACCACGATGGGGACTCTGTCTAGGTTTAAGTTTTACCAGCTTTCATCCTGGTGTAAGAGTCAATGTCGGTCCGTCCATGAAGATAACCCTATGGAAAATGAATTATAAGAGTTGACTTTGAGGAAGAAAGAATTAGCTTTATGGTATAACCATCTCTTAACCGCAGTGGAAAGAAAAATCGAAAAGCCACATCGGGTCTGGGAGAACTGCTTGCCGAATGAAGAGCTGAAAGATTTATGGCAAGTATCTCTAGACCTTCTTTACCCACTGATTAAATCTGCTGCACTCAGAAGGAACCACTTTTTACATTACACAGGATCTACTGGTCTCCGCTAAAAATGTCCAAAATAAAGGGTGCTGGAGAAGCCAGATGTCTGCGATGTGGTTCCCAGAACGCAGATGACATCCATGTATTTGCTGCCTGCCCAAAGATTCAGGAGTTTTGGAGTTCCGTGGGTAAGACAATATCAAGGGTTATGGGACGATTTGTGGAGGTAAGCCCATCTCTTATCTTATTTGGTATTATTTTCATGCCGGGTGGGGTGCAAACCCCTATTGGGGCTCAACATAAACTGGTGTTTTATTTAATTCTGTTGGCCAGGAGAGAGATTTGCAAACTGTGGCGTCAGACAGCCCCTCCCTCGTGGAATGCATGGTGGAACTCTGTAAGATATTTTAGAGCTCTAGATCAGAGGGTTAATGAATATAGAGGAAAGTTGGATGCTGGCCTATTCTGGAATTTGTTGGATTACTCACCTCTTGATTAGCTAGATAAGCCCTAGAGATAGGATATAGGATAATTTCCGATGATTAAAACCTCTGGGTCAGCTCAGGTTGTGTACACGGGGGCCTCCCGTTAAAAGCGACGGCTGAGATTGGGATCACCAAAGTTATAAGCACCTGAGGTGGACCAGGTCGAGAGGTTGCTGTAGCTACGGAGGTCATATGAGGGAAAAAAAAAAAAAAACAATGGACCCATATCCCTTAACAAATATCCTGTAGAACCCGGTCAGGCGCAAGAAAGGTCTGACCTGAGTCTGGGTAGTGGGAGCAACCCAGTCCATGATGGTCTGGATTTTGCTCTCCAATGGCTGAACTTTGCCTCCACTTAACTGGTGACCCAAGTATACAACCTTGCTCTCCCGTATCTGACACTTGGTGACCTTGATAGTGAGGCCTGCCTTTTGCAGGGCCCCCAGAACATTTCTGAGGTGGACCAGGTGATCCTCCTAGGTGGAGCTAAAGACAGCAATATCATCTATTTATGCTGCACTATAGGCTTCCAGACCTGTTAAGACTTTATTCATCAACTTCTGAATTGTGGCAGGTACATTTGTCAGACCAAAGGGCATCCCAATAAGTTGATAATGACTATTAGGGGTTGAAAATGCTGTTTTTGGCTTGGCATCCTCATCTAGTCTGATTTGCCAGTAGCCAGCAGTTAGGTCGAATGTACTCAAATATTTAGCTTAAGCCAAAGTATCTATGAGCTCATCTGCCCTAAGAGTAGGATGGGCATCAATCCTAGTGTCTGCAGTGAGGCCTCTGTAGTCCACATAAAACCCTGTCTCCCTTTTTCCACCCTTGGTGTGAGGTTTTGGCTCAAGGACTACTGGACTATCCCAGGGGCTATCTGAAGGCTCAATGAACCCCAATTCCTGCATCTTTTGGACCTCTGTCCTAATGCATTTTCTGACATGGTCAGGCTGTCTGTAAATGTTGTTCTTTACTGGCAGACTGTCACCTGTGTCCACTTCATGGGTACACCAGGTGGTTTGACTGGGTGTCAGAGAGAACATGTATTTGTACTGATTGAGGACCTTCCTGCAATCTGCTTGCTGCTGGTCAGTGAGACGCCTGCCAAGGCTACTCCATCAATTGATCCATCAACAGGGTACTGAGAGAGGAGATCAGGGAGAGGGTCACTCTCTTCCTCCTGTCCCTCATCAGTGGCCATGAGCAAGCTCATGTCACCCTGTCTACAAAACATTTTAGTCAGTTCACATGAAGTACCCTGTGGGGACTTCTTGGAGTGCCTAGGTACACCAGGTAGGTGACCTCGCCTTTCTTTTCAAGGATGGTGTGGGAGCCACTCCATTTGTCTTGGAGAGCTGCTGGGGCCACAGGCCCCAACACCCACACTTTCTGTCCTGGCTGGTAAACAGTCAGCACAGCCTTTTGGCCATGCCAAGCTTTCTGAAGCTCCTGGCTGGCCTCAAGGTTTTTACTTGCCTTCTTCATATACTCAGCCATACTTGAACGCAGGCCAAGTATATAGTCCACAATATCCTGTTTAGGAGGTTTGAGAGGTTGCTCCCAGCCCTCCTTAAGTAGACACAATGGAAGCCTGATACGGACCCAAAAAAAGTGCGAATCGTATCGCCTGCTATCTTTAATGAATATTGATGTTAAAATACTAGCCAAAATAATCGCGACGAGGCTCCAACCTTTGGTGCCAGCCTTGGTGTTGCCAGATCAGTCTGGGTTTGTTCAGGAGCGATCCACTACGCACAATCTCCGAACGCTGTTTGCTGTGTTGCATTATCTGGATCCTGAGATGAAGGCGGCAGCGGTATTCTTGGATGCCGCCAAAGCCTTCGACTCTATAAATTGGGGATATATGTTCACGGTGCTGGGCAGGATAGGGCTTCCTCCTGAGTTTGTGCAATGGATTAGATTGCTTTACAGTGAACCAACGGCAAGGGTCAAGGCTAACGGCTGGGTGTCTGATTCAATCCGGATTGAAAGGGAAACTAGGCAAGGGTGCCCGCTTTCACCAATGTTATTCTCCCTCGTGTTAGAACCTTTAGCTAGTAAAATTAGGCAGCAGCATAAGTACGCAGCATTGGGGTTTCGGCAGAGGCCGATAGCCATATTATTGTATGCAGATGATATGCTGTTGTAAGTTCGAGAGCCAGAGGTACATCTTGAACCCTTGCTCAGGGAGTATGTTAAATTTGGTGGCTTCTCGGGATTGAATATAAATTGGGGTAAGTCTGTACTACTGCCCCAAACTCAGGGTACTATGGCGCGTGAGTTGGAATTCCCTTTGCAGTGGGCCCAGGATGCCGTTACATATCTTGGTGTTTGGATACACAGGGACCCAGAAGTCGTGGTTCAGATGAACCGTGCACTTGCGACGCTGACGGAACGGGTATCCGGGTGGATACAGCTGCCGCTTTCCTTGGCAGATCGTATCGCGGTGATAAAAATGAATATTCTGCCTAAATTCTTGTATTTCTTTGTCAACATCCCTATTGTGTTAAACAAATCGTTTTTCAAAGCCTTACAGTCGTGCATATTGACTCTGACATGGGCAGGTAAGCAGCCAAGCTGCAATTGGAGTGTTATGGTGCAACCATATGATAGGGGTGGTTTCGAAGCACCAGATTTGAGGTTGTATTACTTGTGCGCACAAGCGCAATTTGCGCATTATTGGCAGTTTCCGCAAAATTTCTTGCCGCGGATGACGCCCACCCAATCCCGCTTACAGCTGTGCTTCATCACTCTCGGCCATTAAACTCTAGAGTCCACATTAATACAGTGACTTGCACCACTGGAGCGTGGAGGGAGCTGCAGAGAACAGCGGGCAGGGAACACTTGTATGCAACGGCATTGCTAATCCATGTATATCTGTTACTGAGGAACAGTGGGCGTTAGATCTTTTGAGATCGGCTAGAATAACCACTCTAGGGGATTTGTATCGGGGTGGCACCTTTGTAACTTTGGAAGATCTTACTGCCAAGACAGCGTATACTGCCATGTTTGGGTTTACATTCGTGAGGTTACGTGCAGCAGTGAGGGCTGAATCTCCTGAGGAGCCGCAGGTGTTGAAGGCCCTTCAGATACTCCTGACCAGTAAAGATAGAAGGGGCTTGATAACAAGGCTGTATAGGGCTTCCTTGGTGGAAAACCAGATGGACACATCTAAGGCGTATGAAAAATGGGCTATGCAACTAGAGAAACCATTATCATGGGAGGACTGGACAGCTTGCTGCGCGCTGACAGGCCGACTCACTGCGAATTGTAATCTCCGGATTATTCATTTCAAATTTTTACATCAAATGTACTATACGCCTGAGCGGCTGCATAGCTATGGGTTGCCGGAGGGTGCAGACTTTAGACATCTGGCCTGGGATTGCGGCCATGTGTCCCGGTACTGGGTTAGTATTACACAACACCTCACAAAGATGCTTATGGAGACAGTGGCATGCACCCCGCAAATGTGTTTATTGGGCGTTTGTGCAGCACTCAAGTCATGTAATCGCAGGCTGGCCGCTGTTTCTTTGCTGTTGGCTAAAAGGGTGGTGGCCAAACACTGGGGAGGGAAGTCTGCAGCCTACTGTTGCCTCTTTGTTAAGGCTATAGCTTATTGTAGGGAGCAATTAAATATATATGCTGAGGATCTACTGATATCTTCCAGGCCAAAGGATATCTGGAGCCCGGTGGAGGCTTATCTTGTAGAACACCCTGATGTGTTGCAATAACATAGGATGTCATGTATTTGCATGTGATGTTGCGGGAGCTACAGCGATTATAAACATTGTAGCTGGGATGACTAAAAAACCTTGGTGGGGTGGCTCATAAGGAATAACACGTATAATATGTACTGTGGTACTGATGCTGTTATGTATGGTTAACACTGGTTTTCTGTTGGTGCCTTAAGAATGTCGCACTGAGTTTGTATACAAATGCAGATGCTTGTAATGTGATACTGCACACTAAAAACTCAATAAACACATTTTTTTAAAAGTAGACACAATGGACCCCTAACTGGATGTCCAAACAGAAGTTCAAATGGGCTGTAGCCAACCCCCTTCTGAGGAACCTCTCTGTAGCCAAAGAGAAGGCAGGGTAGTAAGACATCCCATTTTTGCCTGAGCCTTTCTGGGAGTCCCATGATCATACCCATTAGGGTCTTGTTGAACCTTTCAACAAGCCCATTGCACTGTGTATGGTGAGGTGTGGTAAACTTATAGTTTACTCCACACTCTGTCTACATTGCAGTGATATAACTAGACATGAAGTTGGTACCTCTGTCTTCTTAAGACCTACTTAGGGAAGCCCACTCTGGAAAAGATTCCCAGGCGGGCCCTGGCCACTACAGGAGCTGTAGTGGTTCTAAGGGGAATTTGCCTCTGGATACCTAGTGGCATGGTCCACCACCACTAGGATGTAACCGTGTCCAGATGCAGTTGGGGTATTCAAGGGACCAACAATGTCAATCTCTACCCTCTCAAAGGGAAACCCAACCCCTGGGAGTGGAACTAAGGGGGTCTTTGTAGTGCCACCTGACTTATAACTGGCTTGGCAAGTGACACAGGAGGGACAAAACTCCTTGGTGTCCTCAGACATATGAGGCCAGTGAAAATGAGGGACAATCCTGTCCCAAGTCTTACTTTGCCCAAGGTGTCCTACAGGGGGGATGTCACGTGCCAGGGAGAGAAGAAAACCTCTGATTTTCTGGGGTACTACCAACCTTCTGGTAGCACCAGGCTTGGGGTCTCTACCTTCAGAATACAGGAGCCCTTCTTTCCAATAGATCCTCTGGGACCCACTGACATTCCCTGCTTTTTCAGTAGTAGCTTGTTGTCTGAGCTGTTCAAGAGAGGGGCAGGATTGCTGCTCCAAACTCAAGTCTGCCCTGGAAGGGCCTCCTGCTCTCAAGAACTCTGTCTGGTCAGGCCCAAATTCCTCTGGGACACTTCCTTCACATCTCCCTCAGGAGACTGATCCTCACTGGGAGTTTGGGAGGAGGATAATTCCTTACCCTTCCTGCTCCGTCTCTTAGGGGCAATCTCGTCCATTATTTTAGGATCCAGTGCAGAGCTGTTTGGCCTGAGCCCTGGTTACAGCAAAGGCACTGGCAGAGATGCCCATCATCTCTGCATGAGTCCTGAACTCTACATCAGACCAAGCTGAAGTTTCTAAATCATTGCCCAACAGACAATCTACAGGCAAGTCTGGAGATACCAAAACTCTCTTAGGTCCAGTTACCCCTCCCCAGCTGAGATTCACAACTGCCAAGGAATTATCAGTCCTGACATTTCTAGCGTTGGTTACTTAGTACATCTGTCCAAGTATGATTTGTTCAGGGGACACAAGTTTCTCTGTCACCATTGTGACACTGTCCCCTGTGTCCCTGAAAGCTATTGCTTCCTTTCCATTGATTAAAGGCTGTTGCCTGTACTTGCCCCAGTTAGCGGGACTTACTAGTAAGGTGGCAAGATCAATGCCACCATCACAGACTAGAACTGCGTGAGTTGGAGTTCTGACTAGGCCAGAACCAGTCTCAGAACCCAAGGTTAACCCTACCAATCCCTTGGTTGCTGTACTACTGTTTGTACTGGTGCTAGGGGGGCAGTGGTAGTAGGTTCCTTGGCCTTTGGGCAATCCGCATCTCTTGTCC
This sequence comes from Calotriton arnoldi, assembly GCA_963921515.1. Taxonomy (NCBI): domain Eukaryota; kingdom Metazoa; phylum Chordata; class Amphibia; order Caudata; family Salamandridae; genus Calotriton; species Calotriton arnoldi. The sequence continues at coordinate 307,947 of CAWUFW010003301.1, read as the reverse complement.
AATGGGTCTTTACTTTACATAAATAACACCAAGGTTTCTTTTTACCCTTCTAGGAGTTTTGGGACTCACCCCCAGATGCAGGTTTTTACCAGTACTTACACACCCACTCACTGATTCATGGGTCTACACACACATCCACTCAGGTACCCATATAGCCACTCATACACCAATTCACTCAATAATACAGCACTGATATATCCACTCATACACCCATTTAGCCACTCACACACAGTCAGTCATTTGTAGAGCTACTCACAAACCTACTCACTCAACTATAGAGTCAATCACACAGCCATTTACTCACCTATACAGTTATACACACACCCCCTCATCTATTCATACAGATACTAACACATACTCACTCACCAATACAGTCACTGACACAAGCACACACTCCCCCATACAGCCACTCTTGCAATCACTCTGTCACACATACAGTCACTCATACACTCACCTATACTGCCTTTCACATATACAGTTGCTCACCCATATACCACTGACAGATCCATTCACTCACCGACACAGACATACACACGCTCACTCACCCATACAGCCCTTACACACACACACACACACTCACTAACCCATAGAGCCACTGACTCACCCACTCACTCATCCATACAGGCAGTTACACACCCCCTCACCCACCCACACAGACATTGAGTCACCCATCTAGAAACTCATGTACCCACTCACACACCTATACAACCAGATAGACACATACTGACAGACACATACAGACATTCATACAAGTCACTCACCCATACATTCACTGAGCCACTTAATTATTCACTTATTCAGTTACTCTCGCACCCACTGAATCATCCAATCAGGCACTCATTCACCCACTAATTCACCAATACACCTTGGTATGTATATTTAACACTCATAAACTTTTTTTAAAACACTCACAGTCACTGGATGATGTCATCAGTGATGTCATTTGACGTCATCAGTGATGTCACTTACCATGTCATGAGTGATGTAATATGTGAGGTCATAAGCATTGCATTGCAGGGGCGCGAGTTATAGTTAGCTCAGCTAACTGTAACTGCTGAATTTCTCTGATTTTATATGAGTGAAATGTTAGCCTAACTATATCGTCCCTGTAACCTTTGTTTTTTTCAGTGAATTTCTAATATTTCCTAACTATAACATCCCTGTAACCTTTTGTGTTTTCAGTGAATTTCTAAGGTTTTTTAAATGCTAATTCCTAACTATAACGTCCCCATAACCTTTGTTTTTTTCAGTGAATTTCCATGGTATTTAGGTCTCGCATAGGCAGCGCATGCGCTGCCTCTCCGAGGCATCAAGTAATCAGTATTAGGGCATGAAACTCCACCCATTGTGTTTCTATTTGTTTTGTCGCTTGCCATTGGTTAGATGTGGCATTGCTCTTCTTATCTCGCTCATTGATTGGCTGTTGGTCCGATACCTCACTTCCGTTTTGCTTCCATCTTGCAGGAAGCAGCACCGACCAACTACAGTTTAGTTCCGCTGGTGGGCAGTTATCTTTCTATTTAGGGACTACTTCCTTGTTACTTTCTGCCACCACTCGTCACAAAACACGTGAGGAAGAACCCGTTTTTATTTTGCGTTTTCATTTTAATCTGCACAGTAGCAGTGATCACGGGACGTGCTTATGTTATTGAGTGAGTGCTAAAACTAATTTCTATAGGTGCCGGCTTGTCGCCGCTCCATTCCCGGGCAGTTGCTGGGCGCGCCGTGTTGTACTCTTTGCTGACTTTGTATGCCTGCTTCCCTCTCCTCTTCCGGGCAGCCGCTGCCTCAGAGTCCCACCAGCTGCTGGGCATGCCGTGCCGGGCAGACTCGGCCCGCTGTGCTCTTTGTGTTTGTAGATTGGTGCTAAAAATCTCCCCATGGTGACGGAGGATCTTCACAGTATGGGGCTCATTTCATTTTAATCTGCACGGTAACAGTGATCACGGGACGTGCTTATGTTATTGTGGGCAAAAAAAACGGGACTTTAAAGCTGACCCGAGTAATTACCAGTGGCTGAGAGTTCATGCATCCCATCCATCACTCTTATTTACCTCTATTTTCTAAAACACAATTGATTCTAGCTGGGTGCATTAACAGTAAGTGCCTGACCGCACTAGTCTTGATGCTGCCTACAATCGCGAGACTACTGATGCGTGTTACTTCGAGAGTGAACTGAATAATCATAACATACTAAGAGAACAAGACCTGGCTGTCAAAACTAAAAAAAACAATATCCCCAAAACGTATCTGTCTGTTTTTTCTGTGCGGTGGGGATTATCAGAAATGCAGTTCCTGACAAGTCTATCACTAAACCCACGCATGGCTGCTGTGGCCCTCGAACAGATACTCACTGTTTTCTGCAGCGGTGTTTTCCTGTACTGCTAAGGGTGGGGTGAACTCTGGCCTTGCCCATCTGCAGCCCTGCAGACAAACTATTCTCTTTCGAAGAGCATTTCTGGAATAATGGTAGGAGTCTGCCATATATAGTACATTTCATATGAGGCTTTAGCAGAACTCTCAACTTTCCCAGGTTCACGCGTGTGTAACTCACCATTCTAGATTTCTACTTTGCATTCTGTGGCTTATATTTCTGTTTATCTGATTACGGAATCAGAGTACAAGTACCAAGATGCAACAAAGAAATCCTGGCTCGCCTAAGCTACTCACGTACAGGTCAGGAAATCAAAAGTTCTGGGGTGGTCGTTCATCTAATTACGATGATCTGAGCGGTCTGTATTTGAGAAACATGGTTTGCACTTCACACTACCTCAGTATGAGAAATGGCAACAGTGGTAGCCCATGTAACCCCCTCCCCCCCGACGAAAATGCAAACACCGATGCAATCTTTCTCTTGTTTGAGACCGTAACGACTCTGCTGTTACCTCGCGAGGTTTCTCCCACTCTTAAACAAAGCACCGTGTCCGTGCAGAGCACCCCGAGTTACTCTCTTCTCTTCAACCTGCAAGGGTCGGAATTCTGAACCTTTTTATTCCAACAACCTTCCGCTTTAAGTCACCCGTTTAATAAACTATTTAAAACTGAGTCAGTCCATTTACAATAATAATTTAATATATATTTATAAATATATGCTGAGTTCCTAAAATTGGCAGATCTCCGCATTGTATAGACTGTACCATGCACTGCAAAGTTTGTAATAAGCTAAGAGGGAAATGTTGAGATAGAAAATCACCTCACGGTATCGGTGCATTAGGTGCACGGTGTCGGACAATAGAGGCAAACTTGGTATTCGACAACCCCGGCATCAGACTTCTAGAACTCTGGACCCTGGCGCTTTTGATTTATTTTTATGACTCAAGCACTGGTTTTAAGTGTAAAGAGATGTGCTGAGGCTAGACAGTGCAACATTTAATTTGTGACACATACCAAGTGGTTAGCGCTCTGGTAGGAAAAAAACACGCGGCTGCACTTGCCAAAGCCAAATAAAAAACAAGCATTTGCAATGCAATAGGTCTCGAGTTTACGCAAGTTTAAGCTATTGGCATTGTAAATGACAATGCCTTTTATTTATGTTTTAAAAACAAAAACAAAAATAAAAGGCATTGTTATTTGCAATGTCAATAGCTCAAACTCGCGTAAATGCGAGACCTATTGCATTGCAAATGCTTGTTTAAGTAATGGTGTTTGCAGATTGGTGGGGAAAGGGGGCGAGACCTCTGACCAGCTCTCAAGAATCCCGCTGTGAAGGACTTACAGAAAGTACCAGGATGGCTTCTTGGTCCCCAAGGTCCCCAAGGTCCCTTAGCATCCAAGAGAACTTCATTCCCCAACCAGTAGTGTGCTAGCAGACTCGGTTGCAGAGTGGTGTAGAAAGGGGGCGTGGCCTCCGAAGACCTCTTAGCAAACTCACTATGTGTGACTTGCTGGAGGTAACAGGAGGGGTAGTTGGTCCTCAACGACCCTCAATAGCCAAGGGCACTTCATCCCCCAACTAGTAGTGTGCCAGGAGGCGCATTTGCAGAGTGTTGGAGAAAGGAAGTCCTTGATGATTTGACAGGTAGTGCCTGTGTGATGCTATTAGTGCAATTGCCAAGGACACACTGCGAATACTGGGTGTTTTTGACAAAGTGTAAAACACATATATTTTACATAAAGTTTCAGTGTAGCAATTTAGTAAGATACTAATTTAACTCTCCCCTTTTTATTCATTTATCGAAATAAATACATCAAAAATGCATTTTCCTTCTTCACAGCAACACCGGAGGTCGCAATGACATTAGTAGTCACAAATACAAATGACAAAATGTAAAACAGATATATTTTGCGCAAAGTTTGTCTAGCTGTTTAGTAACATAATTGTTTAATTTTAACAACACATGTAACAAAAGCAACAATTTCAAAAAATAACATTCAGTATCTGAACTCACGAATAGAACATAACTACAAAACACCCATCAAACTACCCATTCTTACCCAAACTCAACAGAAATCAAAAACTGCTCCAAAACTAGTGCAATGCACTCTCTGTGAAAAGACCCACTCTAGAGGGATGAACAAAAAATATTCATGTGGGATGACGTCCATGGTCTGTTATCTTAAAACCTTACATAGAAAACATCTCTAACTAGCAATCAAGTAGAGGGAAACTGGGGGACCATCGAGGTGCAGACTACTGCAATGGATATGGCTCCAGAGTTTTCAAGAATGGCCACGTACAAAACCACAAAAAAAAAAAAATAAGAATTCTAAAACAAAACAGAAAGTTATGTCACTGAGGAATAAAGGAATATCATTGAAAAATACTCTTTTCAACTAAATAAATAAGAAAAACACGCCCATTTATCTATCTTGAACATACTTTAAGAGGAGTTAATAGTGAGCAGATTTGCACAATGCATAATATGTCACAAGACATTGTCAAGGGGTACAAATAAAAAATATTTTTCCGGGGCTATGTCATTGCTTTACCATCTAAAAACATACCAAAGCAATAGTGTAAATAAAAGCAGCAAGAAGGCAACGCAAGGCTGAAGGACCCTGAACTTCAATACCAGCCACAACAACACTGGGGCAGAGAGTCCCTTCAGAGGTCCAGTCTTAACTAACAGATTTGGCTCCACAGTTTTCCTGGATAGCATCATATTCCATGGATTGTTGAGTTGTAGTGAGTGCTGGAGGGCAGTACATAAGAGACCTTCGAAATGCTGCAAAGAATCATAAATGTGGAGTTTTTTTTATTTTGGGCCCCTCATAGTCTTTATACATAAGCAGGCATTTTCTTATCTTACAAAATTGGTATCTAATTTCTATGTGTTGCTCATTTTATTATCTTCTAATTCATTGTAACACTACTTACATATAACTTGCCATATGGACAAGTCAAAGTGCTCCTCTGCAAATAAATACACAGCTAACTTTTGCCAGTTATCATTATTTACTTTTTCACTTTTTAAATTCACAAGTCAACAGTCTGTGTTTAAATCTTCTAGTTAGTGTGTCGACAACATATACATCATCAATCAACTTTATTCGGTATATAAACCATAAAAGTAGAACAATTGATAAGTTAAAACCAATAAATAGTATACATAAAACATCAGATATAAAACCATTTTAAAATACAAAAATCGACAATATATAACAAACATATCTCTCCTGTGCAGGCTAAAACTGTATCTTATATTATCTAGTTTGTTATGCATGAAATATGATTTAGCATTTGTACATCTCCAGATATCCTAGTCTTCCCCCAGTCCATCTTTAATTTAATCTAGGTATAGTTCTTGGGTGCATCTCCAGCGGCTGACTCAGAATGCTTTAGCACCGTTGCCCTGATACTCCAGCTCCATTGAATATATTTCGCTACTGCACAAACAATTGATTCTTTTGTCTCTGCTCGCAAGAGCTTTAGCGCAACTAGACATTTCCTAGCCCCCAATTGCTTGCAGCTAGGGAGAATCTTTGACATCCAGGGTTTTGTATACGCAGGGCAAAAGAAAAGAAAAAGTGCTGTAGATTCTTGTCTGGATGCTGGAATGATGGACAAGCCAAGCTCTTATCTATCTTGGATTTCCATTTTGCACAGAAAGACTGCAAAGGAAGTGTGCCATGTCGAAACCTGATATATAGTTGGCTAGCTAAGTTTTCTAAAATGTAATTTAAAAAGGGTTCATACATACTATGGGATTTTAGATCTAAAAAGGCAACAGTTAAAGCTCCTTGTCTGCTACTGGTCATCTCGATTGCCAATTTATGAGCCCAAAAAGTTTCTTTGAGTGCGACCTTAGAAGGGATCGGGGTCAATCAAGGTCAGTCTAGAATTCCTCAAAGCCAATTTGAGAGAGTTTTCTCTAATCAACCAGATCCAGTGGAGCCTATGTTTCTTGTCTAGTTTGACTATCTCTTTAAAAACAGTATAGTATTCCACTAAAGCAGGTGATGACTTGAGCCTTCTCCAAAATGAGATTGGTCTTAGCTGTGCTTTGTGGATAATCTGTTTTACACCCAGATCCCAACGTAGAGGCAACAGGGGCGTGCTCTTCGGAAGCCCAATCAAAGATCTCAAGAAGTTGTTCTCGACTTTCCCCAGACTGGATAATCCTGAAAAACCCCACAGCTCTGTTCCATAAAGGGCACTACCTTCCGCCTTCACATTATAAACTTTCAGAGCGGGTAGGATCGGCCTGGTTTAAGACGCCCAATACAGTCTCTGTATCCCAGATATGTGATGGCATAAATTCATACTACTTTTCTTCACCTGGGAGGACCATAGGATGTTTTAGGTAAAATGTATGCCTAAATAATCAAATTCTGGGACTCTTTCGAGATCTATACCCTCTAGCGTGTTGGTACCTCTAAATATCTTATGTGGATTAATGGTCAGGAATTTGGTTTTTGAGTGATTTATTGTCAACCCTCTTTCCGCACAAAAGTCCGCAAAGCAATCTACCAGCATCTGTAGACCCATTGAGGTCTTAGACACTAGCAGAGTGTCGCCTGCGAACAATAGCAGGGGGATCTTCTTCCCTGCAATCCTTGGTGCATCGCTATCAAGATTTTCCAGATGGGTCACGACGTCATTGAGATATAAGGAGAATAAAGTCGGGGCAAGGATACAACCTTGACGGACCCCTATGGGAGTTGCTATTCAATTCGTTAGCTCTCCCTGGGAGCCCCAGCTGACCTGTGCATAGGTGTCCTGGTGCAATCTCACTATAACATTTAGTAGCTCAGCAAGGGACCCCGTTCTGTTGAAGCACCATAGCTTTTCCCTGGGAACCTAATCAAATGCGGATTTTAGGTCCACAAAGATCATGTAGAGGTGGACCTTTTGGAGTACAACCATTTTCCAATAAGAGAGGATGTAGCCTTACGGCTAGAGCGGTCGACCTCGAAGCTGGGGAACCGGGTTTGAGTCTCGGCCACAACGCTCAACATCCTGTGATTCTGGGCAAATCACTTAATCTCCCCGTGCCTAACAAAAATGTATGTGTCCATCTGTAACGAAACTGGTGCTCATGTAAAGTGCTGATACCCGATTTCTCGGGTCTAGTTTGCGCTATATAAAATTCTAAATAAATAAATTTAAAAAATCACCATACGTCGGAAGGCCTGGTCTACAGTACTAATACCGCCATGAAATTCTGTTTGCAGGTGTGACAGGGCCTCGGTCTCATAGATCCACTCTTGAAGTCGCAATAAAATTTGTCTACTGAAAACTTTTTGTGTAACATCAATCAAACTTATGGGCCTATAGTTTAGGGACTCGCCCTTTTTAGGTCGAGCATCAGCGTGCGTGCGCTGTCTACAAGACCTGCTGTAATCACTCGCACTGAGTGTAATCCCGCCTGCTGCTGCAATTGGTTCACTTCTGCGTCACTTTGATTTTCTGGCTCCTTATTTGTTAGCGCTCCCATACATCATTTCCGTTTACGCGAGGAGCACCTTTAAATTACAGTTCCCTACATTCATAAGTGTTCTGTGATCTTTGAGAACTACTTGTTTACTTTTCCTGTTTACTTTAATGCTGAGCGCGGCACCCACTTCAGGGACACCATGCTCTATTTCAGCTTTTTTTTTTTACTTTAAACTTTAATCCCACGCTCAGCATTAAAGTTTAAAGTATTAAAAAAAAGCTGTAACACTGTGCGGTGTCCCTGAAGTCGGACACCGCGCTCTCTTTAATTCAGCACAAAAACAGCTTTTTGTGACGAAACGATCAATTTGTTGAGCGTTTTCCATATGGCTCATTTAATGATTTTAAACTTTTCGACACCTGATTCCGGCGGCTTATAATGAGCTACAAAAACGATCTATCGGGATGCTTTGTTGAATGTAGTATTCAAGCCAAACCCCAGCAGTTCACTCTGGGGTCCCATTTTTGTCTGACTCTCCACGTGATTTGCCTTGGACGATTCAGGGTTTCAGCATAGCTTTAAAACAAGTGTTATATTCATTTTGAAACATTTGAAAGCTGCTACTGGACTGCGGCAGTAGAGCCGAGAAGTCTGGCATTCTGGAATGTTCACTGAACATCTTTTTTTTCCAGAGATCTAGAGTTCATGTAATCAAAGCACCCTCAGGCCATGGGAGCCTCAGTTTAACGCTAATTTACCTTGTTCGCTTTACACTGATTAATCAAGGTATTATTTATGCTTCACTTAAATGCAATCATATGCAGTATTTTGTTTTCATTACAGCACGCACCTAAAAGGCTTCACAGTGTTAAAAGAGTCAATGGAACATAGTTGACACCATGCTAACCAAGAGACGTCTTAGGAAAACAGGAATGTTTTCAGACCCTTACGAAATCATAATAAATTACCAATATCTCTCAACCTATGCATCAGTCTGTTCCTCAGTTTGTAGGCTGGCTCAGCACCAGAATGTTCCTTCGGTATGCACGAGGATGTATGGATTGGACTGGTTTTCATCTGCATCTGAGACTGGAGAGAGCAGTTAGCAGTGTCATTTTTTTTTACAGATTTGTCAGTTCAGATGTTTCACATTTATTACAGACCCAGTGGGCCATATACAGACATTGAAAGACACCATAAACTCTGCGGGCCGCCAATGCGATTTCGCCAGTGCCCTAGAAACATGTCAAACATCTGCATTCTCTGCTCCATTCTCTCCTCAAAGCTTTGGGTCATTTGTAACAGGATTCTAGGAAATAGTCACTATGTTATTACTGTTTTTCAGTGTTTAGAAGCCCGAGTTGTGGAACATTTCTTAATCTGAAAAAGCAGGCAGAGTTCAGACCAAGCTTGAACACCACTACTGATTTGCTCTTCGGTTTCTAACTCAGACGTCCATGAACACAAACAATGACCACCATTTCTGTGGTTTCATGGGCTTCAAAGCTGCATTGGATTGGGTGGGTCAGAAGGTCTTCTGGGAGAAGCTTTTAAAATTTTAAATTCTACATTTTTAAATTGTTAAATATGGATAATTGGTCCGAAGCTCAGCTTGTACTTGTTGCCAATGCACAGTCAAAATGTCCATTGACATATGATTAATACATGGCTGCATATGTGGCTAGCCCTATTAATAGTCTCTCTGTTTTTTCATACTCTGCATAGCAAACTTTTAATTTATGGTTTAAGAGAAAAAGCAGTTTAGAGAATACAAAATACAGGAGTCCAACACATCAGCAATTTTTGTGAGAAACTCCATTTATAAGGATTCCCAAAATGAATTAAAAAGGAGGAAAACACCACATATCAGCTATCCGATCCCAGGCCCAGCTAATGATAGCAAATTTTAACTACTAACAACTACTAACAATTCCTAACAAGCATTTGCAATGCAATAGGTCTCGCATTTTCGAAACTTTGACCTATTGGTATTGTAAATGACAATGCCTTTTATGTTTGCTTTTTTTTAAACACATAAATAAAAGGCATTGTCATTTGCAATGGCAATAGCTAAAAATCTCACAATTGTGAGACCTATTGCATTGCAAATGCTTGTTAAATATTGGAACTATCTCGGCAGCTTTCCAGCTGCCAGATATTTCGGCCCCTTTAAATATAGCATTTGACAAGATGTTAATATACATAGCCTACTTCTTTGGGTCCGCACGAAACAAATCACCAGGGACTCCGTCCGGACCTTCTGCTTTTCCCACAGGAAGGCACTTGATTGCTGGTAAGCTTTCATCATATGATAAAGTTAGTGTCAATAGAGATGATGGGTATTATTGTAGATATGATGGACATTCTTCTGATCCATCTACTTCAGGGACACATCCCTCGGTTGTTAAACCCAATAGGGAGTCAAAGAGCTTGGAAAAATCATTGTACCATGCCTCCGGTTGAATATTATTAGCTAAATGGTCTTTGGAATTCTGCCCCCTGTTGGCTACCAAGGACCAGAATTTCTTACAATCCCTGGAGGTCCCAGCTTCATATAGCTCATCCTATTTTCCCAGCTCGCACAGGCTTTAATCTGGGCCCATTTGTACAGGTTCCGTTTTGTCCTTACTTGTACCGGGTCCCTGCCCTTTAGAGCCAGGCACAACTGTTGTTTGGCTAATTTACAATCCTTGTTATACCATCCAATGGAGGCTTACCCCTTTTTTAAGTTGAGCCTGAGCCAGCGCGCAAGCGCTGCTCTGGTGATGATCTGTGGTAGTTCAGTACGGGAGAGAAGCCCCGCCCACTCCCCCGCCTTTATTTTTCATTGGCTTGTGTCTTTGTCCTTCGTAAATGCTGCCTTCGGATTCGTTTATAGGCTTGTTAGTCCCTCCTTATTACGGCCATGTCGTCATCTGTACCCTCCCATGGCTACTGGCCCCTTTACTTCGGTTGTTGCACTATTTTGTTTATTGAATTTCTCCTACTTTATTTAACATTATGGCGCACCCTCAAAAATGGCGCCTGCCGCCCACAGCCCCCTGCCGCCGCGCATTTAATTGAAGTGCATTTTTATATTTACAGACTATATGGAAGCATTCAAGCGGCTGACAGATGCAGTGTAAGTAAAAAAGAAAATTTCTTTTGGCAGCACGGCGCGATGTAACTATACCGGACGCACGCCTCCTTGCGCCTTATAATCTATGTTATTTATTTGTTTTCTACAAGCACGGCACGCTTTAACTTAAGCGGCCGTGCCCCTTCCGTTCATTTTTTTTTTGTAGACAGCGCAGCAGCTTGCTCCTTATTGCCGTCGCAGCATTGCAGTGTGCATTGACAGTGCCTCGACGGCCGTCTTTCTCTATGCTTGCTTTGTGTTGGCAGCTTGTCTGTCATTGTGAGGCCTTTTTTGGGGTCCTGGGACAGTTCTTATTATTTGGCAGCATTCGGTGCAGCTAAGGTCGTTTATCGCTTGTGTCACAGGGCCTTAACCGCTGCACTTCAATTTAAGAGCCAAGACTCCGCTTGGTAACTTAAGGAGGAGCTTGGTCGAGATCCACTCATTAGGAGTGCCCCTTCCCCACAAGGAACGTGGGGCTGATCGGGTCGAGTGCTCTGGGGTGCCCTGCGTGCGCTGCCGGCCTGGATGACGCCCTGGCTGCACTACCGGAGGGTACTGATTCTTGTTGATATGTCCTAGGCCTCTTTTCCTTTCCCTTCTTCTTTTCCCCCTTTCTTTTTCCTTGCCTTGGACCTCGCTCGGGGCCCGCAACATCCTCACCAACCCTGCCAGCGACGATGTCCCTCTCTGCATCCACTCACATTTTTACTACACCCTTACGGCGACCCCTCCCCTGCTCCCTTCCCGCGGTCTGGTCCGCCACTTTTCCTAACGTGCCTTTTCCTTTTTTTGTTCTTTCTTTTTCGACTCTTCTCTTCCTTTTTTTTCTGTTTCCTCATCTTCTCTTCTCTACTCCTCCCCTCCTCTTCTATCCTTTCCTTTTCCCTCTTCAATCTTTTCTTTTGCTCCCTTGTGCCCATCCCCGCCCCCTCCCCTCTTCCGCAGCTCACCCAACTTCTCCCAATTGTTCCGGGTCCGCTCCGCCGGGTATATTTTGCACTGTTTCTGTGCCATATGTACCCTTGCACTCTTTGACGGCCTCGGGTGGCCGGTTTGTAGCATTGTATTGCTTACTGTATTATCTTTCTGCCGCCTTCTACTTGTATCTTTAATTAAAGAATTGCGAAACAAAGAGCAGCCCCTTGAATCCGATAAGGCCCCTGGGCCCATCAGAATTATGAGATCCCTGGAAAGCTGCAGATCTCTTTACTTTCTCCCATGGATTTCGGCTGTGTACTCAACGGGCACAATTCCATGGACCTTATGATGAGGAGGTGGTAGTGGCTTCAGCATCTGGTACTGTATGACACTGTAAAAAAACCTCAATAACTTCAGTGTCTAGTCGGTGTTATAACCAGAGTCACAGGAAAAACGCAATACCATGGCCGCCTGCTCCACATAATACACCATGTGCTGTATAATTTGCAGGTAAAAAAACAAAAAAACAGATAGAAAGTTGTTATAATCACTGCACAAGGGTTGCAGCGTCAAGTCTGCCACTTTACACAAGTTAACTGGTCACATCTAAGCCTTTAATTTCTGTAATTAGCCATTTGGTGGGGTGACTGGTTTACCTATATAGTACACAGACCAGAAATAATGGACCGGGAAAGGACTTTGTATGCAGCTGCAAACAAAAAACGTAAATATTTAAGTGTCTTTAAAACAAGGTGGAAAAATCAATCCTTTGCCATGGAAACATTTTGCTGCACTATTTACACAGGCAGGTTTACACCAGCTATTCTCAAAGCAGCAGTCATTTCAGGAGGAAAGCTTGACATCTGAAGAATGCCAAGCATGCTGTATGTCTCTTATGGTTCATGTCTCGAGTCCTCAAGTGCTTCCTGTTGAGATATGTATGTAATAGATATGAATCTTGCTGGGACGGGAAAGTCCCCTGTATGATGTACGGTTGTGTTCCCTGCCTTGGTTGTCCAAACTGCATGGACCTGTGATCCCGGTTCATGGTCAGTCTACACACTGATCCCAAGAGCGCGTGTTGACCTATCCCCTGGTCTTTTGACAATGATAGACTCTGCACCTTGTCCTGAACCAAAGGGGCGACCCGAGTGCACCCTCATAGTGACAGAGGACTACCATCCTTGTCGGGAGCAGTGGCGGCTGGTGACATTTAAAAGTAGTGGGGCGTAAAAGTTGATGGTGAGTGGGCGGTGCTGAGCGGAGCGAACGAGGCTGACCATCAAAAAGTGGAGTCCAGGGGGTTCTCCCCCGCTAATTTAAAAAAAAAAGAGTGGGCAAATGGTGCATTTTCATTTTTCAAGGATATTTGAGAAAGCAAGAAGGTTAATAAAGCGATTGTGCAGTATAGTTATGACATCAATAAAGAGATTTCATATGATAATGATGTAGGTAGCTGCTTATTGCACTCGTAGAACTAAGCGGTTCAGGGGTTTAGAACCAAGCAGTAAAATTGCTTAAAATATCCTGACAAATTGAAAAAGCAAATTTTTATAGTTTAAAACGTTTCACATTGCAGAGGTATATTTTTCCCCTTCATCTTCAAGGTTATCATGTGGTGGGTACAAGTGTTTAACTGCAGTGAGTCTATGTGCCATTTCGAGGTGTTTGTATTCTTTTAAAATAGCAAAATAATCCAAATGGTTAACACTTAAAGCAAGGCTGTTAAATGCTCTGAAATCCAAAGATCAAATGACTGCCTCCTCCACACATCATGAGTCCTGTAATCATCCCCTATAATGTGTTATTGTTTTAAAGTAGTTAAGTAGCGGTGCTGTTTGCGTGTTAGTGCCTACACTTCGGCTCTCCTACTTGCCAAATCTGCACATCTGCCACTCAAGAACATGAACCCAGCTCCGAATAAACAAACAAGAACACCACCTTCAACGTTTATTTAAACTGCACAGACTGTTACTTCCACACACCAGGGCATTTGTGTTTGAGATGGTGCGTATGTTTTTATGGCCTGACAAATGGCTTGAAGAATGTTATCGCTTGCATTCCAAAGCCCGCCTGCTTGTAGGCCCCTAGCCACTTGTCAGGCCATAAAGACACAGCAAGCACACAAATGCCCTGGTAATGATTAAATATCTCGTCAATTGGCTGGTATTTTTGGAAAAATCTACCTTGTAAATGTTTTTAGGTCGAGCCTAGGCAGTGCATGCGCTGCTCTGCGAGGCATGCTGTATTGAGGTATAGACTTGAAGGTCCGCCCACTCTCCACCCATATTTTTCATAGGTTTGTGTCATTGTCCTTTGTAAATGCTGGCTGATTTGTTAATAGGCTTATTAGTCCCTCCTTAGTGCCTCCCTGTCTTCTGTTGTTACCTCCCATCAGGACTTGCCCTCTTACATGTGTCCTTGCTCAGGAGCTTTCATTAGCAGTTCCGAGAACTACTTACTTAATTAACATACATAGCCCTCACGGAACGCCAGCTTCAGTAAAGGCAGCCGCTTCCTAACAGACTTTGCATTTTTTTGGGCTTGTCACATGTATTCTAGCACCACTCTGCATCAGCCTGCCTTCCACTTTGAAATTGTACAAAGGCATCAATAAATAGGAGGCTTTGGCCACTGTTTTAGTGAATCTTTAATACTCGACATTTGTCTGCATTTTATTTTTGAAAGGCACAGAGAGCTCACGCTGGACAGTTCTAAAGTCCCCATCTTTGCATGTTATGCCACATAGTCTCTCCAAATGAATCAGCCTTTTTTATGGGCGTTTATCTCTGTTACCCTCAGTCACCCTCCCACCCTGCACCCACCCTTAACCCCTTCCTCTCTTTTGTTTCCCTGAGCACCAAACTTGCAGAGCATCTCATCCAAAGTCTCTCTTCTGGGGCCCCTCCTTGCCAGCCCTCCAAACATCCACACGCCGCGCATAGCTTATCTCCCTCATGATTGCCAAAAAAGCAGTGTGTAAAAGGTCAGGTTAATCCCGTTATGCACCCAGGGACAGGGAATTCTTCTCGAGGTATTTTCCATTTAAATTACAAAAGGAAAGCAATCAGTTTTTTTCTGTCCACTTCATCTCATTAGCAGTAACTTGCATGTTTGTTAACTGCAACTTTTTTTCCGTTCATGGTTTGATTGGTTGGAATGTTTCAAACCACATCCACCATGAGTCGGGGTACTGAAGTGCAGTCATTATAAACTATCACTCTGCTAATTGCATTGAATAATTTAGTTAAAGTTGTCGAGTGCTGTTAGAGACCTCTTCCATGATTAGACGAACTGAGACAGGTAAAAGGAAGTTCTCTTGTAGGGGATTTCCGTGTATAGTCATAAGCTTGTGAATAGTCCCGCCCATGTGCGGGGACCCCGAAGCACTTCTTTAAATATATCTTCTTAAGTTGTCATCTTTTGCCTTTCTTCGGGAAGGCCTGTATAGACACTTAAGAAATAAACAGACAATAATGCAGCCTACCTAACTAGGCTACGCTGGCCATTACTTCATCTTGAAGTGAAAAAAGGACGCCAGCAATGTAAGTATAGTTGAATTTAAGGGGGTTAATTACATAGAAAAGGCCTCTTCACAAAATCCCTTTTTTCATGATAGAGATGAAAGGATAGGACAGAGAAGCCCCCCATAGGCTGCCATTATAAGTCTGAAAATGGATACCGTGCCTTTAAGAGTCTGTATGGACCATCGGTATCCCATGATGCACAGCTAGTGGCAGTTACTTCAGTTCTTTTTTCCGGCTCCTGTTAGCTGAACCGTGGGGCATTGAGCTCTACACTTTTGGTGTTTTTTTCCTCAAAAATCATCAGAATTCTCTTTTTTTGTGCTTCACTTGACGTTTTTGGTCTTTCTTTCTCTCTGGCTGTCTTTTTCTGACAGAAAATCCTCAGTGTTTTAGTCAAAATGCCTTCCCTTTTTGACAAGTGTCCTGAGTGTGGAAGAAAGAAAGCCAAATCCGACTCACACGCAGTGTGTATTCTTTGTCTTCCTGCTTCTCATGTACCTGTGGACTGTCTGATAAGTAAAACCTTTTCCAGGCGCACCCTGCGTGACAGGGAGAAGATCCGGCTTCAAGGTATGGAAGCGAGGCGAAACCAACAGTCCAAGTCGTCAGGTGGGACTTCTGGGCTAGGAGAGGGTAAGTCCTTTACCAAAACCCTGTCTTCAGCTTCTGGGGGGCTCCCCAAGTGAAGAACAGACAAAAAACGAGGTCGGTCCCGGTCGACGTCGAAGACCACGAGGACGACGTCGAGAGCAGGTATGGCGGCGATCTGTTCACCGTCGACTCAGGGCTCTGGGTCGAAGCGCCGTCGAGGGCCAGAAGGTCGAAGTCTCTGTCGCCATCGTCAACAGTGACACATCAACGCCGATCGACGTCGACTCACCATCGGAGGTCGCCGTCGAGGAGCCACCGACGTTCGCCGTCGACACAATGTCGTCGGTCGTCGTCGAAGAGGCAGCAGAGGTCGCCGTCGAAGAGTTACCGACGGTCGACGTCGAAGGGACACCGGTGGTCGACGTCGAAGGGACACCGCCGATCGACGTCGCAAAGTTACCGGCGTTCAACGTCAAGACGTCACTGATCAAAGACTCGTTCTATAGTGAGTCTGTCGACGTCGACTGGGAGTTCAAGATCTGGACGACGTCGAAGATCGCCGTCGACAAGTAGATCGACGTCGAGGGGGAGTTCTCATACTAGATCTCTGGCTCCTTCCTCACGTCAGGCGGCGCGCAAACGGAGACAATTGGTATATACTTCGGACTCTGACTATTCCCGAACGTATTCACCCCCAAGGTCACCATCTAAGGCGTTCTCTCCTGGACCATCAGAGCATCCTCCTGCACCGCCACCTCCACCCTCGCCTCCTCCGCCTCCTCCTCCACCTACTACTCCTCCGCCTCCACCACCACCACCACCACCTCCAGCGCCTCCTCAAAGGCCTGCACATCGAGACCGGAGGTCTAGGTCCCGAAGGCGGGATCATTCCCACAGCCATCGGCGTTCGTCCACAAGGTCCCATCATCATCATCGCCATGAGCGATCTCGTTCCAGGCACACCAGGGACACATCTTCCACAAGTACGGGACGATATTCTTCAACCCTTACTGATTCTCCTCCTCAAAGAGTGTCTCCCATTGATGACATTACTACCTTCCAAGAGGTTTTACTGCGAGGAGCGTCCAAACTTAATATTCCTTTGGCCACCCCGACTCCATCTACATCAGTCATTTTTGAGAAACTTCAACAGAGGCAAGCGTCTCGACCCTTGCTCCCTCTGGTACCTGGCTTATTGGAACCTGCTATGGATTTGTTTCTGACTCCTTCATCCATCAAATCCGCTCCATCTAGGCTGCAGAAAAAATACCGCCCTCCGGAGCAGGACCCAACTTTCCTCCGTACAGATCCTACCCCAGACTCTGTAATTGTGGTGGCGGCTAAGAAGCAACATGCTACTGCTCCAACGTCCACAGTACCTCCCGATAAGGAAAGCCGTAAAATTGATTCCGTTGGGAGGAAGGCGTGCAACACGGCAGCCACTACTATGAAGGCAGCTAGTGCAACAGCATTGTTGGGCAGATATGATCGCTCCCTTTGGGATTCCCTCCAACAATTCGTAGACGCCCTGCCTAGGGACAAGAGACAAGATTTTACGGAGATCTTAAATGAAGGTCTTATGGTGTCTAACCAAATAATTAGCGCAGCGGCGGATACATCACTCCTTTCCGCACATGGCTATTGTCACGGAGAGGCTCTCCGAAGACACGCATGGCTTCGCCTTACCTCACTTAAGCCCGAGGCTCAACAGCTTATCATGAATCACCCTTTTTCCGGCACGACCCTCTTTGGAGCTCATGCAGATGAGGAGATGGCCCGCATGAAGGCGGAGATGGAGACATTAAAGGCGGTAGGTCTTGAGAAACCTAAGGAACAACGGAAGACCTTCAGACCTTTCCAATGGCGCTACACGTCACAGCGTTTTCAAAGGTACCAGGGACGGCAGAACACTCAGCAGCAATCCTATCAGCGGTCGTTCCAACCGTTCCAGAAACGTCAGCCCAGGGGAAGAGGAGGTCACCAACCTCAAGGGAATAAGGCGCCTGCAGGGTCTAAGCCCTGAAGCCTTTCTTCCCCCTCTTCTGTTACACACTCCGGTAGGGGGAAGTATCCAAAATTTCCTGGCAGAGTGGCAAAAAATAACTCAGGACAATTGGGTGCTGAATATTGTTCGCAATGGATACGCGCTATGTTTCACCAGCCCTCCTCCATCGATCCCTCCAACACATTCACGTTACCAACTACATCAGTTGCAATTGGAGGCCAACATCCTCTTACAAAAAAGGGCAGTAGAACCTGTTCCAGTCACTCAGCGCGGAACAGGACTGTACTCCAGGTTCTTTCTGGTTCAAAAGAAAGACAAGAACGAATTCAGACCCATTCTAGATCTGCGACAAGCCAACAAGTGGGTGCGGAGAGAGAAAACCCGAATGTTGGCTCTACATCAAATCTACCCTCAAATTCACCAGGGAGATTGGTTATGAGCGATAGATCTACAAGACGCGTATTTCCACATTCCCATAGCAAGGAAACATCGCAAATTCCTGAGATTCACTTTGGGGAACAGTCACTATCAGTACTGTGTTCTTCCATTCGGCCTAAAGTCAGCTCCCAGGACTTTCTCAAAGTGCATGGCAGTGGTCGCGGCCCATCTGAGGATGCACAAGGTATTCGTCTATCCTTACCTAGACGACTGGCTGATCAAGGCTTCCATGTCTCAGGGAGCTCGACTACACTTCAAGTGGACCTCCGATCTTCTCCTTCGCTTGGGTCTCCTCATCAACTGGGCGAAGTCTGTCTCGACCCCTGTCCAGTGTCTTCAGTATCTGGGAGCCTCAATAAATACTCGCACGGCAAACGTGTATCCTTCGGAGGAGAGACGCTTATCAATCCTTCGGAAGGCTCAGGCTCAAGGGCCATCTCCTTTCCTACGGTCAGGAAAGTTTCCTCTCTGCTGGGCTCCATGGCATCTTGTATCTTCCTGACGCTACATGCGCGTCTCCACATGAGACCCTTTCAGGAATGTCTGGAGGATCAATGGGACCAGAAAGTAGGGGATTGGGAAGACAGGATTCAACTGTCACAGCATGCCCTTCAGTCCCTCAGATGGTGGTGTTCTCCTCGCAATCTCCTACGAGGGATCCCCTTCCACAAGGAGATACAGAAACAAACTTTGGTAACGGATGCTTCTCTCCTCGGCTGGGGCGCACACATGGACCACCTTCAGATACAGGGCAAGTGGTCCGAGAAAGAAACCACATATCACATCAATCTACTGGAGCTGCGAGCAGTCCACTTGGCTCTGAAAGCCTTTCTACCGTCATTCCACTCCAGTACCCTACTTGTCCAGACGGACAATACGACCACAATGTTTTACCTCAACAAGCAGGGGGGCTCCAGATCACGCCCACTGTCTCAGGAAGCCAGACCATCTGGAAATGGCTCTTAGCCAGAAATCTGTCAATCACAGCCACTCACCTCCCCGGTGTTCAAAATGCTCAGGCCGACGCTCTGAGCAGAATCCTGCAGGAAAACCACGAATGGGTTCTAAACGACGAGGTTCTGCTCGATATCTTCAAAACATGGGGTACTCCAGAGGTCGATTTATTCGCTACAGCAGAAAACAACAAATGCTGAAGCTTCGCCTCCAGGTTTTACCAACCAAGGACTCTGGGGAATGCCCTGTGGATCAACTGGTCAGGCAGATTTCTTTACGCCTTTCCTCCGATACCCCTGATCCCGGCAGTCCTCATCAAACTGTCGCAATCCCGGACCAGAATGATCCTCATTGCTCCGGAATGGCCACGTCAGTGGTGGTTCACGGACCTGCTCCACCAGTCTCTCCTGCCACATCTCCGTCTTCCATGTCGGCCGGACCTTCTCACCAAATTCGGCAGTCAGATGGTGCACCCCAACCTCTCGTCCTTGAATTTGGCGGCATGGCTCCTGAGTTAGTGCAGTATGGACACTTGAATTTATCTCAGGACTGCATGGAGATACTTAAAGAAGCAAAGAGACTATCCACACGCACTTCCTATGCGTATAAATGGAAGAGATTCTGCATTTGGTGCTCTTCGAAGAACGCAGATCCTACTTCCTGTCAGGAAGATGTTATCCTTCCATACTTATTACATTTGGCACAATCGGGCCTTCAATTTCCTTCTAATAAAGTACATCTAGCAGCTCTGACTGCTTATAGGAAAGGCCCTTCACAAACTTCCTTTTCAAGATCCCAGTCATTAGAGATTTTGGAAGGTTTGCGGAAGGTGTTCCCTCCCTTTAGACGTCCTTCTCCTCCTTGGGAGCTTAATGTAGTTCTTTCTCGGTTGATGCAGGAGACTTTTGAGCCTATCCACAGGGCTTCTCTCCAGCATCTATCGTGGAAAGCAGCTTTCCTTGTAGCAATTACATCTGCCCGCAGAGTGAGCGAACTCCAGGCACTATGTTGTCTAGAGCCTTATACAGTTTTTCATTCTTCCAAGGTGGTCATGAGAACACATCCAAGATTCCTTCCTGAAGTGGTTTCGGATTTCCACGTTATAAGTCATAAGCGGCCCTCCCTCCTCCCCGGTGAAAGAAAGAGATTTATCCAGGATCTAGTTAGGCATTCACTTCTCTGCGCCTTCAAAAAGAACTGAAGTAACTGCCACTAGCTGTGCATCATGGGATACCGGTGGTCCATAGAGACTCTTAAAGGCACGGTATCCATTTTCAGACTTATAATGGCAGCCTATGGGGGGCTTCTCTGTCCTATCCTTTCATCTCTATCATGAAAAAAGGGATTTTGTGAAGAGGCCTTTTCTATGTAATTAACCTCCTTAAATTCAACTATACTTACATTGCTGGCGTCCTTTTTTCACTTCAAGATGAAGTAATGGCCAGCGTAGCCTAGTTAGGTAGGCTGCATTATTGTCTGTTTATTTCTTAAGTGTCTATACAGGCCTTCCCGAAGAAAGGCGAAAGATGACAACTTAAGAAGATATATCTAAAGAAGTGCTCCCGGGTCCCAGCACATGGGCGGGACTATTCACAAGCTTATGACTTATCACGGAAATACCCCTACAAGAGAACTGGAGTTACAGGTAAGAAACTATTCCTTATTGCCTTTGACCATTCATGCAATTCTACACAGGAATCTTCTGTGAGTTTTCACATTTTGACAATCTGTTTTTAGGTGGTGTGATCAAGATGGCAAGGCTGGTTATCCTGTCCAGCCTCTTTACCAAGTTCATTAATGTGTGCTGCTCATTTGGCTGCATACAAGGTTATTTATTGAGTTCCTAGATATGATTGCAAATGTATATGATAGGGCCATGTCCACAACTAAAATATTATGTAGATAGGGGGTCTAGCAGCCAATCAAGTGTCTAAATTACCCACATACTTTTTTATTGAATCCAAAGGACACCGATCTGGAGCTTAGCTCCTATTTGTGTTTTTTTTTTTATCACCAAAATGGCAAAGTTATCCACACAGTTCCACACCACACAATTCAACTCCAAACATTTCCAATCTACACCACATATTTTGACACCAAACCCCATACTCAACTCAACAACAAAATTCCGCATCATGCCACAATATCCAACAGCACACCACATAGACTCCACTCCACAACGCAAAATACTATTCCACATATTTCACTCCATAACACAGAATCCCACTCCACATAATTACAGTACACTCAATACCACATAATTACTATCCACATAATTCCACTGCATACCATGCCACATAATTTCACTACACAAATCCACTCCACTCCACACCACACAATTCCATGCCACACACTTCCACAACTAACAATTCCAATCCAACCCACATAATTCCACTACACACTGCATACAGACACTCTATTACACATGGCTAAAATACATTGTCATTTGCAATGCCAATAGCTCTAACTCAAGCAAATGCGAGACCTATTGCATTTCCAATGCTTGTTTTTAATGGTTGTCTGTTGGCTCAGTATAAAGCTATCCCCCAGAATTTGAAAAGCTTTGCATGAATTACCTTAACTTCCTGGGATGGAAGGTGCAAAGGAATATGTTTTTCTAAGCTCTCAGTGGCCTCCTGCAATTCCCCACGTATGACTCCTACTGATTCTGGCCTAGATGCCTCATTAGCCCATTTAAACCTACGTTTATCATTTGATGGATTTAGATTTATTGAGCAGGATATTGTGTATGCTGTTTTTGGGCAATCAAGCTTCCTGACAATTTGCAGGTGACAACATTATGGTCACTATCACATCTAGCAATTACCATCCTATCATCAACAAATTTTCACAATGGGAGAGATAAGATGTAATGTATCCTGCTAGTGTGATTAATTCGATTGTATGTATGTAAGGCTTGTCGATCAGATTTTGTCTGTCCATTACAGGCCCTCAATCCACAGGCTAGCGTTAATTAGAGCATCTGGTATGCTACCTCTGTCTATCTCTTCACAGGTGGAATCTCGAGAGAAGGAACCCCCATTCCTCGTCTTCCACCTCAGTTAATGAGTGACCATAATTTTCCAGAGGTTCAAATACGGTGTTAAAATCACCAGCGATTATTACCAAATCATATGGTTTCCAACGTTTCCTATGCGCCCTCAGTTGTTTCAGAGCTAGTGCTTCTCTACCCCCTCTGACCCCCCCTGTTATATACATTATACACATATATGTAATCTTTATTCTCCCCAATGCATTTAATAGCTTTTATATCTACAAATGCTATCTTTAAAGGGCATGGTGTTATATTTAGGAAGGTGCGTATCCATATCGTGAGGCCACCAGAGGGGCGTCCCCTTCCAGTAGAGGTTGCAGATACAAAAAGATTTAAGAAAGCTGCACTATATACAGGTTCCAGTGCCCAAGCCTCCTGAAACAAGCAAATATCAAACTGGTCAATAAACTGGCACCAATCAGTCACCCAGCCATGTTCCACGACAAAACTTTTCTATTGGCCAGCTTCTGGGTTTGGATAGGTGATATAAATGCCTCTGTTTCCCCCAAAGAAGATACTATAGGCAGTTCAGGTTTTCCAGAGGTGTTTATATACTGTACAAAATCAACGCCCATACAAGATTCCATATGTGTTCCTATTCTGGGGATACTCCTCTCTCCCAGTCAATCCACCCTTGAGAGCCCTGAGTTGTTATCCCTGTCTCTGTTGTCCGGGACAGATGCTGGAGGTGTTCTATAGGGTGGTCTAAGTTTAAATAGCATTTGGGTGCCCACTAGAGGGTTTTTCCTAAGTTCCAATCCCACAAGCCCTTCGACCATTTTAGGGTCCTTGAGCCAAATTTCAATATAATCGAAATGCTCCCCATTAAATAAAGAGTCATTGAATCTCTTGGTGGATAGGATGTCTTCAGGTATTAGTGAATAGCAATTCCGTATTGCTCTTATATAATGGATGCATTTGTTGGATAATGAATCCTCATCCTCCGTCAGTCCCTTAGCCAATTTTTGGACCTTTGTCAGATACACACAATTCAGTCTCTTACTACGGACTTCCGAGACATAAGGATCACACCCTCCTGCACTGGATAAGGGGGGAAAAAGACCCCACTAGGGGTCCTACCATCGCCAGACATGTTTGGATTTACATTTGTGCTTTGCGCTTCAGGGCAGAGCATTTTATCAGAGGGGGGCATAAGCTGGGGAGGGGGTCATACAGGATGGATTTCTTGAGGTGGACACATATCATATCTTGCATTCTGTAAGATGTTTAAATTAGCAATGTTTGCCCCATCCCTTTTTTTTTTATTTTGCTCCATTATCAGCATTGAATAAACATTATTGGGCGAAGGGAGAGTAAACTCAGTATTATACACAGTTCCAAGAGACTTAAATTTAGCAACCTCTGCTGACACAGTCACCAACTGTGCCCTCAATTCAACAATCTCTTCCTGCAGTCTCTTTACGAAGGCAATGACTCTAGACAACCCCATTCCCTCATCATTGGCAGTATACGTTTGCAGCACTATTTTAGCCCCAAATTCCTCAGATGTTGTATGTGTTCTAGTCGTACTTGACTCCTCCTCATCAATACCAATACCAATGTGGGTATCTGCAAGTAAGGAAAATCTATTAGAACACACAATCACAGGTTCAGCCGGGACCACCCCCTGGTTATTTGGACCATTTGAAAAGGGATTGATCTCTTTCATCCCTGGAGTCTTTGGGTGATGTGGTACATTAGCACTTTGGGGCGGGGGATTAGGCCTCTGTTTGGTTGTAAAAATTGGGGCTATTTTCCCAGTCTCCACCTTTTTTAGTTTTTTGCCATGGGCCACCTTTTTCCCCCTTAGGAGGGACTCCACCTCTTCGATAAGAGTATCTATTTTCTCCAGCGTGGTATTAGCCGTGGAGTTATATATAATTACATTGGAGACAATCTGGGAACTTTTTTCCTTCTTCCCAGGGAGGGGCTCAGTAGCCTTGCGTGTGCCCATCTAGAGAGGTTAAAAACACTAAATGCTTCAAATGTTCACCGTCAAAGATAATACCTGCGCTTTGCTGAATCCTTATCCCAGTCCGGAAAGCAGTCGACCTGTTAGCAATGCCAAGAGAAGTGGCCCAGCCCTGCTTCTTCCTGGCGCTGACAGGCGCAGGGCAGGCTCCGCCCTCTGTAATGATTTATGCACCTCCAGGCGCGAAACTGATGCGGCAGGCTCTCTTCTTCAAAACAATCAACTGTAATATCTGTGTCCTGTCCTACAACTCCTCCTCTTAACAAGTGTTCATTTTCCATAGAATCCTGCCGAGGACCAAAGAAACGAAACTTCACATCATCACAAACCTTTTCTACATCTGCCACAAAAGTGCTCTATTCATTTCTTCTAAACATAAAGCAGGAGTTTTCACATAGTACAGCCTCCTAACTAAAGTATGCATTGTTGAGTGGTTTAAAACTAACATCCTGAAATAATGAAAGGTGCTTTGGCACACTTTGTTTGATAAGCAAGCTTAGGGAGTGTCCCTGCTAATTTGTATGCTTTCTAATCTTGCAAGGATCCAATCCTTGTAAAGTACTTATTTTCTGTTTTAAACTTCGCCTTGGAGAGATATGTCAAAATTTCCTTAATATATCAATGAATTGCTGTCGAATACTACAAACACTACTACAATTTCATTTCTGTACTGGTACCTGACTCCGCCTTCCTTGTACCTGTTCTCTAATAACTGTTCTACATTTGTAGGGACCATCACCTCTTTCGCTATAGGAGTGCCATTCTTCATTTCATAACATCGTCCGCTGTAATCAATAGGATGAACTAATCTATTATCCTGGAGATAGCTTTCTTCATTAAAGAAAGATTCTGTACGAGAAGAATTTATGCATTCCACACTAAAAACTGTACAAAAGTTACTTCTATTCATTAATCTTATTTTCTGGTTTTGTCTCCTCAAGCACAACACCATTTTGTCAAGAGCCTTCATTCTATTTATAATCAAAATAAAAACTTCACCTTCAAAGCAAAGGCCTTATCAACTACTGTTAGAAGGTGGTTCTGACCATCTGAGCCGCCCGGATTTTTAGCTTTTTGAACACCTATTTGTTGAGCTTTTACTGTGGGAGAGCCTCATAAGTTGGGACTCACCCACAGTGAACTCATGATGAAAGGGACTGCATGTGTATTTTACCGGTGTCCCCCTGGCGCGAGTAGGCCGCTGCGCTGCAGCCAGAGTAAGGGGCACTGGGCTGGTTACATGCAGACACGGGTGTACATGCGTGTGCACAAGTATAAGGGCTGCGCAGGGGAGATTCCTGGCGTGCGCAGCCCAGGAGCAGCTACAAAGTGAATGGTGTGGCAGGACTTACGCAGAGCTTTCTACAATGGGAAGAAACATTTGAGGGAAAGTCAGTGTGCTTTACTGTTTTCACTCCATTACTCTCCTATGAGGATGGGGAGCACATGGGCTAGTTTCACTTTCCTAGGGCCTACAAATTCCAGACACGCACTAAAAAGTCCACTGTAACTTATGTGAGAAGAAGTATTCTGCAGAGTCCAAAGTCATATTTGTACTGCTTTTGGGTCAACCAGAAATGTCATATTTCTCTGAGTCAGCTCATAACCAGGGCCTGGCTGGGGCTGACCCTGCCAGGCTGAATTAATGACCTTCCTCCCCAAGCTGTAGCATCAGAGGCCCAGCCCTGCACGACAAGCATTCCAAGGGCGAAGGCCTCCTCTCCAAGAAGAGAAGATGGGTGGAGCTACAGGTTAATCCATCAGCAGCTGTCACCTGGTGCCAGGCACCAAGCTGCTCTGGAGGGAAGGCAGCGAGGGGGGAAGGGGCTTTCAGAGACCATGTGGCATGAGACCCCTGGACGACGCCATTTTGAACAGACCCCGAGGCCTGGGCAGGAAGGAGGGAGCAGGGGCAGGGAAGTGATGTGTCGCTGTTTGATAGCTCACCCTGGCCCCCGCCGAAACGGGAGACTGGGGAGCGCCATCGCGCCCCCCTGGGCATGGCGTGAGGGGCCCGGGATCCCAACTCCGGGCCCCAAAGATGGTAGCAGAGAGGAGGGGGGCGCGCCGCCGCACAACCCCCGTCGCGAGGAAGCCCAAAGCCGGGGAGCGCCGTTGCGCTCCCTGTGAAGATTGCCCCGGGACCCCATCCCCGGGCCCCCGACGTGAGGGAAGAGGAGGGGGGAGTGCTGCCGCACTCCCCCGTGGCCGGAGGAAGGCGATGGGGGAGTGCCGTCGCACTCCCCTGAAGTACCGCCTGTCTAGCGGCAGCCGCCGGGTCTGCCTGCCGGAGCTGGCAGACCAGAAGAGCAGCGCTGGCTCCCGCGGCTGCACACGAGGGTGCGGGCCGGACCAGGAGCCAGCCGGAGCAGCCGGGGGTGGGCTCCCCGGGCTGCCCTCACCTCCCCCTTATGGAGAAACGCAGCACGGGGTGCCCGGGTGGGGCCGGGCCCCCAAGACGTGGCAGAGGCAGCCGGGGGTGGGCTCCCCGAGCTGCCAGCAACTCACTTGGCAGTACGGGGTCCGGGTGGGACCGGGCCCCCAACACAAGGAAACGCGGAGTGAGGCAACCCAGGAGGGCGGCGCGGCTCTCCCCGAGCAGCGGGGGAGCCGCTGCTTTAATATTCATTGAGCCGGGAAGAAGCGCCCCAGAATGCTTTGCAGCGCCTGGACAGGCCTGCATGAAACCATGCCGTGTTCCACGTGTGGTGGCTCCAGGAGAACGGGGTCACCACCAAGTGAGTGCCAGGGTGCAGGGGGAGCTGCAGGAGCAACGCAGTCTCCCCCAGCACAAAGGAAGAAAGTCCCTCCCTAAGTCTCTGGGGACTTGTAAAGCATAACCCCTCAAGGGCTCAGCCAGCAATCCAAGCATTCTGAGGCTGGAACTTTTGTTCTGCAGCTGGGGGTGCGTTACGGACTGCACCAATGTATGAAGGTCTGAGTTGGGGATGTCTGGAAAAGGGCATCCCCTGGAGGTGAAGAGGTGTAATTGCACCAGAAATGCATTTACCCATGTTATTTCTTTTTAGAGGGACTGGAAGTCACAGGTGTTATGTGAAGTACCTGTGTAAGGTGGAGTCATAAGCAAAGTGGGGTTATGTTGCCAGACATTCCTGCTAGGGTGTCTGGCTATAAGTGCTTAATCCTGTGATTTTACTTGTGATGCCTTTTAGAGGCTGTGATTGTAATGCATTACAACTGTTATCAGCTATGAAAAGTACCTCATTTAAAGTGATGCCCAAGCATGTATTCTTGCTACTGCGTTAGGGGAGGAACAACCCAGACTGTTAGCTACTAAGATGTAGAGGTGCATACTGTATGTACAGTATAAAATGCTCAGTCAGGGTTATGTGTCCCCAGGGCAGGATTACCTATTTTTAATGCCTGTTGAGATTATGGGGTGGGTCGCCACTGGGATGTTGCCAGTTGGCAAGGTCCCGCTCCAGGTTGTGTCAACCCACTGCATTAGGGGGCAAGACAATGTGCATACATGGGAGTGGTGGTACTAGACCCCACCCCCCCTGCGGGAGGGGTGGAGATGTTATGCAATGTCACAAAAGTAATTCCAACAGCTTATGTATATTTTTAAATTGGTGCATAGTATTGAGTAGTGTGTGTGTTTAATAAATGTACTCTTACTTTTATAAAGCAAAGTACAGACTGGACAATCAATTATTGAGTGTTATTCCTGCGTACTTGTAATGGCGATTACTAGCCTACACCACCTCCCTTGAGTAAGCCTTAGACTGCTCTGCAACGCTACCCTCTGAGAGTCATGCGCTACAATAGGCTGTTTGGTTCCCAGTGAAGGACAAATGTGGCATGTTATTTGTGCAGGCCTCACAGATACTGCCTCATTTTCCAACAACTACTCTCTCAATTCTTTCTGTTTCACTGCATGTCTCCTTCTTCTATACTTCTTCATATTTCTCAGTATATTTATAACTACTCTACTACGAAACATCCTAGCTTTGATTTCCTTAAACTGCTTCTGTCTCCTGGTTAAGGTGTATACATCTTTGTTACATTCTTTCCTGTTCTTGTTATATAGATTTTGCCAATTGTTATTATTTCTCATTGTTTGAATTTTATTTACATTATTTCATAATCTTTGGAAATGTCCACATATATTTTTAAGAAATTAGTTTGTCCTCTTACCAATAGCTCTTTTTCCGTTCACCGCTTTTTTCTTAATTTTGCCCCTTTTGAGTCTCAGTTCTACATAGATATTGTAGTTGCTTCTGTTCCTTTTCCCTCCAAGCTTATGTAGGCAATCTGTCTGTAATTATGCAGCTATTCTTCTGTAAAAAAAAAAAAAAATCTATATTTTAATTTTTTTCTAGCCAATGTATCAGCTACTTTACTACTGGCTAACACATAATATAAAAACAATTGTTATGTTATGTTGCAGTTTTAAATCTACAAATCAAACTACCTATATAACTACTAGCACTTACTTGAATGTACCAATCCCAAACCAAAACACAAAACGTAATTTATTACTTACCTTTTAATATTATTGCACCCTCTCCTGCAACACAGCTGCACCATATCTCAGTTCTCATTAATACCCGTTAAGAGACCACTTTATCCCCTATGTACTCAATTTTAAAATAAACATCAACCAAAGTGTAAAAGTACATGCAGTGTCTCAATACTGTAAATCCAAAAACACAACATAAGACCTATTTCTGTGCCTCTCTACAACTCTGTCACTGGTACATTTAGGGGCCGAT
Organism: Calotriton arnoldi; assembly: GCA_963921515.1. Taxonomy (NCBI): domain Eukaryota; kingdom Metazoa; phylum Chordata; class Amphibia; order Caudata; family Salamandridae; genus Calotriton; species Calotriton arnoldi. The sequence goes on along the minus strand of CAWUFW010003301.1, from coordinate 278,813 downwards.
TCCGATTCAGGCCGGAAAACATACCGACCGACTCGGTACGGGAATGTTGTCCGACCGACACATACCGGCGCTGCCCGACCCGCGTAGTACGATGAAATGCATGTGAATCACGACCGACTCGTACGGAACACAAGCCGAACGACTGAACCTCACGGAAACAAGCTATCCGGCCGGGAAACTACGCGAATCGAAGCGACCGACACGCACCAGGAATGAACCCGACAGAAACTTACCCGCGAACTCCGACCCGCGCAGTACGATGCAATGCGTGGAAAACCAGACCGAGTCGCACGGAGCCCAAGCCGTACGACCGACATGCATACAAAACCCAGCCGAAGCAACCCAATACTCCGCGACCGACGCGTACACCGCACATGAAACCCAGCAGGAACACAGCTTGAAAGACTCGGAGAAGCCCGCACGAGCCAACTGCAGCGTCCTACTCGGTCAGTAGAACGTCTCCTACATGCCTAAAAAACTCAAAGGAAAAAATACAAAAAAAAGGGCCAAACAAGCAATGACAAAGTCAATAAATACAGGGGGGAAAAACATGGAACAAGGACACACCCCCAACTCCACCCATATAAAGGCCACAAATCCCTACCATGATCCTTTGCAAATTCAACTGACCTGCCAGCACAGAACACCATCAGACAGCAACCACAGACACACTCACAACTCATCCATCACACAAGCCACACACCATTAGCACCTCACAAATAGCACCCTCACATACAACCAGCGAAACATACACTCACCCACCCTCACTTGCACACTCACACACACATCAATCCCCACCACCACCCATCACCATGCCCCCAAAGAAGGATCCAAAGTTCCTAGACAGTGAATTGGAAGTCCTGGTAGATGAGATCCTCAGGGTAGAGCCACAGTTGTTTGGTACATTGGTCCAACAGACCCCCATGTCGCAGAAAACCAAGATGTGGGAGAGGATCGTCGACAGGGTGAACGCACAATCGCCATGTTTGCACACAAAGGAAGACATCCAGAACAGGTGGTATGATGTGCGCAGGAGGGTCAAGGACCTACTCAAGAAGGATTACGCCGTGAGTCAGCGCACCGGCAGTGGCCCTCCTGCCAAACCACTATACCTCAGGCCCTGGGAGGAGAAGGTGCGGGCCATCCTACCACCAGTGAGCGTATATGGACTATCAAACATCCCAGAGCCTGGTGAGTACACAACCAATATACACAATATTGTGTGACAATACACACACATCACTGTCAAGGGATAGTCAAACCATGCACCCTTAGCAAATCCACAGCAACCAAAAGATAATCATCCCAAGATGTGTATGTTAGTCAGATAAACCCAATACATGCCATCTCATAGTGACATGTAACTGTGTCATGACATGTACAAACCTAACAACAAATAGAGCAAGGCACTGGCACAAATATAACCAACAAACACAGTCAGATATTTTGCCACCACTAGAACACCACCTCACAGGGAAGCTCACTGAAAGGAAGGAATTCTGTGTATGCTGGTGAAGTGAGTGTAGGCAATAGCATGATGGGAGTTGTAGTCACAGATATTGGTCACCCTCACAATTTGCACATCAACACCACTCTGAACCATGCTCACATCACAGGGAGTGGAAAAGAACTGACAAGATGGCTGACACTGGGTACTGCTGTGGGGAGCACAAGGCCCTGCTGGGAACTGTGCACCAACCAACAGCAGGACACCACTGACTGACATCCTGAAAGCCAACTTGCACTCCCTGCAATGGAAGCACGTTCCATGGTGGGATATCTGGCTGGGTGGGAAGGAGGACTAACAGCTCTGACCATAGTTACCAGCAGCTTTTCTCACACACACCCTTAACACAAACTCCACACAACTCACCTGGGAGAATGCATTGCCTCACACTATAATTAAATATCCCACAAAGAACTACCACACTGGGTTATGCTGTGTGAAGCATAGGGACACTTTTGGGACTTGTAGCCAAACAAACGCCAGGACAACACTGTCAGCCATCCTGTCAGCACAGGCACACTAACCCACAGGGAACCAGAGTCAAAAGGAAGGAAGTATGGGCATGCTGGGAAGGGGGGTGTAGACAATAGCATGATGGGAGTGGTAGTCCCAGCTCAACATCCCCCACCCACATGGCCCAGCAAGCTCACACTGAAGCATGCACACCTCACAGGGAGTGAAAAGCCACTTCAAAGATGTCTGACAATGGTGCTCTGTTGTGGGAGCACAAGGCCCTGCTGGGAACTGTGCACCAACCAACAGCAGGACACCACTGACTGACATCCTGAAAGCCAACTTGCACTCCCTGCAATGGAAGCACGTTCCATGGTGGGATATCTGGCTGGGTGGGAAGGAGGACGGACAGCTCTGACCATAGTCACAAGCAGCTTTTCTCACACACCCCCTTAACACAAATGCCACACAACTCACCTGGGAGAATGCATTGCCTCACACTCTAATTAAATATCCCACAAAGAACTACCACACTGGGTTATGCTGTGTGAAGCATAGGGACACTTTTGGGACTTGTAGCCAAACAAACGTCAGGACAACACTGTCAGCCATCCTGTCAGCACAGGCACACTAACCCACAGGGAAGCAGAGTCAAAAGTAAGGAAGTATGGGCATGCTGGGAAGGGGGGTGTAGGCAATAGCATGATGGGAGTGGTAGTCACAGCTCAACATCCCCCACCCACATGGCCCAGCAAGCTCACACTGAAGCATGCACACCTCACAGGGAGTGAAAAGCCACTTCAAAGATGTCTAACACTGGCCTCAGCTGTAGGGAGCACAAGGCCCTGCTGGGAACTGTGCACCAACAAACAACAGGACCACACTGTCAGCCATCTTGCCATTGCTGTCACACTCACACACAGTGAAGTCCACTCAAAAGGAAGGAAGTATGTGCATGATGGGAAGGGGGTGTAGGCAATAGCATGATGGGAGTGGTAGTCACAGCTCAACATCCCCCACCCACATGGCCCAGCAAGCTGACACTGAAGCATGCACACCTCACAGGGAGTGAAAAGCCACTTCAAAGATGTCTGACAATGGTGCCCTGTTGTGGGGAGCACTAGGCCCTGCTGGGAACTGTGCACCAACCAACAGCAGGACACCACTGACTGACATCCTGAAAGCCAACTTGCACTCCCTGCAATGGAAGCACGTTCCATGGTGGGATATCTGGCTGGGTGGGAAGGAGGACTGACAGCTCTGACCATAGTTACCAGCAGCTTTTCTCACACACACCCTTAACACAAACTCCACACAACTCACCTGGGAGAATGCATTGCCTCACACTATAATTAAATATCCCCCAAAGAACTACCACACTGGGTTATGCTGTGTGAAGCATAGGGGACTTGTAGCCAAACAAACACCAGGACAACACTGTCAGCCATCTTGTCAGCACAGGCACACTAACCCACAGGGAAGCAGCAGAGTCGCAGAGTCAAAAGGAAGGAAGTATGGGCATGCTGGGAAGGGGGGTGCAGGCAATAGCATGATGGGAGTGGTAGTCACAGTTCAACATCCCCCACCCACATGGCCCAGCAAGCTCACACTGAAGCATGCACACCTCACAGGGAGTGAAAAGCCACTTCAAAGATGTCTGACAATGGTGCTCTGTTGTGGGGAGTACCAGGCCCTGCTGGGAACTGGGCACCAACCAACAGCAGGACACCACTGACTGACATCCTGAGAGTCAACCTGCACCCACTGCAAGGGTGGCATGCTTCATGGTGGGATAACTGGGCTGGGGGAGAAGGAGGTCCGGATGTCAACCAAATACCACCAATGCTGGTCATGCACACACCTCAACATCCACATTGAAATGCATCAGGTTGGCAGGACAATGAGCCACACCAATATCAACCTCTGACTGTGACAACTTAGGACAATGCAATGTACAGGGCCGCATCCAGAGGTACAGTCACAACTGTCATGTGTTTGAACCATTGATGCCTGCAGAAACATAACATACATTGTGTGTCTCTTCCAAAAACAGGTGATGATGGGGAAACAGCAGCAGATGAGGAGGAGTCCCTGTCCCAGGCTCCGGGGGACCCTGAGCTCTCTGGTGTGGAACTGCCTCTGCCCTCATCGGATGGCGAAGACCAACCTGGCACCTCCGGTGTGAGTCATCATGCAGCACCAGCAGGACCACCATCTGCACCCTCTGCACCCATTCCTCCAATATCTGCCAACACACAGACCACCCCCGCCGACACGGACAGACCAAGGACACTGAATGACAACAGCACAGGGACCACAGCCCACCGTGAAGCAACGGACAACAACCTCAGTACCAACCCCCAAGGGGGCCGAGGGTCACCTGTGCGTACCACGGCAGCTCACGCACGTGTGGCCAGGGGTGGTGGGAGGGGTGGTAGGCAGAGGTCGCTGTTTGCAGAGGGTCTGGACTGCATGATGACCCACAACTGGCACGCATTGCTGAGGCGTACCAGAATAGCACCGGAGAGGTCAGCCAGGTAGTGGGGATCCTCAAGGACATTCAACAGCAGCAGGCTGCCCATCATGCCCGCTTGGACTCCCACATGTCCCGTGTGGAGACACACATGTCCCGTGTGGAGACACACATGTCTGGCATGGAGTCCAAGTGGGACACATTGGAAGAACTGACAGCGGTGCAGAGGGACATATTGACATGCCTCCGCCAAATTAGCACCAACATGTCCACACCTCCCTGTGTGCCTACAACATCTGGTGCCGCAACAACTGCAACTGCCACAGGGAGGGAGGATGACTCTGGTGGAGAGTCCTCTGCACCGCAGCGGCCTGCACGTGAGGGTCCCCCCAGAAAGAAGAGGGGTCGTCCGAGGAAGGACAACTGAGAGGCCGATGGCCATGTACATCCCCCAGGAACCCAACACCTGTTCTGGAAATTCTCCTTTGTGTGCATACTGTTCACCCTGTCGAATGCAACACAACTCTCCCACATGACATGGGGAGTTTAAGTTGGACTAATGTATCAGATGACTGTACCTATTCAATGTAAATCTTATAAGAGCCAAAGCAGGACTAAAGCTTTAATTGTGGACACTTTGGTAAACAATAGCATAATAGAGGTAAATTGCACACGCACCTTAATTTTGCATATAGCATTGTATGTTTTATTATAGCTCTGGGAAGTTGAAATATGCAAATCTATGACAGTATTGTGGAATATAGGTATTACGAAGCAAGACTTGTATTGACGGAATTTGAGGTACCATGAAGTGAAAAGAGATCCTGTGAGGAAGTACAATAAATAGACAAGTGTCTTTGGATTAGAACAAAATGTTTTTATGAATATAAATGCCTGTCTTTTAGATATTTATTAGATATTATATAGTTTTATTGGCTGTAGTAGGGACAGGTTGCACTTTACAAATTCGTCCTAAAAGCCCTTATTGCGATGTATAGTATTTATATCTTTTACAAATTGATTTGAATTATTGGAATGCGATTTTATGTGTATCTTTTATGGTTCTGAATGAATCGAAATAAAGAATTTGAATTGAATTGAATCAGATGACTGTGGACTTTACTCAGGACATTTCTGCTACCAACACTTCCAACTCATCTGGGAACTTTGGATTCCAATACCAATGTACAGCACCCACCATCCTGTGCAATATCCTCACACATGTATGTAAATAAACTCACTAATACACCATACTTGCCTCTGTTGTGATTCCAACGTTGTTTTTGTCATGGAGATGATGATCTGCTAAATGACACTGTGCATGCTAACTGCCACAGCAAGTTCAACACCGTCATGTGAGTCATGGCGATGTGACACATATGAGGGAGACACACCACTAGGGCTACACAACACATAGACACCAGGGCCATCTGACTCATCGCCTACACTGATGTTGCCAGGAAATACAGTGGAATGCACAGACACCACACCTATTCAGAGTCCGTGTTAACTAGCCCACAGGTGCAGTAAGCAAATGTCAGTCAGATGTGTGACCACAGACAACGCACATCCCAAAGTGAAGCACAGGTTTATTACACATTTGCAACATGTTGTTTCCACTACAAATGCAAGGTAATCCCACGTGGCAGTGGCCACACAGTCAAAAAGTGTAGAAGAAATAAAGTCCAGGGGTGTGTGGCACATCACCTGTAGGGAAACGACTGCTGCCACCCTGAAAGCTGAATCATGGTGTCGGGGATCCAAGTTGACCAAACAACTCTGTAAGCACCCTGTGAAGGACAGACATGACACACAGTCAAAAGCACTGAAGAACAGGACAGAACTGCAATACTCATGCCCAATACATGTCACAAGATACCTACACAAAACCAAGTTAGCATGTCAACACTGTTGGGGAGTACAGACTACCTGTAAGGACACATCGCTGCACGCATCCAGTCAAGTAGCACATGGCCACACTCAAACAGCACCAGAGCACCACCCACACATATCATGCAAACTCACATCATTGACATGACAACTCTCTGGATACTCACATTCAGCTGAAGAAGTTGGTGATGAGCTGTGTGCGGACATCACCCTCATCATCATCATCATCACTGGCATCGTGGCCCAGGCCAGGATCCTCCACAGGTGGCGGATGTTGGTCATCGTCATCCAGGATGAGAGGCAACTCCTTCCGCACTGCCAGGTTGTGTAGCATGCAGCAGACGATGACAATCTTGCACACCTTTGCTGGGGCATATGGGAGGGCCCCTCCTGTCTTGTCCAGGCAGCGGAAGCGGCTCTTCAGGAGACCAAATGTCCGCTTGATCACTCTCCTGGTCCGACCATGTGCCTCATTGCAGCGCATCTGGGCTGGTGTCACAGGGTTCCTGAGGGGTGTCAGCAACCACGGCATGTTGGGGTATCCGGAGTCACCTACAGACAGACAATTGCACATTAGCTGAGTTGGAAAAGAGGGCGGAATACAACATAGCAGAACACACACAATGGTACAAAGTCAGTACACACCGACAAGCCAGGCACGCTGGTTCTGCACTGTGACATCATCCTCGGGATGCGACTACTCCTCATCACGTAGGCATCGTGTGCCGAACCGGGGAAACGGGCACACACATGTGAGATGCTCATATCTGCAAGACATACCACCAGAGCATTGATCGAATGATAATGTTTCCTGTGACGTACATACCTTCCCACATGGGACTCAGGGGGTATGTGACATGACATACACAACCTGGAAATGTGACCATGCCACATGCTCTGAAATGAACAGTTGCACATCACAGTGGTCATGTGCACAACACACAAAGGATTCTGTCCCCATGAACACGTGCACAGCCTGGGGGTGGCTGCCCCCAAGTGCCACACAAAAACCCACATGTTGACCCCCATACACAGAAAAGGTAATGCAGCCTTACATGCCTTAGGATACAGTGTGGACAGGCTGTGGTGTTGTAGGTGTGCCCCTGAGTCCCTGGCAAGTAAATGTGGCTGGCATACGTTCACCAGTGACATATGCGAGTGACTTGTACAGGGACGCGTCGTACAGCAATGGACATTGCATATGATGTGAGCGGATACGCGTTGTACAGCAATGGACCGATCGGTGCGCATGCATTGGACATTGCATATGATGTGAGCGGATACGCGTTGTACAGCAATGGACCGATCGGTGCACACTGATCGGTCCATTGTACACCGGACCCTGACCCCCCACATGCTCTGGATCCTGGCGGTGGTCTTCCCTGACCTGGATGGGCAGCTGAAGGCCAGACAGCAGCAAGGAGGGGGTACGTGCTAGCCTCAACTGTGTACTATGACTGACATGCTCTATGCACTCCTTTAGCCTGGTTCCACTTCCACAGTACAACTGTCATGTCGGCCTGGACCCATGTCCCTCACTTGTGTTATGCCCCCTCCTCATCTGATACACAGGTGTGGCCCTTACAGTCTGTGACTTAGGTCACTTGGGTACTGTGTACTTGCAGTTACCTGTGGTTCAAGTTGGGGACAGCATCAGTTACAGGAACTTTGTGGTGGGCTGCATGGGTGGTACAATTGCTCACATTGCCTGTGATCTGACATGTACTCTGGGTATGGCTTTAATATGTGTTCCAATTGCTGCTCTGACTCACCACATGTCTGGGGTATGTGCCACACACCCATACTGCTGCAGAGACCAAGGTAGGGGCCTCAGAAGTATGTACATCATGTGTGTGACACATGCATAGCCACCTGCCTAGTGTTCAGGGTAAAACCATGTTGCACATGGACCAGGACTGTAATGCCTACTCCGTACATCGAAGGCACTCTGTTCTCCCACTCCTGTGTGTCAGCATACATATTGGGCATTGTGAAGAGTGCACTCAGGTGTGTGCCTCTGTGTCACCGTGGTGTGGCCTTGCTATTTGGACTCCTGGAGTGTTTAACAATTTGGGGTGGCCAGCCATCTGAGTTATGACTATGGGATCTGCACATAGGTCAATGCATAGGTCTCTGATCCCTTGACTGTGCACAATGTTGTATGAAACATTGAGGTGCCGGCAGCTTTGGTTCATTCTCATCAGACGGTGAAGTGCTCATGTGTATGGATTTGTGTTTGCAGTCACTCAAATGTCTCATTTGATTGACGTGGGATCATCTCAGTCCTCATGATGTGGGTGGCCAGGGGTGCACATGTGCACCTGTCAGCTACAGGGCTTACATTTCTAGAACTCCCCTGATTGTGACACAGTGCAGACTGGTGTTGTGTGTATGCACTGCACCTGTGACAGGAGACAGTTATGACTGACTTGCCAGACAGGCCTGTGCCATGACATTCCAATCGCAAAGGGTGATCCAGCAGTGGTGTGATATGTCCTGCATGCACACCATTGTTGCATTGTCTATCAGGACATGAGGACATCATTGTGTCTAGTGATGGAAGCAAAACCCGCATATCAACAGAGACTTTGCCCATCACTTTTCCTGACACATGTACTGAGTCAGTGGCAGGAGATGGCATGTGTGTGGAGTGACACATTTCCATATATACTCTTGGATGTCCAACAACTGTGTATGTGGTGCATGTGTGCACATATGATTAGTCGCATCCAACAGGCAGCAGACAGATGGGTGCATGGACAGGTAGGATATGTGTGGCATGAATGACTGTCAGGCAGACAATGGGCTTCTACAAATCAGTGTCAGCACTAATTGCAATGTCTAGCAAATGATGGCATGGCTTGCTCTGTGATGTGCTGTACTTACTGTGGTGTGTGTGGTCAGTACAGGTGACTAATGTTGCTCTGTTTATCCTGATTGTTTGCAGATACATCCATGGCCACAGGAGGAGACAGCTCCACGGACCAAGAGGAGCGGCAGAGCCAGACTGGGTCCTCCACTGCAGGGGAGAGCGAGGGACCCAGTGGCACGGAGGGTGAGGGGAGCCACACTGAGGAGACCTCAGCTACAACCACCTCGGCTGGGGAAAACAGCACTTCCAGTGAGGACTCCCTTGTGGAGGCGGGTGTCAGCAGACCAGAGGCAACGGCAAGCAAGTCTGTCCCCGCCACCACCACCATCTCCACCCTCCCATCTGCTCTCATCCCACATGTCCGTGGAGGCTCCCGTGTAGGGGAGCGTGTCTCCTTCATGCCAGGCACCGCACCCCCTGCCTCTGTCCCCCTGCTGCCCTGAGTGTGGAGTCTGTGGACTTACTTAAGCAGATCCATGTAGGGCAGACATCAATGCTGAGTGTCCTCCATGCACACACGGGTCTTTTGACACAACTGGTGTCATTCATGGAGGGCATGTCATCTGGCATGTCTGCCCTACATCGGACCAATCAGTCCATGGCCTCCTCACTGACGGCAGCAGTGTCCCTCCTGCAACAGTCCCTCACCCCTCCTACCTCTTCCCCATCCACAATACCCAGCACCCTACCTGTCCCAAGCACACACACACACCGGCACCGGCACGCACCAGCACAGACACAAACAGCACACAGACACAGACGCCAAAATCCAGACGCACACGCACGCACAGTCAGGGGACTGATACCTCACTCACAGGGGATGGGGCCCAGACACACACACACGCATCCACGAGCACTGCGCAGTCCTCAGATACCTCTCCCTCCAAAACCCCTTCCCTTGCCTCACCTGCAACCCCCCCCTCCCAGAAGCTCTTCCTCTGTGAGCTTGGCCTCTTCCCCACAGATACACCTGACACGAAGTCCAGGCGGAAGAGGCGACCACCACACACAGAGGGGAGTGCCCCTCACACCTGGACACCCTCCCCCTCCCCCAGGCACAGGCAGACAGAGGACCCCATTTGAAAGTCCCCCCGGACCAGGAAGAGCAAGACCCCACCACCACGCAGCTCCACCACACAGTCTCTCTCCTCCATGCCCCAGGCCACCACTGCACAGGTTCCACCGCCACACCCTGCCCCAGGATCCCCCACACACCGATACTGCATCCCCAAACTGCTTAGGCCCTCCCCCCCTACCACTTGCTCTTCCACCCCCAAACCAGACGCTCTGCCTGTTTGTGCCACTGGTGTGGAGACCGGGTCCCCCCTCTGTCCTGGCCACCTCATCTGCCCCCCTTCCACTCCCTTGGAGTTATGCACTGCAGTGGAGTCCACAACCACCCCGTCTGACTCGGGCACTGCAGTGGGGACCCAGTCCACTCCATCTGACCGGCCCACTGCAGTGGTTGCAGCACCCACAACATCTGAGTTGTACCCTACAGTGGTGCCGGCCCCCACTGAGTCAGACACCTCCACTGCAGTTGCCGGTGACACTCCTGCACCCACCACCCCTTCACTGCCTCCTTCAGGCATCCCCTGATCCTGTCCCTGCGCTGCCTGGCCTGCCCCTTGTATGCCCCTCCAAGGGGGATGTCCCCTGTCCATACCAGTGCAGGCAAGCAATGGGTGACAAGTTGTCACGTATCACCCTGTTGGGACTGTGTATTTGGACTGGCCATTGGCCTTAGTTTCTTTTGGACTTCAACTTTTAATTTAACATTTGCTGAATAAAGCCTCTTTTTGTTTAATTGTGGTTTTTCTTTGGATGTACATGATGTAGATGAGTATCATCATGCATTTGCAGTTGTAATAGTGTTCAGATCAGGAAAATGAAGTGTTGCTGTGATGGACTCCATGTGGTCCATGGGATATGTGTCCTAATGTAGTCTGGATCTATAGCATCATTTGCTGCAGTCTGAGGGTGTAATGTTCAGCATTTGAAACATGGATGTACGTTTTGCATTTGTAAATTGCCATCTTTGGCTTACACTGATGCACATCTGGTGTGCTTACCACTGTTCAATGTTTCTATTTCCCTGACTGTGTGCCCATCTCCACTGGACATGCAGTTTAGCACATCAATGTTGAAGGACTCATCTGTGTATACAGTGCAACTTGCTTGACACGTGTTTAGGGTGTATGCAGATGACTGACGTGACACTCCCGTACCCAGGCTGATGTGAGCAGAGCCTTCAGTGTGTTGTAGTTGTTGACTCACTGACCGAGTGTTCTGCTGACATGTTTGAGTCGTGCACAGACAACGTTTGGCACAGCGGACCTTCCACAGGAGTGGAGTGCCCTCATGGCAGTGTGTAATCCCGTGACATTGGCTGGGCCCGTGTTGTGTGTTGTGTGAGCATGTCTGTGTGTGTTCCCTTTCCTTTTCCTACACAGGCTGTGTCCCTAGGGATGTTCCTGTTTGTGATGCTTGCTGAGTTGTCCTGTGTTCATCCAGCATCTTGGACCTGGTTTCTCCGGGATGTGGGTGCATGGCAAACTAATGTTCATGAGGTTGTCATCCCTAGTTGTCTTTGTTGTCAGGGCTGGGGATGTGGGCAAACGCCGATGGGACACAGTCAGGATTCCCCTTGGCACTTGTGAGTTACACAAGTCATGTAATTTACAGTTTGTGGTAGCTTTCAGTGATTGTGACACGTTGTGTGTGTGACTGCTGCCACTCCTCAGGGTCCGAGCTGCAATGTTGGAAGTTGTCTATGTGTGTTCTTTGTGTGTCACCTTGGCTTCTTCATTGGTGTGTGACTGTGGCCGGGATCCCATTGATTGGGGTGGATTTCACGTCATGCCAATGTACGGCGTACTGTGCAGTGTGTCAGACATTCACAAGTCTTGTTGACTGGCCATGTGGGATGGGTTTCACACCTTAGTTCCCACCACCCCCCCTGGGATTGTCATGGGTGCATGTGCAATGTCATCAGTCCATGTGAGCTTCACAGCTGCACATTGTTGGAGATCAAGGTGTGTGGTGTTGAGTGTGTGCAAATGTGAGTTGTTGCACGGCTAGACCCCTACCTCCATATTGGCCTTGGCTGACAGGCCGTGCTGATTGATTTGTGCTTGTGTAGGTGTGATGGTAGTTAGTTGCTCTGGACACATGGCTGTGGTTCACTGTGTGAACGACATCTACCTTTGTCATCACAGTGGGATTATCATGCAGGCTAGTGTCACCACAATGCGGTGTCCCTGGGAGTAGTGCTGTGGTGGGTCTGTCTCTTGCTGTGTTAGTTTCTGTTCCTACAAGCTTGTGTGACATGTGTAATTTGGGCTCCCTCTCATCTAACAATGCCTGATTGCCCACATAGGGAAATCCGATCCATGAGTTACTTTTGTGTGGCACTGTATACACATCTGTGTGATTGGGATTCAGGCCTCCTCATGTGTTGTGTGGTTGCCTGGGGACACTGGCACACACTCCCATCACCTGTTGTGTTTGATATGCAGTGTGAGGCTGCCTGTTTGTGTTTGTGCATCTGCACCACTGCATTGGCATATCTTTAGTGTTGCATTGGCTGTATGTTGTTTGGTGGATGTCCCCTGCTTTCCCTGGGACTCCTAGGTCATCAGTCAGCACAATAATCATGGTTTCTATGTCCCATTGCTGCCATGGTATGGTATTTGTTCACCTCACATCTACAGTCTCCACAGGATATCTACATTTGTGTGTCCATTGGTGCAGATATGTGGGTCTGCATTATGATGGTCACTTCTGTCATTGTGTAATTGATAAATGTTGATGTCAGCCCCCATGGGTGATGTTTGTCTGCACATGGCCAAAGGTATGTCTTATTTGCACTGCACTGTTTGCCTCACCCAATCTATGTTGCTATGGGACACAAGCACTACTTTGCCACTGATGTGTTTGTTGTTGTGTGACCAGGAATCATCCATGCTGTTTGGCAGTTGCAACTTTTTCTATGACAACACTTACCTTTTGGTCACTGTGATGATGGGGCTTTAGACCCCATTGCCACAATGTTCAATTGGGCTTCAGCTATGGACCCCACACTTACATTTTGGACACTGTGATGAAGGGGGTTTAGACCCCATTGCCACAATGTTCAAAATGTGCTTCAGCTATGGACCCCACACTTACATTTTGGACACTGTGATGAAGGGGTTTAGACCCCATTGCCACAATGTTCAAAATGTGCTTCAGCTATGGACCCCACACTTACATTTTGGACACTGTGATGAAGGGGGTTTAGACCCCATTGCCACAATGTTCAAAATCTGCTTCAGCTATGGACCCCACACTTACATTTTGGACACTGTGATGAAGGGGGTTTAGACCCCATTGCCACAATGTTCAAAATGTGCTTCAGCTATGGACCCCACACTTACCTTTTGGTCACTGTGATGATGGGCCTTTAGACCCCATTGCCACAATGTTCAAAATGTGCTTCAGCTATGGACCACACACTTACATATTGGACACTGTGATGAAGGGGGTTTAGACCCCATTGCCACAATGTTCAAAATGTGCTTCAGCTATGGACCCCACACTTACATTTTGGACACTGTGATGAAGGGGGTTTAGACCCCATTGCCACAATGTTCAAAATGTGCTTCGGCTATGGACCCCACACTTACCTTTTGGTCACTGTGATGATGGGGGTTTAGACCCCATTGCCACAGTGGTCATGGTCTGCTTGCATTGTGGCGGCCACACACATTTATGTGTGACACATGTGATAGGGGGTCACATTGTATGTTCATTGTCATGTTCAGTGTTGTAGGCATTTGACACAGACTACACATGCTTGTCTGATGTTGGGGTGATGTCTTTTTCTGACATTCCTTATGTTGGAGTATGCTGGTTGTGTCATGCATTACCCGTCCTATGAGTGGGGATGGTAGTGGTGGTAGGCATCCATCCCCCTATGAGTGGGGATGGTAGTAGTGACAGGCATTTAGGCCCCCATGAGTAGGGTTGGTGGTAGTGGTAGGCATCCAGGCCCCCATGAGTAGGGGTAGTGGTAGTGGTAGGCATCCATCCCCCTATGAGTGGGGATGGTAGTAGTGACAGGCATCCAGGCCCCCATGAGTAGGGGTGGTGGTAGTGGTAGGCATCCAGGCCCCCATGAGTAGGGGTGGTGGTAGTGGTAGGCATCCATCCCCCTATGAGTGGGGATGGTAGTAGTGACAGGCATCCAGGCCCACCATGAGTAGGGGTGGTGGTAGTGGTGAGGCATCCATCCCCTATGAGTGGGGATGGTAGTAGTGACAGGCATCCAGGCCCCCATGAGTAGGGGTGGTGGTAGTGGTAGGCATCCAGGCCCCCTGAGTAGGGGTGGTGGTAGTGGTAGGCATCCATCCCCCTATGAGTGGGGATGGTAGTAGTGACAGGCATCCAGGCCCCCATGAGTAGGGGTGGTGGTAGTGGTAGGCATCCAGGCCCCCCGGAGTAGGGGTGGTGTTAGTGGCAGGCATCCATCCCCCTATGAGTGGGGATGGTAGTAGTGACAGGCATCCAGGCCCCCATGAGTAGGGGTGGTGGTAGTGGTAGGCATCCAGGCCCACCTGAGTAGGGGTGGTGTTAGTGGTAGGCATCCATCCCCCTATGAGTGGGGATGGTAGTAGTGACAGGCATCCAGGCCCCCATGAGTAGGGGTGGTGGTAGTGGTAGGCATCCAGGCCCACCTGAGTAGGGGTGGTGGTAGTGGTAGGCATCCATCCCCCTATGAGTGGGGATGGTAGTAGTGACAGGCATCCAGGCCCCCATGAGTAGGGGTGGTGGTAGTGGTAGGCATCCATCCCCCTATGAGTGGGGATGGTAGTAGTGACAGGCATCCAGGCCCCCCTGAGTAGGGGTGGTGGTAGTGGTAGGATTCCAGGCCCACCTGAGTAGATGTGGTGGTAGTGGTAGGCATCCATCCCCCTATGAGTGGGGATGGTAGTAGTGACAGGCATCCAGGCCCCCATGAGTAGGGGTGGTGGTAGTGGTAGGCATCCAGGCCCACCTGAGTAGGGGTGGTGGTAGTGGTAGGCATCCATCCCCCTATGAGTGGGGATGGTAGTAGTGACAGGCATCCAGGCCCCCATGAGTAGGGGTGGTTGTAGTGGTAGGCATCCAGGCCCACCTGAGTAGGGGTGGTGGTAGTGGTAGGCATCCATCCCCCTATGAGTGGGGATGGTAGTAGTGACCGGCATCCAGGCCCCCATGAGTAGGGGTGGTGGTATTGGTAGGCATCCAGGCCCACCTGAATAGGGGTGGTGTTAGTGGTAGGCATCCATCCCCCTATGAGTGGGATGGTAGTAGTGACAGGCATCCAGGCCGCCATGAGTAGGGGTGGTGGTAGTGGTAGGCATCCAGGCCCCCCTGAGTAGGGGTGGTGTTAGTGGTAGGCATCCATCCCCCTGTGAGTGGGGATGGTAGTAGTGACAGGCATCCAGGCCCCCATGAGTAGGTGTGGTGGTAGTGGTAGGCATCCAGGCCCACCTGAGTAGGGGTGGTGTTAGTGGTAGGCATCCATCCCCCTATGAGTGGGGATGGTAGTAGTGACAGGCATCCAGGCCCCCATGAGTAGGGGTGGTGGTAGTGGTAGGCATCCAGGCCCACCTGAGTAGGGGTGGTGGTAGTGGTAGGCATCCATCCCCTATGAGTGGGGATGGTAGTAGTGACAGGCATCCAGGCCCCCAATGAGTAGGGGTGGTGGTAGTGGTAGGCATCCAGGCCCACCTGAGTAGGGGTGGTGGTAGTGGTAGGCATCCATCCCCCTATGAGTGGGGATGGTAGTAGTGCTAGGCATCCAGGCCTCCATGAGTAGGGGTGGTGGTAGTGGTAGGCATCCATCCCCCTATGAGTGGGGATGGTAGTAGTGACAGGCATCCAGGCCCCCATGAGTAGGGGTGGTGGTAGTGGTAGGCATCCAGGCCCACCTGAGATGGGGTGGTGGTAGTGGTAGGCATCCATCCCCCTATGAGTGGGGATGGTAGTAGTGACAGGCATCCAGGCCCCCATGAGTAGGGGTGGTGGTAGTGGTAGGCATCCAGGCCCACCTGAGTAGGGGTGGTGGTAGTGGTAGGCATCCATCCCCCTATGAGTGGGGATGGTAGTAGTGACAGGCATCCAGGCCCCCATGAGTAGGGTTGGTGGTAGTGGTAGGCATCCAGGCCCCCTGAGTAGGGGTGGTGTTAGTGGTAGGCATCCATCCCCCTATGAGTGGGGATGGTAGTAGTGACAGGCAACCAGGCCCCCATGAGTAGGGGTGGTGGTAGTGGTAGGCATCCATCCCCCTATGGGTGTGTATGGCATTGGTGATAGCCATCCCGCCCCTATGGTTCTTCTGTTGCTAGTGTACGTCATTTCTGCATCCCTATGTGTGTGTGACATATTACGGGTACGTGTCGTTTGTTTGTGTTGTGGGTGTTTGACTTACCGTCTGCGCCGTACGCGTCCGTACCGGTCCCGGTGATAGATGTAGAGTATTGGTAGGACCTGCGCGATGGGATTCATGGTTGGGTCGTCTCGTTCGGGTTTCTCGTGGCTTCGACTCATACTCGTCGCTGGCTTGTTCGTCTCGTCGCCGTGGATCGGTTTGTGCCGCGAATCGGAGCTTATGTACAGCTCTCCCGGATGCTCTGACGTGCCGGACGTAGCGACGGGTTCGGCGCGTACAGAAGGCGCATCGTACTAGTCCGGCCGGAAGGTGCTGTGTATTTGGTTCCGTGCGACTCGATTCGTCGTTTACGGATCCGGCTCGGGCGGGGAACAGGAGCTGAAATGGGTAAGTACGGCTCGCTCGGAATCTGTGCTGTTATGCGCATCGTACTTGCTCGTTCGGGCGACTGTTCGAATCGGTCGGGAAACACGCATTCGGCTTGTTTTTTTTCCGTACGAATACTGTTAGGTGCGCTTCGGATCGGAATCGACCCCTTAGTGTTTCAATACTTTTCTACTTAGATGTGTCAGATTTAAATTTTGAGAAACACTCCATATAAAAATCTGCACATTGATGTGTATCACAGTGATCCAGCGGAAGCCTCTCCCTGGGTTGAATTATTTCACAAAACTGAATATTTCACTGGGCCCATATACATTTCATACTGACAATGTTCATCCACACTCCCTGGATGCTCCGCTGGGGGGTCAAGTTTTTATAATTCACTTAAGTTCTGATTAGTTATGTCCCTGTAACCACAAAACAGGTTAAATTGACATTTTCAATGCCTAACTAATCTTCACAAATCAACACTCATCCTCTGGTCGATGGACCATTAGTTGAGTTAGTTGATGGTGATATTAACAACTTCTTAACTAATTCAACAGCTCTTGGTGAAATGACCACAGACTCTGAATAAGGTTTATAAGCTTTATCTAAATTTTCAGTCATAAAGTTGAACGCTCATCATTACAGTTTCACAGTGCAAATTCCATCATTCTTCAATAGGAGAGAGATTTCATTTATCAAAATACATTCAATTGCACAACCTCATTCAACAAAAATCAGTGCATAAGAGTGGATAGATGTAGACACAAAAGGCACACATTAATGTACATTTGCAAAGAAATATGCAAATTTGAAATAGAATATCATTTACCTAATAAGAAATGACCGGAAAACCAACCCTCTGGCCAAAGGAATGGTGGAGGTCCCCTGACTTAGGATCAGGAGACAAAGACTAAAGGACAGGATCAGGACAGGACCAATACTAACTAGACTTTCTACAAACCTGACGCACCAGGGCGATTTCCTCTCTTACACTCTCTCCCTCCTCGATCTTCTTCCGCAAATCTTCTAATCTAATCAGGCTGTCTTTTCGGATCTGAATCTTCCCAGTCTGCTCTCGCCTCTCTCTCTCTCCTCTATGATGCTCTCTCCCAATGCAGCATACTCGTCTCTCTCTCTCTCAGCGTCAATGAGCATCAATCCATCCAACTTAACTCAATTTACTCTAGTTATAGTCTTTATTTCTACATGTCCCACCCTCAAGAGTTGCAAATTTCACTAAAATACGGAATATGATTGGACGGGGGTAGGGGAGTTTTCATCACACCATACTGACATTAATTTCTATTAAGACATTTATTGTTAGCTAGCCCTTCCCCTTTAGCTCATTCATATTGTCCTCTTCTCATGCAGATATTGTTGCCATTCACAATAATTTATTCATTACAGACTACATAGACGAATGATACATGTCTTCTTTTTCTCATGTCTTCTGTCCTTGATTCTTGGCATTAATTCAGCTCTTTCGGTCACCGGATCACACCATGGACTCTCTGAGCATGCGCAACGTTTGGTCATCCATCGCCATTTTCTTTTTCTGTCAAGCTCTTAGCAGGCCCGTATGTACACTATTAATAAAGGAATCATAAACAGATGTTATTTTCTTATACATATAATTCTCACTTTTCACCACCCACTTCTACTCTATCCCATGTTATTATTATTATCTCTCTTAGGCATCTTAGGCAAAAGCGTTAACAACAGCAGCTTTCTTTTAAATTCAAGCAAGCAGATGCGCGAGGTTTTCCCTCTCAAAGCGAGTTAGTCACGTTATCTCTACGTAATTCAGTTTCGCACATGCGCAAAGCGTTTTCGCAAATTAAAGCGGGTTTTAGTCGCTTTGCTTTTTATTCTTCATTAGTTTAAGCATGCGTAAGCTTCTCTCCCCATGTGTCGATGTCGGGTGTATATTAGTTTTGTCTTATCTACAGTTTTAACCATTAGTAAAAGTTAATGGAAGATTTCTTCGAGCAAGTTTCATTTTCTCGAATCCTTGCTCCATCAATCCCCCCTCTGATGGCATTTTGAACGGTATAGAGTCTAAATATCGAATTTTTAATATCGATATGACAAAATATCGAGTTTTAAAATCGAGTGGACAGAATATTGACTGTCAAAAATATAGTGGGACAGAATATCGAAATGCAGATAAGAAATATCGATTGTCATAATATCGAAGTTAGTAATATTGTCAGTCATAATATCGTTGTAAAAAATATCGCATTTATTTTTAGTGTTTTAAGTGTTAGTAGATGTGTTAAAAGTATATATTATGTTTGTAATGTATGTTGGAATTTTTCAAAAGTAATAATTTTTATGTTAAATTATTTTTGCGTATTTTAGTTCCGTAGCGGGTTGTGGGTTTATAGGGGAATAGGGCGACCCCTGACCTTGACTGGTAGGTCGCTCCCCCACCACACAGCTCCGTCTGTGTGCCCTGCTGCTGCCCCTGATTGTGCTCGTTTTCCTTTCTGTGCCCCTTGCTGCCCCTGATTGTGCTCGCTTTTCCTTTCTGTGCCCCCCTTGCTGCCCCTGATTGTGCTCGTTTTTCCTTTCTGTGCCCCCTTGCTGCCCTTGATTGTGCTCGTTTTTTCTCCTTTCTGTGCCCCTTGCTGCCCCTGATTGTGCTAGTTTTTTCTCCTTTCTGTGCCCCCTTGCTGCCCCTGATTGTGCTGTTTTTTCTCCTTTCTGTGCCCCTTGCTGCCCCTGATTGTGCTCGTTTTTCTCCTTTCTGTGCCCCCTTGATGCCCTGATTGTGCTCGTTTTCCCTTCTGTGCCTGTTTCCCGCCGCTGCGCCCTGCGGCCCCGCCCCCTCACTGCCCATTCGCTGCCCCATTCCCTGCTCCTCCCTCCCACCTCCCCATTTATGGCGGCCGCTGCGTGGTGAAGAGAGCGACCCCTGACCTTGACTGGTAGGTCGCTCCTCCCACCACACAGCTCCGTCTGTGTGCCCTGCTGCTGCCCCTGATTGTGCTCGTTTTTCCTTTCTGTGCCCCCTTGCTGCCCCTGATTGTGCTCGCTTTTCCTTTCTGTGCCCCCTTGCTGCCCCTGATTGTGCTCGCTTTTTCTCCTTTCTGTGCCCCCTTGCTGCCCCTGATTGTGCTCGTTTTTTCTCCTTTCTGTGCCCCTTGCTGCCCCTGATTGTGCTCGTTTTTTCTCCTTTCTGTGCCCCCTTGCTGCCCCTGATTGTGCTCGTTTTTCCTTTCTGTGCCCCCTTGCTGCCCCTGATTGTGCTCGCTTTTCCTTTCTGTGCCCCCTTGCTGCCCCTGATTGTGCTTGTTTTTCCTTTCTGTGCCCCCGTTGCTACCCCTGATTGTGCTCGTTTTTCCTTTCTGTGCCCCCTTGCTGCCCCTGATTGTGCTCGTTTTTTCTCCTTTCTGTGCCCCCTGCTGCCCCTGATTGTGCTCGTTTTTCCTTTCTGTGCCCCCTTGCTGCCCCTGATTGTGCTCGTTTTTCCTTTCTGTGCCCCCCTTGCTGCCCCTGATTGTGCTCGTTTTTCCTTTCTGTGCCCCCTTGCTGCCCCTGATTGTGCTAGTTTTTTCTCCTTTCTGTGCCCCTTGCTGCCCCTGATTGTGCTCGTTTTTTTCTCCTTTCTGTGCCCCCTTGCTGCCCCTGATTGTGCTAGTTTTTTTCTCCTTTCTGTGCCCCCTTGCTGCCCCTGATTGTGCTAGTTTTTTTCTCCTTTCTGTGCCCCCTTGATGCCCTGATTGTGCTCGTTTTCCCTTCTGTGCCTGTTTCCCGCCGTTGCGCCCCTGCGGCCCTGCCCCCTCACTGCCCATTCGCTGCCCCATTCCCTGCTCCTCCCTCCCACCACCCCATTTATGGCGGCCGCTGCGTGGTGAAGAGAGCGACCCCTGACCTTGACTGGTAGGTCGCTCCCCACCACCACAGCTCCGTCTGTGTGCCCTGCTGCTGCCCCTGATTGTGCTCGCTTTTCCTTTCTGTGCCCCCTTGCTGCCCCTGATTGTGCTCGTTTTTCCTTTCTGTGCCCCCCTTGATGCCCCTGATTGTGCTCGCTTTTCCTTTCTGTGCCCCCTTGCTGCCCCTGATTGTGCTCGTTTTTTCTCCTTTCTGTGCCCCCTTGCTGCCCCTGATTGTGCTCATTTTTTCTCCTTTCTGTGCCCCCTTGATGCCCTGATTGTGCTCGTTTTCCCTTCTGTGCCTGTTTCCCGCCGCTGCGCCCTGCGGCCCCGCCCCTCACTGCCCATTCGCTGCCCCATTCCCTGCTCCTCCCTCCCACCTCCCCATTTATGGCGGCCGCCGCGCGGCCGCGCGCTAGCGCGCCGAAGGCGCGCCTAAGGCAAGCCCGTCTGCGCCGTGACCGCGCCCAGCGCCAGACCCCTGGTCCGGGCATCCCCCGCGCCCGCCACATCAACAGACGCCGATACGACGCCAGCACCCTCCACGCACTGAACCCCGGAAAAGATCACGCCTGCTACCAGGCCACCCCGAAGCGCACCCAAGGGCCCTTCATCTGCCGGAACTGCAGCTTCGCCAGCACCCGCCCCGCCAAACCACCGCCCAGGAAAGAACCCAACTACCTCAGATGCATCCTCCTCAACACCCGCTCCGCCCCGCAAACACGCCATCGAACTCTGGGACCTTCTCGACTCAACCTCCCCAGACGTCGCATTCCTGACGGAGACCTGGCTGAATCCCGCTTCAGCCCCCGACATCGCCATTGCCATCCCGGACGGATACAAGATCACCCGCAGGGACCGCACCAACGGAGTCGGAGGAGGCATCGCCATCGTCCACAGGAACACCCTCAGAGTCTCAACCAACACCGACGACACCCTCAGCACCGCCGAACACATGCACTTCCAGATCCACACTGATCCCAACACCACCCTCAGAGGAACCCTCATCTACAGACCCCCCGGACCCCGACCACAGTTCAGCGATTCCATCGCTGACTTCGTCAGCACACACGCCATCGCCTCCACGGACTACATCCTCCTCGGGGACCTGAACTTCCACCTCGAGAACAACAAGGACACCAACTCCACCACCCTGATCGACAACCTCGCCACCCTCGGACTCAGACAGCTCGTGACTACACCCACCCACGCCGCCGGCCACACGCTAGACTCCATCTTTTCCGCAAGCCCACACGTCTCCTTCAACCACACCTCCGAACCCCACTGGACTGACCACCACTGCATCCACTTCACCTACAGGAAGCCCACCACGCACCACCGCACCGAACAAATGCCTCGCCGCTGCTGGAGCAGAGTCACGGAAGACCAGCTAACCACAACCCTCGCCCTGAGCCCACCCGCCGAACCCTCCGACCCCGACACCGCCGCCCGCAACCTCAGACAGTGGATCGACGACTGCGCCAACACCCTCGCCCCGCTCAAGAATCCGCCCAACAGCCACACCAGCAAGAAAGCCACCTGGTTCACCGAAGACCTCCAGGCCTCCAAACGAACATGCCGAAAACTGGAGAAGATCTGGCTCCACGAACGGACAGCGGACAGCTACGCCGCCCACAAGAGCGCCACCCGCAGTCACCATCACCTCATCAGATCCTCCAAAAGGGCCTCACTCAAAGACCGCCTAGACAACAACGCACACAACAGCAAAGAGCTCTTCAACATCGTGAAGGAACTCTCCAACCCCAGCTCCAACACCAACGACATCCAGCCGTCGCGAGACCTGTGCGACTCACTGGCCACCTTCTTCCACCGCAAAATCGCCGACATCCACGACAGCTTCAACACCACGACCGCCCGGCAACCACCGAGACCACTGCCCCCACAACCACCAACCGCCTGCTCTCCTGGACCAACATCAACGACGAGGACACCAGCGAGATCATGAACACCATCCACTCCGGTTCACCGCTAGACCCGTGCCCTCACCACATCTTCAACAAAGCCAGTACAGCCATCGCGCCCCATCTCCGGAAAATAATCAACATCTCCTTCGAGACAGCAACCTTCCCGGAAAGCTGGAAGCACGCCGAGATCACCGCCTTACTCAAGAAACCCAAGGCAGACCCCAAGGACCTCAAGAACTTCCGACCCATCTCTCTGCTCCCGTTCCCGCGAAGGTCACCGAGAAAATCGTCAACAAACAACTGACCCGCTACCTCGAGGAGAACAACATCCTGGACCCTTCCCAGTCCGGCTTCCGCAGCAACCACAGCACCGAAACCGCCCTCATCGCCGCCACCGATGACATCAGGACCCTGCTAGACAACGGAGAAACAGCAGCCCTCATCCTCCTGGACCTATCAGCCGCCTTCGACACGGTCTGCCACCACACACTACGAACACGCCTTCACGACGCCGGGATCCAAGAGAAGGCCCTGGACTGGACCACATCCTTCCCTTCCGGCAGAACACAAAGCGTCCGCCTCGCCCCTTCCGATCCAAGGCCACCAAGATCATCTGCGGCGTACCCCAAGGCTCCTCCCTCAGCCCAACGCTGTTCAACATCTACATGGCACCCCTCGCCCACGTCGCCCGACAGCACAACCTCAACATCATCTCCTACGCCGACGACACCCAGCTGATCCTCTCCCTCACCAAAGACCCTCACACCGCCAAAGCCCACCTCCACGAAGGAATGAAGGCCGTCGCCGAATGGATGAGGACCAGCCGCCTGAAGCTGAACTCGGACAAGACGGAGGTCCTCATCCTTGGTTCCAACCCTTCAGCCTGGGACGACTCCTGGTGGCCAACATCACTGGGAACAGCCCCGCCACCCACCGACCACGTACGCAACCTAGGGGTCATCCTCGACCCCACCCTCTCCATGACTAAGCAGGTCAACGCCGTTTCCTCATCCTGCTTCAACATCCTCCGAATGCTCCGCAGGATCTTCAAGTGGATCCCCACCGAAACAAGAAAAACAGTCACCCAGGCCCTCGTCACCAGCAGGCTGGACTACGGAAACGCCCTCTACGCAGGAACGACGGCTAAGCTCCTGAGACGGCTGCAACGCATCCAGAACGCCTCTGCACGTCTTATCCTCGACATCCCCCGACGCAACCACATCACACCCCACCTGAGAGACCTGCACTGGCTCCCTGTCAACAAGAGGATAACCTTCAAGCTCCTCACCCACGCACACAAAGCACTCCACAACTCCGGACCAGCCTACCTCAACAGACGACTCAGCTTCTACACCCCCACCCGCCAGCTCCGCTCGACCAGCCTCGCCCTCGCCACAGTCCCCCGCATCCGGAAAACGACCGGCGGCGGCAGATCCTTCTCCCACCTCGCCGCCAAGACCTGGAACACCCTCCCCACCAACCTCCGACAGACCCAAGACCTACTGGCCTTCAGAAGACTCCTCAAGACCTGGCTCTTCGATCAGTAGCAGCACCACCCCCCTCTTCCCCCAGCGCCTTGAGACCCTCGCGGGTATGTAGTGCGCTTTATAAGTGACATGATTGATTGATTGATTGATTGATTGAAGTAATTTAATTTAAATCCATTAATTAATTAATTAATAATTTTGTATTTAACAATTTATATTGTTATTTGTGTTAATTAATTATTTATTAATTATTAATTTATTAATAATAATTAATACATTATTGGTAATTATGTTTAATGTGTATTTTTTTATTAATTAGTTATTAATTTGATATTACTTATTAATAATTAATTTGTTAATATGTAAATTGTGTATTTTTTTAGGAGTGTGTTGTGGGTTTATAGGGGAATAGGGTGGGAAGTAATTTACTTGTAATGAAGGTATTATTAGTTTTTATTTATTGGTATTGATAATTGATTTATTGTTAATTAATTATTAATTGGTAAATCATTTTTATTAATTGATTAATTGATAATTATATTAATTGTATTAAATATTATTGGAGCGCGTTGTGGGTTTATAGGAGAATAGGGTGGGAAGTAATTTAATTGTAATGAATTAATTATTAATTTTTATTTTTGGGTATTGATAATTAATTTATTGTTAATTAATTATCATCTGGTAATTTTTTTATATTAATTATTATTTATTGGCATTGATAATTAATTTATTGCTAATTAATTATTAATTGGTAATTAATTTATATTAATTGATTAATTGATAATTATATTGATTATGATAAATTTTATGTGCAGTGGGTTGTGTGTTTATTGGGGAATAGGGTGGGAAGTAATTTAATGTTATTAAAGTAATTATTAATTTTTATTTATTGGTATTTTCAATTAATTTATTGTTAATTTATTAATAATTCATTATTTAATTACAAAAATTATTTAATTTATAAGTATGTTATTTTTAACCCCTACGCTATCCAACGCTTCCCTACTGTTGCATTCTTTGGAGTGGGAATAGTAATTTTTACCCGTACGCTATCCAACACTTTCCCTACTGTTGCACTCTCTGGAGTTGGAATAGTAATTTTTACTCCTACGCTATCCAACACTTTCCCTACTGTTGCACTCTTTGGAGTGGGAACAGTAATTTTTACCCCTACGTTATCCAACACTTTCCCTACTGTTGCACTATTTGGAGTGGGAATAGTAATTTTTACTCTCCCGCTATCCAAAACATTCCCTACTGTTCCACTCGCTGGAGTGCGAATAGTAATTTTTACCCTCCCGCTATCCAACACTTTCTCTACTGTTACACTTGGTGCAGTGGGAATAGTATATTATTCCCACCCGCTATCCAACACTTTCCCTACTGTTGCACTTGCTGGAGTGAGAATAGTAATTTTTACCCACCCGCTATCCAACATTTTCCCTACTGTTCCACTCGCTGGAGTGGGAATAGTAATTTTTATCCACCTGCTATCCAACACTTTCCCTACTGTACCACTCGCTGGAGTGGGAATAGTAATTTTATCCCCTACACTATGCAACGTTTTCAGTATTATGTAGTGTCAAATATTATTTTTTTTTTAAATATTAATTTTAATATTTTAACTTGTTATATATAATTTATTTTTATATTTATATTATAGGTTTATTTATATATATATATGTAATTATATTTTAAATTATGTTTTTAACATTTTATAATTAAAAATATAAATTATTGTTTAATATTATTAAGTTAATATATATAAAACAATTACAAATGCATGTTTTTTTTTACATGACATTTATTATTTATTAATTTTAATCTTTTTTTAATCATTTTTCAGTATGTTTTACTTAATTATATTTATTATTGCATTAATTTTACTTTTAAGACATTTAAAAAGTCGATATATTAGCAAACTATATTATTAACAACGAAATTTAGGATTCAATATTTTTGTACTTACCTGTTTGTAGCTAGGAAGTCGATATTCTGTCACTCGATATTTTTACCTCGATATTGTGGCAGGTCGATATTCTTCTCCTCGATATTCTGTCAGTGATCCATTTTGAGCCATCATAAAATACCCATCATTACCAAGTGCCAACTTTCATTCATTAAATTTTAGTGTCTTCCTCTCTTTCTACTAATTCTTCGGGTTTCTTTTTCATGTCAAATTCTTTCATTTTATCATATAAACTTCCTTTCATTTCTTCTAGCTCAATTTCTTCCCTTTTTCTCTTTCTTCCCATTCTCTTATTCTTTATTTCTGCCAACATTCTTTCTCTTGTTTTACTCTTGCAACATCTATATGTCGATATTATTATCAGAGCTATTATTGCTATTGAAATTACAGGTATTAAGATCTTCCCTAATAGACTATTCCCTAAATTGGAAAACCAACTACCTATAGCAGAAATACTTTTACTAAGGGGCCAATTCCGATTCAGGCCGGAAATCTCCCCGACCGAGCCGGACCCGGAGAGATTTCCGACCGAATCGGACTCTAGCAGTCCGACCGAACGAGTACGATGCGCACGCATGCTATCAGACTCGATTCGGTTGGACTCCCATTGAAGTCAATGGGAGCCGGTCGTACAACGCGTACGCGGGCTCCCATTGACTCAATGGGTGCGAGGCCAATGAGGGTGCCCCCTACAGTGGGTTCGCGCCGCACACGCACAGGTAGGGGGACTGCATGGGTCCCCCTGTGTGCGTCTCGCGCGGCTACGCGTACAGGGGGTCCGACACGGACCCCCAAAGTACGGCTCCGACAGCTGTTTTGAGCCGGACGGTGCGGGTTGGTCGGACTGCTCAAGGCGCGCATCGTACTTGCCCGGCCGGGGAACGTCTCCATCGCGCGGTGCGAGTCGAGTCCGTGCGAGTCGGTCGGTGCGGTCCGGACCCGTGAACGAGTCGGTCGGCGATTTCACTTGCGCTCGCATCGTACTCGCTCGGCCGAACGCGCGTCCGAATCGGTCGGGAAAGAGGGCTCCGAATCGGATCCGGTTAAGCCGAATCCGATTCGGTGCGCTACCGGCCAAGATCGGAATCGGCCCCTAAGTCTTTCCCAGACACCGTCAACCTCTAGTTGGGTCAAATCTTATTGAATCTTTGTAATGTTCTTAATATATCCCTCAATACCTTTACTTTTGTCAGGGATATTTGTACAGCAATGTTGGACTTTCAACATGCCACAGACTCCGCCTTCTTTTGCCAATAATATATCAAGTGCAAGTCGATTTTGCAAAACCACAGATCTAATTGCAACCATTTCGGTATTAATCATTAAGAATCCTCCAGCAGTATCTGTCGATAGACGATCAACTATCGTTGACAACTTTCGTATTTTATGTGAATTCAGTATGACTCCAACTGTCAGTATCAGTGCACCAAATATATCACCTACTATTTCTGAAAAGCTTGTTCTTTTAGTTCGTTTTAGTCCTTGACTTACTACATCCATTTAATTGTTCTTAGTAATGTGATATACTTTTGGAAATACTATACCAACATAACAACTACCATACCATCGCGTGGGCAACCTATAATAGGCATTTTTACCACACACGTAATAAATCCCTGGAAAAACAGAATCAGTTCCACCTTTTGTCCCCATCCCCCATTATTAGGAAGGTATGTTCACATTCACTAGAACCAATGAAAATGTTGTTATAGTCAGTTTTTAGTTTATGCAGACAGAATTTTCCCAATTTTGACAAATCTAGGGACATTGCAGCATGAGTCTCGCCTTTCTTATAGTCCCCTTCCTTATTAGCCCATGGAGGTACATGCGACTTCTGTTCAACAGCCTTCTTTTAGAAATCCTGCCTTCTTTCCTCTACCAAATTTAGAAAATCTTTTTCTTCATCACGTAAAATACATGTTAGATTATTCTTATGAGCATATGTTATGTCTATTGGGTTTGTTGTTAAGAAGAACTCACCCATGAACTCTGCATCTTTAGCACTAAGCACTGGGTTCAGGTTTCTTCAAATAGGGATTTCTGAAAATACTAAGTCCATATTCGAATAATAATACTGCAATTTGCCTGTTACATAGAACAAACTGGACACAACACTACATGACACACCATATGTTAAAGGAAGATGGTGATATGTCACCCCCTCTGAGACAGACGAAGGTAACTTCATACAAACATAACAATCACTTACATCCATTGTATCTACGTATTCGTAAAGAAGTTTAGTAAATACATTTAATGACGAATCACTATTTGACTTGTCATGATGATACATGCTCTCATCCATTTGATCTAAATTTGTGGTAGTTGTTCTTTTAGTAACTGCATTCACTCGATCACTTGTATTAGTGTTATTTCTGTTATTATTTACCATCAAAATAGGTATCACAACAGTTAGCAACAACCACATTAACATCAGTATTAAAACACTGCACAAACAATATTTAACACCTCTTCGTTTTAAACTAGATTTCGAATGTTCAGTCACTTTCATTTCTGCCATTTTTAGTGTTCTAAAATTGACCAATATCTAAATTAATTTTTCTAAATTCTAAAAAAAAATATAAAAATATAAAATCTTTGTGTGATACCACACTTCAAGAGCTTTCTGTCTTTGTTCCCCTTTGTCTTTATTTTCTTTTCTTCTTTGGTTTCTTTCATTCTTTTCTTTATTTATTTGTCAACTTCCACCCTTTGTGTCAAAGTCTTTTCCTTTAAGGTGGTCTCAATTTGCTTTCATCAATTCCTTCAATAGCAACACCTTTTTGTTCTTCATTCAGATCAAGATTCTCAAAGTCTTCGAGGATGATATATGTCCATTCAGGAGCCTTATATTTTCTGCTCAGAACTCTCACTCTTTTTGATTTTCGTAAAGATTTTCTTCTTGGATGTTCTTGTTCAGTTTGACTTGATATTTCATTTACTTGTTCTAGTTCTTTCCCTGTTTTTCTTCTCTAAACATATCTCAGTCCTTTTACTCCACTTGGCCAATGATCACCTTTTCTGATCCTCTTTATTTGCACTGCCTTTTCACCTTCTTTGCCAATTTCTAACGTTCTTTTGTTTTCTCTTTCTTTTAACTGAGTTTGTTCTGGGCTTTCTGATCTTTCTCTTTCTGTTGATTGAATTTGTTCTTGATTTTTAAATCTTTCTTTTTCTAATTCTAATTTAGCTTGATCTGAATTTCCGGTAGTACATTCTTCTGTTGACTGAATTTGTTCTGACCCTGTCAGTTTTTCTTTTTCTTCTTCTGACTGAGCTTGATCTGGATCTTCTGTTTCAATTTGTTCTGGTCTTTCAATTTCTTGCTCTTCCTCGGCCTCTACAACAGCCTCTTGAGACCCAGTAACTGGTGCCCACCCTACTTGACTTGTACTTGGTTGTTCATCATCAGTGCGTTCTTCAGAGTCTGTTTCTCTGATTTCTTCGACTTCACAACTTTCAGCTTCTGGTTCCTCTCTTTGTTCTACCAGTTGCTGCTCTTGTCGTTCAGGGGGACTTGGGACACTTTTGGTATGACTGGCATGGATCCAGTTTGGCAAGCCAGCATACTTCACTGCGGTCGTCGTGACCAATATAACTTGATGAGGTCCTTTCCACCTGGGTTCTAAACATGATTTTCTCGTGTGCTTCTTTACCACAACCCAGTCTCCTGGACACAAATCATGAGCTTGATTCGGCTGTGCTGCGGTTGCATCTTCTCCAACCTGGTGAGACACAGAACGTACCAGATCAGCTAGTCCTTTACAATAGTCCAACACTAGATCATCAGTTATATTCATCAGTTTGTTTCCAGGTACAAATGCTTGTCTCATTGCTCTTCCCATGAGAATTTCATGAGGACTCAATCCCGTCCTTCTGTCAGGGATGCTTCTAAGACTCATCAATACAAGGGGCAAAGCATCAGGCCATTTTAGTGAAGTGGATGCACACACCTTCCCTAACCTTGATTTTATTGTGCCATTGAGCTGCTCAACCACTCCAGATGCTTCTGGTCGATAAGCACAATGTAGTTTCTGCTCAACTTTGAAAGCTGTACAAATTAATCCAATTATCTCATTGTTAAAATGAGGTCCTCTATCTGATTCCAAAGTGACTGAAAATCCAAATCTGGGAATGAGTTCTCTCAACAGTAGTTTGCAACTGTGAGACTGTCATTCCTCCTCATGGGATAAGCTTCCACCCAACGAGAAAACAGACACACAATGACAAGGACGTACTTCAGACCATTGCACGGTGGCAGCTCTATGAAGTCAAGTTGCAGTCTTGTAAATGGTCCCTATGCCTTCCCGATTTTTCCCCAACTGACAAACATTTTTCTACCTGGGTTCTGCTGTTGACATGTCAAGCATCGCTGGCAGAGACTCTCTGCAATGAGCCTAAACTTGGGATTGTACCATGTCTGTCTGAAGTGTCTAATCATGGCATCCCTCCCAATGTGTGAAGCTCCATGATATACTCTTGCCATTTGTGATAATAAATTGTCTGGCATTATCGGTCTACCATCTGGACACACCCATACTTCATCATCTGCTCTTCTTGTGCAACCTGTGTTGATCCAGAATTCTTTTTCTTTTACATCTGCCTCATCCTGTAACTGTCTAACTTCATCCCATGTTTCAAAAGCAGAGAAAAACATTAGTTGGCAATTGGTAACTTCTTTTTCTAACCCTCTGTTTAAAGACATTGTATTTCGAGCACAAAATTGTGCAACTTGGTCAGCATATTTGTTGCCTTGTGTCACATAATCATTTCCTGACTTATGTGCGGCACATTTGACCACTGCAATTTCTTTTGGCAATTGTATTTCTTCCAATAGTTCTTTGACATTTTTACTATTCCTGATAGGAGAGCCTGAAGAAGTCAGAAATCCCCTTTGCATCCATAATTGGCCAAAGTCATGCACAATCCCAAAACCATATTGAGTATCCGAGAATATGGTTACTCTCATTTTTTTCCCAATTTTGCGTGCTTTTGTCAAAGCTATCAATTTGGCTATTTGTGCAGACTTGACTCCTCTTTGACAGGATGCTTCTAGAATAGCAGATACAGTACATACAGCATAGGCAGAACTCAGTTCACCATTTTGTTTTCGCAAGCATGACCCATCAACAAACAATACATAGTCTGATTCTTCCAATGGGACATCATAGATGTCCGGTCTGGGCTTTGTACACATTTCTGTCACATCCAAGCAATCATGATCAGCCTCTTCTTTTATTTCTTCACAGTATGGATCCGGCAGCAAGGTTGCTGGATTTACTGTGGTACATCTTATCACACTTACATTTTCAGCACCCAGGATCACCCTTTCATACTTAGTCAGCCGACTAGGGGTCAAGTGCTGAGTACGAGTCCTTGTTAAAAGGATCTCGACTGAATGTGGCACATACACCTTTAGGGGATGTCCCATTACAATAGATTCACTCTGCTCCAGACTCACACAGGTAGCAGCTACTGCTTTTAAGCAGCCAGGCAATGCCGCAGCCACTGGATCCAGAGTAGCAGAAAAATATGCCACTGGACGCCGTGACAATCCATGTCTCTGTGTCAACACTGAAAGTGCACATCCTTCTCTCTCACAACAGAACAAAGCAAATTATTTCGTATAATCAGGCATTCCTAACGCTGATGCTTGACACAAACAATCTCTCAATTTTATGAATGCATCCTCACTTTCATCATCCCATTCAATCGGGTCTGTCACATCGAATGTATGACGATACAACGCATGCATTCACATCGCATGCCATTAGATCACGGTTTTTACAACGCAAGTCGTTACAACGACTTTCGTTGGAGGGCGCTGGACTTAGGAGTAGTTTAATTTACTATTCCAACTCCAGCCTACATACAGTAGGGAAGGTGTTGGATAGTAAATTAAACTATTTCTTGTCCTATAGCGCCCTCCAGCGCAAGTCGTTGTAATGACTTGCGTTGTAAAAACTGCGATCTAATGGCATGCGATGTAATGCATGCGTTGTAAAGGTTGTTTCCCCCCTCCTCCTTTCATGTCAATCTTAGTAAAGGCTTTGAAAGCAATGAAAATCCACTGATCCACTGACGACAATATCCAATCACTCCCAAAAACATTTGTACTTCTTTCTTCGTTTTAGGTAGACTCATTTGTCGAATCACTTTTATTCTCTCTGGTGTCACTTTCCTGACTCCCTTTTCTATCTTGTGTCCCCAATATTGGACTTCTTGTTGGCAAAACTGCAATTTTTCTGGTGACACCTTGTGTCCACTTTCAGCCAAATGGTTCAATAAGGCAATTGTGTCAGTGACACAAGCCTCTCGTGTCTTTGATGCCACTAATAGGTCATCAATGTATTGAACCAAAACTGAATTTCCTGGCATAATCAATGTTTCCAAACACTTTTTCAGGATCTGATTGAAAATTGAGGGACTCTCTGTGTACCCTTGAGGAACCCGACACCATGCCAAAACACAGTCTCCGAACCGGAATGCAAAAAGATATTGGCTATCCTGGTGTAACGGGATCGAAAAGAATGCTTGGCATAAATCAATCACTGTGTACCAATGTGCATCACAAGGTATCTGATAAAGGATCACTGTTGGATTTGGTACTACTGGACAACAGGGTACTACTATCTTATTAATTTTCCTTAAATCTTGCACTATCCTATATTTGCCACTAGGCTTTTTAAGCCCCATGATTGGCGAATTACAAGGACTGCCCATTATCTCTCTCAAAATACCTTGTTCAATCATTTGATCAATTACTGGAGCAACTCCGGCTTTTACTTCAGGGCTCATTCTGTGTTGGGGTGTGTTCGGATAAATTGCACCTTCTTTCACCATTATTTTAACTGGGTCTACATTTGCCATCAGACCAATTTCTTTTCCTGTAAAATCCCACACATCTGATTTCACTGTGTTTTTCAGCTCATCATGCAAACCATCTTCAGTAAGAAGTGAAAACATCTCATCCACTTCTGTTCCTTGTTTTGCTAGCATCATTTTGAAAGCAATATCTTCATCAGGTGTTTGGAAAGCAATACCATCAGGCGTACAATAGATGGTGCAGTTCATTTTGCACAACAAATCCCTCCCTAACAAATTCACTGGACTTGAATCACATACCACAAACCGATGCATGTCTTTAAAATTCCCAATCTTCACTTCTATTGGTTTAGCGAGTGGGGTTTTTATTTGCTTATTTGAGACTCCTACAACTTGGATAGTTACTCCCGAGAGGGGTAGGTTTGGAATTTCTGCTGCTCTCACAGTAGAATGGGTAGCACCAGTATCCACTAGAAAAGTGATGTCATTACCTTCCACTTTTCCATCAACAAATGGACCTGACTGATCTACCGCCAAGGATGCGCCAAGCACGCATTCTTCCTCCCCCCTCAGGCACCGTCATTGAGAAGCATCTGAATCACTCTCATTACTTTGCATCCAATATTGTTGAATCGTTTGTGTATTCTTACCACTCTCTCCACGAAATCCGGTGTTCACACTGTATCTCTGCACCTGAGCGTTCACATGGTTGGGCATAGGGGCTTCTGGCACCTGTAATTGCGGAGTAACTACCTGTTGCTGTTGCTGCTGGTTCACAACCACCTCATTCTGCATCTGTGGATTTAAATTTTGATTTACCCCATTACTCTGTTGAACATTTCTACACTCATTCTTCCAATGTCCATGCTTTCCGCATGCATGACAAGGAAACTTCTTATCCGCTTCCTTTCTACTCATTCGTCCTTTTCCTTTACTTCCATTTGATCTTTGACTATTCTGATTCTGATCGCTCATCTGATTGTCATTTTGAGAACCAGAATGTGCCTCTTGGTGTTCTGCTAGCTTCACTTGTGCCCACATCATCTTTTCTTTCAGTTTCTTGTGTTTTGCATCAATATCATCACTACAATACTTCGCATACTTCAAGATATCATCAATGGGCTTCTCTGCCAGCAAAGCATATGCTGCTGAATCATCTGACTAATTTCTGATCTCAATCCATACACAAACCTATACACAAAATGTTCCTTATCCTTGTCACCAATATTTTCAAATCCACTAGACTGCTTAAATACTTGCAACAGCCTTTCGTAGTACGCATGTACTGACTCTTTTGGTTCTTGAGTTGTTCTATCTATTTTAACCCAATCTGTTTCTTTTGGAGGAATTTTCCCTTTCAAGAAAGTAATCACCTGTTGATACTTTTTCATCACTTCATCTGAAGGCGCACCTGTCCTTGCATCTCTGGGATATTCTTCAGTTGGCCAATCAATAGTAATTTTACATTCTGTCCACAAATCAGTTGGTACCATTATGTCAAACAGGCCATCCAAATCCTTTAATACTACCTTTGAAACTTTCACAAATCTTTCTACCTGCTTATACCATTCAATTGGTTTCTCTCTTAATCTGGGGAAATCATTTGTAAAAGACAAAATATCCTGTCTCGACCAAGGAACATGAACATACCCCCCACCAGGAACTTCTCTCCTTGGACACACTTTTTCAACCTGTTCTGTCTCTCTTAATGGGAATGCAAATGTTTCCTTTGTAGCTGCCTCATCCCTTTTTCTTGTCCATCTACCTCTCCATCGGTCTGCATCTCCCCATTTCTTCAAAATATACATTAATTCTTTTATCTGTAATCTCCTTCCTGACGCATTCAAACTCTCTAAATCCTTCTCAGTAAATTCTGCCCTATATGGTTTCTCTAATATTTTTGGCTTTTCTACGTATATTCCAAATTCTGAAGCCACTTCTACTATCTTCTCATGAAGTTTCTTTCCTCTCCAGGTTATTCTTTTACACAAAAACAACAATTCATCATCTCCATATGAACCTAAGCTGTCTGAGCTTATAGTACCAATAATAATTTCTTCTAAATCCACTTTCAACTTGCCTACATCTATATTTGGTGTTTGGGGGGTTTTCTTGTCTAATCCTTTTGCCCACTCCTCTAGGTCTTCTGGTGAAATCCTTTTGAGTTCCCTGCTATTGGAGTGACATTTGGTTCTTTTCTCCTAGTATTTACTGGTGTAATTCTCTTCGGGGTCTCGGTCACCGTTTCAAGATTAGGGAGACCTAGTAACGAGATATTCGAATCACATTCACTAGTTTGATCTTCTAACATTTCTGCCTCTTTCCTAGCATTATTCTGTGGAACTGTCACTGTTTGTAATCTAGGGGTATCTCGTTTATCACCATACAATGGTATAACAGGACCAATTGTTACTGGTACTGTCAAGGCTTCAGCATTCAAACCTAACTGATTTATTTTCTGAATTATCTCTTCTTTTGTCTTTTTCAACGCATTCCTTTCTTTTTCCTGTAATGCTCGGGTGACTGTTGGATCATATAAAACTTGTGGAACTAATGGAGTTCCCATCATTGGTGCACTTGGAGTTGTATCTCTAGCATTTTCTTGATAAGGTGGAGGTCTTTTAACTAAAAGGTCTTCTAATAACTCATCAGCAGATTCTTCACATCCTGTTCCTGTCATACCTATGTGTTTCACTTTTTCTTTACACTTACTCCCTACTTGATCCTCAGCCATCAACACTGGATAGGTGACATCTGACATCTGACTGAGGACTGAGTTGGTCAGCTGACAGGAAGGGGTGTGTTTGGCAGCGGAGTGCACCCGAGCGGCGGAGCAGCGGAGCGGCTGAACGAGCAGCGGAGCCACCGGGAGCCAGTATCTTGGAGACCTTGGAGCCCCCCCCCCTCGACAGCGGGGGGCCGGCGCCAGCAGAGCGTGGTATTCACCTGTGATCAGCTGAGACCGGAGCTCCTGCGGTAACCAGAGCTCCCGCAGCAAGCGCGGCCACCATCAGTTGGCGGCTGCAGTGAGAGCATGCCCTAAGCAGATCGCGGAGGCGGCCCGATTAGATCGGGTGCAGCTTGCGATTCTGCCTTGTGTGCCCCGCTTGCCTCCCACCCGCTTGTCTCCCACCTGCCATTCGTACTTCTCCATATTTCCCACAGGGTTGTTTATTATCCCGCCGCTGCCATCACTAGTTGTTCTCTATTGCAGACGCATGAGTTTCAGTTGAGCGCTGAGTACGGAGAGCAGAGTTAAGAGTACGGAGAGCATGAGAGCAGCGTTAAGAGGAGAGTAGAGAGCGGAGGTGAGGAGCGACGGCCAGATTCCAGCTTTGGTTTCCCGGTTTCCCGGGTTGCTGTTACTGTTGAACGGCTGATTCCCGCTCCCGCCTGGTGGCTTAGCACCGGTCCTGCAGCGGGTTTTTTTTTGAACACCTGAACTCCTGCGGGTGCAGCCTGTTGCCGGCGCCGCGGGGGCTTGGGCTTGGACTGCTGCAGCAGATCTGCGGAGCCGATGTCCTGCACTCCTGCTTACTCCCGCCTACAACAAGGGACCTCTAAAAACCGGGACCTTGGGACAAAAAACTGTGAGTGCTGGCTGATCCAGAGCTGGGAAAAACTGGGATGGAATTTGGAGTTGGAATTTGGAGCGGTGCTGCATGGGTATAGCTCGTACCGCGCTTGAATGGTGCTTGAAGGGTGCTTGTAGCGCACTTGCAGGGCTACCTGGCTATGTTTGTTGCTGGCTTCACTGCAAAATCCCGGAATTATTTACAATATTTGCAATAGGAACTATTCTTTAAAACTATTGTTAATAAAACTAATTGATTTGGGTAAATTTTTATATAGCTGTAACTATTATTATTGTCATTATTATTGACAATAACACGAGGTCCTCTCATTTGGCAGTACAAGCAGTACAAGCAGTATGCACGCATAGGAGCTGAGGAGCAGAGGTGCTGGAGCTGGAGCTGGAGCTTGGGCTGGGTCTGAGGAATAGAGGAACAGAGGAATAGTGGAATAGAGGTGCCTCATTGCCTCTTTGCCTCATTTGCTCTATATCACCACCGTGACTGCTCCTGGTCTGCCGCAGACGTGAATATAGTTGATATTGCGGATACTGTGGATAATGTGAAATTAAAAAGGAGTTAAGAAGTAGACCAATAGGCACACCTTATCGAGTGCCTTTGCGAGTTTCAGCAGCCACAAGGCTGTGAGAGTGTGCCCAGAGGACATTAAGGAGGCTCAGTAAAGATCTGAGTGTTCACCCTGAGCCCCTGCTGGTGTTTTGGAGCACAAGATAGTAAAGATTTTGGTTGTAGTGGCTACAGTGTGCGCTCAGGTAGAGAAAGAGCCTCTGGAATCACTACTACAAGAAGGACAAGAAAAATACAGGCATCAAAAGCGCCAAAAACAAAGGCAAATGCAGTAGGAGGGAATCAATCCCTAATTTCTCCTATTGCAAGAAAGTTTGAAAAATCAACAAAAATTCCGTACAAATTTGATTTTATGAAGGATCCACTGGAGGCAATTATGTCTATGCAAACTGCAGTAGAAGCAAGCAATCTGCAAACACCGATTAAACCAGATAATAAAAGTGAACAAAATTCTAGTCAAGACTCAGACGGACAAACACAGATGAAGTGTATGTATCCTTTAGTAACGGAAAAAGTGGTAAAAGCAAACACAACAAATGGTCATGTCACAGATCTTGAAATGTTAAGTGTAGCCTCAGCAACTCAAAGGTTACTGAGTGATCTGGATATATCTGAAAGATCATTGGACATGTTAACTGTCAGTAACCCGCCACCTTTGGAGGTAAATGTGATAATTGAGAAAATCAAATGGGAAGCTGCCATAGAAACTAACACAATATTACCAATAGCAAAACAAGAAACTCAAGAATCATTCAGAGCCGGAACATTACCATGCACAGCGATCAGTGACGTTCGTGCAGAAACTGATGGGGATATTGACCCTAACAAAAGATCTGATAAAGATAATAGTACAACGTATTACCTTAAAATGGATAAAATGGATGAACTGGATGCAAATAAAGGAGAACATAGAAAAAATAAAGAGGAAATACAGTTATGTAGTACACCGAGTGATAGAGCTATTTTTAATAACAAAACATCCAATTGTACTTCAAAACAATTACAAGGAAAACAATTGTACAATGAAGGGGGGACCGAGAATGTAACTCAAAGTGATTACAATGATCAAAAAAATCAGAGTAATCGACAACACCATAATTCCACAGCGCCTGCTACAAGCAACCAGGAACTTGGGTCAATTTGGGATATTTTCTATCGTACATCCACTATGACAATAGAAGCTCTGACATTCCAATCAAGTAAAATGGAGATTCAAGTCGATCTACTTAACGTGATGGCAAGTGCGGTTATGGGCATAGATCAGAAACTAGCTGAGTTGAACAGTATGATAAAAAGAGCACAAACGCAGGCCTCTACTACAATCACTGAATGTACATGTGCCCCAATAATAAATAAATTAATAACATTACCAGAGGCAATGACTACAATTCTAGAAGACGTAAGAATAAGTCTGCAAAATAGGAGACATAAGAAAGTAGGCGAAAAATGGAAAGTTAATGACGTCAATCAAATAAATGAGGCTAACCATCAATGTGACTCTGACCAGTTTTTTTCACCTAGGGAAATGCTCAATACAGGTTATTCAATTATATTAACAGGACAGAACCAGCAACAAGAAGGTATGATTTCTGATGAGGCAAAGAAACCGATCATTTCGAGTAAAAAAGATATTGTGAAAGAACCATCAATAAGTGAACTTGAACCCCTTACAACCAGTGAGATGAAGCCAATTAAGAAAAAACGAGGTATAGCGGCAAAAAAGTTCAAAGGTAGCCCAATATTGACAATAATGGATAGCAGAAGAACGGAAGCTGACGAGAGTCAACAACATGATATAAGAAAATCAGAAAGTTTACATGATGAAGAAGCTCATATTAATGGGGAGGTAAGGGAAGAGCCATCCCCAAAGTTTTATTTATCAAAAAAACATAAGAAAAAACTGCGTAAAGCAAGGAATAAAGCAAAATCCAGCTTGGTAATAACAACACAAGCTCTAGAAGGCCAGTCCGATGCTTTGAGAGATGACGATCCTAACCAAATCGAAGGCTCTAAGGGAAAACAAGATAAAGAATCACAGGTGGACAGGAGATCTTTAACTAACGAAAGTAGTAAAAATACTTTGCCTTATGCAATAAAGGCACCAGGGAAAACTATCCTAAGGAAGGCAGAAATGATATACAAAAACAGAAAGGCATAGATAGCTTAACATCAATTAGTGAAATAAACCCTTATGATCCAGAAGGAGATGGGAAAACGGGAGGTTTGTTAGGACCTTATGGGGTATCGGAGAAGATTCCATCGGATAAAAACGAAAAGGG
Organism: Calotriton arnoldi; assembly: GCA_963921515.1. Classification (NCBI taxonomy): domain Eukaryota; kingdom Metazoa; phylum Chordata; class Amphibia; order Caudata; family Salamandridae; genus Calotriton; species Calotriton arnoldi. The sequence goes on along the minus strand of CAWUFW010003301.1, from coordinate 239,306 downwards.
AAAACTAGCAAATCCAAAGATCACCCCCAATAACGTAAAATCGAAGGAGGAGCAGAGTGAGAAAAAAGAAAGACACCTCCTACAAACAATACAAAGGACAATACAGGTACACGTGGAAAGTAAGGATAACTCAAAAATTTCAACTATAAATGAGAAGAACATGAAGGGAAGAAAGGATGAGGATGAAAAACAAATTCAACCTATATTTCAAAGAACAATCCAGGCACAATATAATTTTGCGCACAGTGTATGTGAAAAGATGGAAACTGTTAAGAACGTAAGTAGAATTGAAAAAACTAATGTCGCGAGGAATGAGCACATGGATGGTCAACTAGTCAATCCAACACTAGGACCAACTCAGAGCGACTATAGGATAAATCTTAATAACCCTCATGATCCCCAAAGGCAAAAAAACACAACTCTTGAAGGTATAAGGCGATATGACAAAGAGCCTCGGCAGACTTCAAATTATGACCTCCTACCGACTATAGATTTGGGAAGTCTAAAAACAACAATATATGATAAACCGCAATTGATTTTGATTCCTGAATACTGTTCAAGAGGCAGCTACGATATCCTAAATAGAGGAAATATCCTCCACCTCTTTAAATCTATTTGCTCACTTGAAAAAGTTACAAGTGAAAATATTGAAGCAATTGAATTTTTTACAACGCCAGATAGTAACCAGGAAAAGACCTTGATAACATTGGATAATTTACTTGTAGCTGAACTAATTTCAAATGTAAAGGATGTTTTCTCCAGTTGGGGAATAAAATCAATAGACCAAAGCCTGCGGTGTATCCGAAACCATTTGCTACACCTCTATCCCTGAATCGCTACCAACAAAATAAAGTAAATTCACAGGTTCATTCAGTGTTAAAAAATGCAATTGGAAAAACTGACTCACTGCTAAAACTACCATTGGATCTAGTAGAAATTGAAAAGCAAACTAAAGTAAATGAAAAATGGATTGGTATGGCTCTCCATGGCAGTAAAGCACAATGACAGAATACAAAAGTAAAATTAATACCTAAAATAAATAAAGATGAAACTTTAAACTTGTGTTCATGGAATATTAATGGCCTACGCAAAAAAATAAGCAATGCTTACTTAACCCCAATGACTAGTTATTGTCATGTTATATTGCTACAGGAGACATGGTGTGTCAACCCCGTAATACTTGAGGGATACAAAGGATATTTCATGCCAGCAATTAAACAAAGTAAATGGGGACGCCCCAGTGGGGTTTAGCCACATTTGTTGCTCTAGAATTAAGAGTGGAACACGAGCTAATTGATACGAGTAATTCTAACTTATTGATAGTAAAGTTGCGGTATATGGAAAATAATCTCTCAAAAAACCTGTTTATAATAAATATATATACACAACCTACAGCTACTGCGAGAATCGATATGACTAATACCCTGATTGCATTTTTATCTAAGCTAATGATGAATGACCCTTTCTCAGAGTACATTATCAACGGGGATTTTAATTTAAATCTGTTTGTACCTTACATGAGAGATGAATTAATCCAAGAACAAGATTATCTCTGGGCAATTCCGCAACAATACATTCCAATAGTTCCTAACGTCTTTCAAAGCAAATTAAGCGTAACCTTTGTCAAAGATGTGGAAGCACTGGGCTTAAGAATCCTAAACGGGAGGTTACCCCAAGACTCCCCACCGGCATGGGCATTCCAATCGCAGGATCATAAGTCACGAATCGACTATACAATGGTATCCTTGAATATCTTTATTAATGTGATCTCTTTTTCAATTGTAAAAACATCAGAGAGTGATCACGGGCAACAAATACTTATTACCAACTTGACCCTCGACAAGCATACTAAGGGGCCGATTCCGATCTCGGCCGGTAGGGCTCCGAATCGGATTCGGCTTTACCGGATCCGATTCAGAGCTCTGTTTCCCGACTGATTCGTACGCGCGTCCGGGCGAGCGAGTACGATGCGAAATCGCCGACCGACTCGTCCGGGCGTCCCGACCGCTCCGACCGACTCGTTCCCGGGTCTAACCGCACCGACCGACTCGCTCGGACTCGACTCGCACCGCGCAATGGAGACGTTCCCCGGCCGGGTAAGTACGATGCGCGCCGCGAGCAGTCTGTGTCGGACCCCCTGTACGCGCAGGCCGCGCACAGGGGGACCCATGGGTCCCCCCTACCTGTGCGTGCACGGCGCGAGTCGCTGCGAGGCGTCCTCGCTGTAGGGGGCGCCTTGTACGCCTCGCACCCATTGAGTCAATGGGAGCCCACGTACGCGCTAGTACGACCGGCTCCCATTGACTTCAATGGGAGTCCGACCGAATCGAGTCCGATAGCCTACGAACGCATCGTACTCGTTCGGTCGGACTGCTAGGGTCCGATTCGGTCGGAAATCTCTCCGGGTCCGGCTCGGTCGGAGAGATTTCCGGCCCGAATCGGAATCGGCCCCTAAATATGAAACACTGCCAGGACAGACGGGTTCAGTAAATTACAGGAAACTAGTTTGGAAGGAGCACAGCAAAGATGTGACTAACAAGATGGCCCTTAAATTGGTGGAAACTTCTTTTGAAAATAACACCTTAACTGCGATTGACCAATGGGTGGATTTTATACAAAAACTTGTTAATACCTTTAAGCAAAAAACTTTCAAAAAACAACTGGTGCAAGCAGAAAGTGGGAAGAAATTTACGTTAACCTTAACAACGAGAATTATGAAAAGATCGCGTAACCAATTGAGGAGACAGATAAAAAAGAATCCGAGAAATATGGACTTGTGTTTAAAATTAAAAGGGGTCAATCGCAACTTGCAGAAGTTATTATGGGACGAAAGGAATAAAAAAACATGATCTGTGGGCTAAAGTACCTTTTTGCAGTAAAAAATCAAATTCCAGAGAATTCTGGACATTAATAAATGGTTTAGTGCGACCAAACAGAACAGCTGTAACATCTTCCTTAACAGAGAATGAATGGATCAGGTTCCTATCTATACATCTTAATCCTTGTGGGGATAAAACAGAGTTGAAAGTTAGGGACAATATGATTGAACTAACAAAGAACGATATGATACAAGAGATTGATATAATGAGTAAACGAATATGTAAGTTAATCCAGAAACAAAAAAATGGTGCGCCTGGCCCGAACGGTATCTTGTTTGCACTTTATAAGAATGACCCCAGTTTATGGTCAGGTTACCTGACGAAGGTTTTCATGGAAATTGTAAAGTCAACATCGATACCTGAAACTTGGAAGGGATCATTGATAGCTCCTATTTATAAAAAAGGAGATTGGTCTCTGCCGGAAAACTACCGACTCAGGATACTGATGCCAAATTATTTGCAGGTGTACTGCTATCTAACTTAACTGATTGGGTAAGAGAAAAGCAGATAATCCCTCCGAACCAAACTGGATTTACACAAGGCTTAGGTACTATAACAAATATCCTTGTATTATCTGTCCTAATGGACAAATACATTGCAAAGAAACAGCCACTATACTTATGCTTTGTTGATTTTAAGTCGGCTTTCGACTGTGTGCATAGAGATCTTTTATGGCAGAAGTTAATTGATCAAGGTATACCACTCTCCCTTTTAAAATTAATCCAACTTCTTTACACTGATACATGGGTCAGGGTCAGGTTGGGTGATGGTCAAACAGTATCAGAAAAAATACCAACAGCGTCAGGTTTGAAACAAGGATGTGTTCTGGCCCCACTGATTTTTAACTTATTTTTAGCTGATCTTACGCAAGCCTTAGATGAGGTGAATGCTTGTCCACCTAAATTAGCCAATACTCCAATATCAAACCTGCTATATGCAGATGATGTTATTCTACTAAGTCAAACGAGGGTTGGACTACAACGCCTGCTAAATAAGATCTCTAACTACTCTAAAGAAAATAGAATGGTGATCAATGAAACTAAGACAAACATTATGGAGGTTAATAAATACTCAAGGTTAAAACATAAGTATAAATGGATTTTGGATAACTCACAATTAGAACAAGTGAGTACATACAGATACTTAGGAGTACTATTTGATGAACGAGGATCATTTCAACCACACAAGATTGATATTCAACGGAGAGCAAAAATATTACTAGCGGCTTTCAGAATTATACAGAAATCCATAGGATTGCAGAGTTATGGACCGCTGTTGAAAGTAATATCAGCAAACCTTTTGCCAACTCTGACATATGTAAGTGAAGCATTGTGTGGAAAAGACTCACTCATAATCAATAATTCAGTTACGAACATCTATAAAGTTCTCTTTTAATTCCGCATAATGCATCACCCGCGCAGATACGAATGGAATTTGGGTTGACTAATCAGGCATTTGCGCGGAAAGGCCAATTTATTAAAGTCTGGAAAAGGATAAAAACGGATACTACAAATCAATTGTCTAAATTATTGTGGCAGGAAATAAATTTAAACCGGAAAGCCCAGGCGTGGAAATATCTATTTACATCATTAGAAGAATATTCAGTAAACTCGGTCTGGGAAATGCCAATTACTGCGAACTCATTTAAAAAAGTTATCAATAGTACAACTAAGCATCTATCGTTACTCTTGGATAAAGAGACCTTCTCAAAAAGAAAGCATGCGTGGCCTCTAATGAATGGATATACCAAGGTAAAAGTGCAATCGTATCTCGAAATTCCTTGGTCTGTTAAGTATAAGCAAATATTCATAAATGCTCGTTTTGGAGTGTTCCCGGCGCATGTCATCTAATGCCATGGTTGCGCACAGAGGCACCAACGACTTGTAACTTATGCAAACTTGGTGAAGAGAACATCATGCACCTCCTCTGTATTTGTCCCGAACTGAAGGTTGAGAGAGTATCCATTCTTAAAAGACATTTTAATGTTCGTGGAATAAGGAGCTGTAGGCAAGCTCTGATAAGATGCCTTCATACTGACGATATAATTTTAACTTCAGCTTTTGTAAAGTTCTTAATGCAACTGAGAGTTAAGTTAGAACATCAAAAACTAAAAGAAAGTAATGTAGGATGTACATAATATGAAAATAGTATAATGAACTTGATGCCCAAATGTTTTTATAATCAATTTTTATAATTGGATTTTATTATCAAGAATTATTGCATATATATTGTAAGGTTTTAATTAATCAAACAATAAACTTTCATCATCATCACAAAAAAAAAAAATCACTGGATACAAGCCTTCTGTTACTACAGCTCTTCTCCATCTATTCATCTGATCCCCTCGAGTTTCACATGGATATCTGGGTAAAAAACCTCTATTTATTCTTCCACCTCCTCTGTATTTTTCTTGTTCAAATGCCTCAACTTCCCATTCCTCCAAAGCTTCATACTGCTTTAACCTAGGACTTGGTTCTAATGAATTCATCCGATTTCTCAAATTCTGAAGAATCCTTACATTAAATGTACCATGTTCAGGAAAAGCTAGAACACCATCACCTTTCGTATACTCTTCCCAATTTTCCAACCAGACACAAGTATGATATCCTCGTTCCAACATCATAAAGGAAGCAGGCGTATTAGGGGGTGGCATAAGAATTCCTTCTCTGGTTACTACACGCTTATCTTTTTTAAAGAAATTTTTGATCTTATTAATCAACTTCATTCTTCCGATCCCGGTGACTAATCATTTTCAGCAGGCTAAAACTAAAGACTCTTCCGTATTCTCCTTTTCACGTATCATGTTTGCCAACACTCGTCCTATACCAGCGCGTCTCACACCAACAGTCCAATCAGGGCTCACTACGTATTCTCTTCCGCAACCAATACCAGCGCAGTTCTTGTCTACCAACCAATGAGGGTTTGCAACACACCCACTTGTCTGACCAATGCCATCGCGGCTCTTTGTGACGTCAGTATGACCCCCTACTACTGACCCTCCCTTTACAATCTGCACTTGTTACACGCCCGCTGTCTCAACCAATACCAGCGCTGCTCTTTGTGACGTCAGTATGGCTCCTGCTACTGACCCTCCCTTCACAAGGTAATACGACAATATTTCTTTCTAGTTTTTCTTTATAATTTTCTATTAGTTACAACATAAAAACAGCGCTACTCTGTCTGCCCCACTAATCCAAAGATAGATTATTCACTTGCTTCAAAGAGAAAGTACTTCCTTACACTGTGAGTGAAAACCACTGTTTACCCTTCACTAAAGCTCGGGGAGGACCTATTACTCCTCTAGGGATACTCCTCCTTAGGGTAAGGCCAAAGTTTCACAGGTGGACCCTTCGCTATCACTCACACTCTACTTTTATACAATATAGTCCTTAGGGACTATGGGGCATATTACTAAGGTCCGGCGATAATTATCGCTCAGCGCGCTTAGCGCGAGGATAATTATCGCCTGACTAACGCTGAATTTTATCACTGAGATAGCGTGCTATCAGCAACGCTCATCTCAACAGTGATAAAATTGCAAGCGCTAACTGCCAAATGTGCGATTATCGCTGGAAATCCAGCGATAATCACACAACTTTTGGCGATAGCTTGCTGATAGGGCAGGACAGACTCAGCCATGATATCCACCTTCCATTGGATATCATGGCTAAGTCATACTGAGAGCAGGCGTTAGAAAAGCAGCGCTAACCGCGGTTAGCGCTACTTTTCTAATCGCTCTGCATGTTCGCCTGCAGCTTGATAATAGGAGAAATGTCGGTTAGCGACATTTCTCCTGTTATCCTGGGAAGGAACGCCCACTTTGCATCTCATTAGAGATGCAGAGCAAGGCGTGGGGAAACGGGTGCTAACATGCATTAATGCATGTTAGCACCCGCCTTGGTAATAGGGCGGTAATATTATCTCCGCTTTTTTGGCTCTTAAAGCCAAAAAAGCAGAGATAATGGCCCTTGCTAATATGCCCCTATATCGTAAAAACACCTACAGCCCTCCGTAGCTTTTAGGTATTATGACGACAGACGAGTAACCTTCTGCAGTGTGATTTCCTTACCACACTCTTCTAAATTCCATTCCCGGGATTCCCAGGTATCTCTGTACCTGTACTTCCAGACAACCTACAACGCGGCACTAACTCTTTGTGTTAAACATGTAGTTAAAATCAATAATCAATAATCACCAAACTAATCAATAATAACCATAACTCTGCTACCAGAAAAACTGATCCAGCTGAAGCCTCTCCCAGGGTTGAATTATTTCACAAAACTGAATATTTCACTGGGCCCATATACATTTCATACTGACAATGTTCATCCACACTCCCTGGACGCTCCGCTGAGGGGTCAAGTTTTTATAATTCACTTAAGTTCTGATTAGTTATGTCCCCGTAACCACAAAACAGGTTAAATTGACATTTTCAATGCCTAACTAATCTTCACGAATCAACACTCTTCCTCTGGTCGATGGACCATTAGTTGAGTTAGTTGATGGTGATATTAACAACTTCTTAACTAATTCAACAGCTCTTAGTGAAATGACCACAGACTCTGACTGAGGTTTATAAGCTTTATCTAAATTTTCGTCATAAAGTTGAACGCTCATCATTACAGTTTCACAGTGCAAATTCCATCATTCTTCAATAGGAGAGAGAGATTTCATTTAGCAAAATACATTCAATTACACAACCTCATTCAACAAAAATCAATGCATAATAGTGGATAGATGTAGAGACAAAAGGCACACATTAACGTACATTTGCAAAGAAATATGCAAATTGAAATAGAATATCATTTACCTAATAAGAAATGACCGGAAAACCAACCCTCTGGCCAAAGGAATGGTGGAGGTCCCCTGACTTAGGATCAGGAGACAAAGACTAAAGGACAGGATCAGGACAGGACCAATACTTACTAGACTTTCTACAAACCCGACGCACCAGGGCAATTCCCTCTCTTACACTCTCTCCCTCCTCGATCTTTTTCCGCAAATCTTCTAATCTAATCAGGCTGTCTTTTTGGATCTGAATCTTCCCAGTCTGCTCTCGCCTCTCTCTCTCTCTCCTCTATGATGCTCTATCCTGATGCAGCATACTTGTCTCTCTCTCTCTCAGCGTCAATGAGCATCAATCCATCCAACTTAACTCAACTTACTCTAGTTATAGTCTTTATTTCTACATGTCCCACCCTCAAGAGTTGCAAATTTCACTAAAATACGGAATATGATTGGACGGGGTAGGGGAGTTTTCATCACACCATACTGACATATTAATTTCTGTTAAGACATTTATTGTTAGCTAGCTCCTTCCCCTTTAGCTCATTCATATTGTCCTCTTCCCATGCATATATTGTTGCCATTCACAATAATTTATTCATTACAGACTACATAGACGAATGATACATGTCTTCTTTTTCTCATATCTTCTGTCCTTGATTCATGGCAGTCATTCAGCTCTTTCGGTCACCGGGTCACACCATGGACTCTCTGAGCATGCGCAACTTTTGGTCATCCATCGCCATTTTCTTTTTTGTCAAGCTCTTAGCAGGCCCGTATGTACACTATTAATAAAGGAATCATAAACAGATGTTATTTTCTTATACATATAATTCTCACTGTTCACCACCCACTTCTACTCTATCCCATGTTATTATTATCTCTCTTAGGCAAAAGCATTAACAACAGCAGCTTTCTTTTAAATTCAAGCAAGCAGATGCCAGGCACGCGGTACCTCAAGACCACATGTAAGCTTTTCTTGCGCATGCGCGAGGTTTTCCCTCTCAAATCGAGTTAGTCACGTTATCTCTACGTAATTCAGTTTCGCACATGCGCAAAGCGTTTTCGCAAATTAAAGCGGGTTTTAGTCGCATTGCTTTTTATTCTTCATTAGTTTAAGCATGCATAAGCTTCTCTCCCCATGTGTCGGTGTCTGGTGTATATTAGTTTTGTCTTATCTACAGTTTTAACGATTAGTCAAAGTTAATGGAGGATATCTTCGAGCAAGTTTCATTTTCTCTAATCCTTGCTCCATCAACAGCATATAGCTCACTAATTCTTCAGAGTACATGCAAACAGTGTGTGACAGGTTACATATATAATTCACCCGAGGGTTCTAAAAGAGTACATATTCCTTACTAAAACTTGTAAATACATGTGTTTCTGGTTGAGTTCAACAATACTCCCTGGATGATTGGATGAGTGCATAGATAGTGCCTACGTGATTCCCTCAGAATATAGTTAGTGCCTGCATGATTCCTCAGAGTATAAAGGAACTACATCAGTGGTTCCATATCTGCATAGTTAGTGACTGTATATTCACATAACTGGGTGATTGGACGAACGCATAGGTGTTGCCTGCGTAGTTCAATGAGTACATAATTAGTGCCTGTCTGATTGGAAGAGTGCATGTGTAGTACCTTGTGATTGAATAAGTCTAGATATCACACTTGATATATAATTGCATACATGGCTCTCTAAGAGTATACATTGCCATGTTACTCAGCGTCCACATGCATCAATTAGTTTCTAAAACTGAAAACAACAATTCTCACCTTTTGAAAGCACAAAACCTTTTCCTAATGGCATACCAACATCATTTCGCAAATATTTCTTGTGTCTTTAAAACATATATTCAGCATTTCCCAAAGAAAAGTTACATGCCAATTGAAGCTAGCACACAAACTCTCAAAAGACATTCTGCACTATTATCCCTCCCCAATTTTAAACAGCATGTTGAAAGAAATGCACCAACTTCTCTATATACATGACATTTTTAACAGCTTTGAAGAACATAGATCACCATGTAAACATATACGTGATTTCATAAAAGATATACACCTTCAGGCCATCTTTCCAAAAATATGTAGTTCTCTGCATGGCTGCCTGATTCCGTCTCTCTGCTCAACACGGAGTTATCAGGTCTTCCTTCTACGATCTACCGAGGCTTTGCGACGATCCAAGACCAGGCTTCGGATCCCTATGGTGCGCGGCCCCTATTGATGTCATCGGCGGACATTGAAATGCGTCAATCTCACTCCTAATCCTGCCAGTAACTTCGCCGACCAAAACCACGCAGGAACCTAAAATGGCATCCAGCTAGTGGCACCCAGTATTGTTGTGACGGCGGAAGGTTTTTACACCAAATTTCCTCCCTGTGCGGCCGCTTCACGAATGACCAAGCTGCAGCAGACTCCGGTTATGGTACCGCTTCGATCTTCAACTTAATAAAGCTTACTTTGGGTCCGAGCGTGCATTCCAGAAAGCGGCCTGACCCTAAGATGGCGTCTGCAATAGTGACACTTGCGCTCCGTCAGTCAGCACTTTAATCTGCTGCGGAGCTACAAAATCACTTTTTCGTTATCCCGCTGTGTCGTACTCGACTCATGCACTCGGGGAAGCGCACCTTGCAGCAGTAAGATCAGTTTTTGTGCCCGCAAATTACCGGCACCTTCAGCAGCTTTACAAAATGGCGCCCAAACTCCAATAAGCTACTCTCTAGCCTTGAAAGCCTCCAACTGAGCCACTTAATGTTTTGATGCAGCCTGTCAGGTATTCCAGCGATTTTTTTGGCAAATCTTTTATCTGTTCAGTGAATGCCTTAATGTGGTAACTCTATTCAAAGCCTAACATGCTTGCCTGACTCTGATGCCAGACTTTAAAATGGAGTGACCTGTTCTGTGTTCAGTCAGCCTAGCTCTACTCTATATTGTAGCTAGCACGTGCTGTATTCCCTAGATATGCCAGGAGCGCACATTTTCACCTAATATCACCTAACATCTGCTGTTAGCACCTACTACCAGCAACATCAACCAGTACCAATAAGGACTTCAGCACCACTCACCTCAATAAGAGGTAACTAATCCAGTCAAACTTCACCCTAACTTAACGGCCTCATAGCTGCACTATCAGTGTCTAGCATTCAATAACGCCTTACGGATATAATAGTTGCCCTCCGCAATTACACTAAGCACCTACAAGCTTCTACCTGACGGCTTACATCTACCAAATCCACCATCATGGCAGAAAAGGACTCCAAGGCTCATTATAAAAGATCTAAAGCTGAACCTTCTCCATCTGACTCCCCGATCAAACCCAAAGCTGACATGAACAGCACGATGGAAATGATACTCAAAAAACTGGCTGACGTTCATGATCTAGCCAAATCAACCAAACAAAACATGGATGCTATGCAGTTTGAGTTGACCGCAATACGGGCGGACATGAATACAATCAACTCTAAAATTGTCGCCTCGGAACAAAGACTAAGCGACGTTGAAGACTCTTCGATTCAAGCCAGCAAAGAAATAAAGTCTCTTCTAGCCATCACCAGCAGTCTAAAAAGACAAGCAGCCGAACTTGAAGATCAGAAGAGGAGAGGCAACATTAGAATTTTTGGTATTCCGGAAGGTTCAGAGGACTCTGCAGAATCATGCATCACCTTTTTGGAGAACTGGATCCCTCAGATCACGGACATAAAATTTCACAAGAATCTGGAGCTGGACCGGCCACACAGAATACCGACTTATAACTCGACGACAAGGAAAACAACACGTCCTATCATCCTCAATTTTGCCTGCAAAAATCGCCAGATCACTTGGAATGGCCAAAGAATAACTTTCACGCAGGATTATTCAAAACCTACCGTTGACACCAGAAAGTGCTTCCTCCTACTAAGAGACAAACTAAGGGACAAAAATATTCAGTTCTCTTTTGCTGGCCCTGCTAAATTTAAAATCATAGCGAATGGTAGACTCCACTTCTTCAAGGACCCAAGCGTCCTGTTGAACTTCTTGAACAGCCCGAACACACAGGAAATGGATCACACTAACTCGTTCTCTAATAAGAGGAAACCATGATATCCTTTTTAAAGTTCACGGTCGCCATCCTGTTCATGCCACTACTTCTGCCACCTATGCATGTTTATGCAAGCTTATGTGTTACTACCACTTTACTGTCATAATGTTTACCTGATTACAGTTAAATGTGTTACCACTTGTCGATCTAGCTGTCCAACAGATTAGTGACTTTGTTAATATGCATATCTGTATGGGTCAATCATAATGCTTCTTAGATAGCGTGATAATCATCACGCATCATTGTATCTTTTACAATCCTAAAAGCATGTATATCACTAATCTATGTATAAGTAAGGGTTAACAAGATCAGTCGTTCTACTGCCGGGTACGGTATTTTTCAGTATTTTTCTTGATGGTGATATGGAAGTTAATATAAGCCTCTCACCCAGCTTACATACGTTTTAGTAGCCAAAGTCCTAATAAGTGTCCCATAATGTAATGCTCTAACATCAATATGGACACATTAGTCAAAATGGGGATATGTTTTGTTCCCCCTACAGTTACTCTATGTTACACTCTAGAAGGTTAAATACGATATAATAAGTTCTTCTCCAAGTTGACAGTTTGACGCTCCTACCTTCGTCGCACCTCTGACAATCGATGTCTGCAGGGTTGGGAGGGGAGGGTGGTGGGAGACGGGGTGATTTGGGGGTTTTTCTGGTACTTTTGTTTGGTATCCTTATTTTTATGCTTAACCTTATTTTATTGTTATGTTTGGCCTGCTCTGCTTCGCGTTTTCTCGTACATTCACCTCCTGTTAAGCAAGTGATTCAATCACTAATTCCCTACATATACGTACGTAGAGCTACCTGCCTATCATCATTCCTTTTCAATAACCTCCAAGTACATATCGCTAACCCAAAGTCACTAAGACAACCAAGCACTACTTGCTCTGTAAACTAATGTCAAATCGCCATCGCATACACATATAATGCCACATAATATTACAGACAACCTAAATATAGTCTCCTTGAATGTGAAGGGTCTTAACCACCCAATTAAACGTTGGAAAGTTATAGATTATCTAGCTAAGTGTAAAGGTGACATCATACTATTACAGGAGACAAAATTATCCAGTAGAGACTCAGAATTTATCAAACATAATTGGATATATCATGTTTCATGTTCACCAGCGCAACACAAAAAGAAAGGGGTAATCACCCTAATAGCAAAGAAATCTAATATAACCCTTGAATCATACTCTCATGATGAGGAGGGTAGACTCCTAGTTACTCACCTACGTAGAGGAGATGACTCCATACATGTCGTAAACATTTATGGTCCAAATAATGATGAGCCCAATTTCTGGGAAAAGGTATCCAAGAAAATAGAAGACTTACCCCAAGATGATTTAATCATAATAGGTGGCAACTTTAATCTTCCACTAGACCCTTTAATAGACCGCCAATCCACTTGCAAATACCACACTACAAAATCTCAAGGCATAGTACGCAAAATTTGCTCCAAATTTAACCTCAAGGAAACGTGGCGCCTTCAACACCCTGACTCCAGGGATTATACATTTTATTCAGCACCTCACAACTCGTCTACAAGAATTGACTATATACTCATATCGGGCTCATTTACACACCTAATTGACCAGTCTAATATTTCGCCTAAACTTGTGTCTGACCATCCATGCATTAACACCATGTTAGCTGGTAGCCAAACTAGAGCTTCACCTAGAAGATGGCGTTTTAACAACGATGTTTTAACAGACCCAAGCAACAAAAAGAAAATTGAAGATGCGATTTGGGACTACCTTAAATACAATGATCTCCCAGGGACAAATGCGAACACTCTCTGGGATGCGCTGAAAGCGACTCTGAGGGGGGTTCTCATAGAAATCAAAACGTAAATCAATGAAGCCTACAACGCAGAAACTCAAACTAGAACAGGAAATTAAACAGCTAGAATTATCACATGCCAACTCCCTAAACAATAATACTCTCAACCAACTAACACAACAAAATCCTAAGCGTACGGGCAGGGGTATGGATAAACAAATTTAAGGGTCTCAAACTCTGCGAAGCTAACAAAGCGGGTAAGATGATTGCTTCTTACCTCAAACACAAACAAAATCAACATAGCATCACATCAATCAAAGACACAAACAACCAAACACACACTAAACCTAAGGAAATATTAAACTGTTTTAAAAAAATGTATGAAGCCCTATATCGTAATGACCAAGATTTTAATCCGGAAGAATGCACAAAATACCTGGGAAGACAGAATCTCCCAAAACTATCCGAAACTGATAGAATCGCGCTTGGTAAACCAATACGTGATTTGGAAGTGCTTAAGACCATTAAATCCATGAAGGATAACAAAGCACCAAAGGGACCAGACGGGTTCACAGCCAAATTTTATAAAACTTTCAATGTGCTTCTCCTACCAACCATGCTAAAAGTATTTAACAATATGGCTAGTATAGGCATAACAACTGACTCAATGGCAGAAGCAAACATTATAGTTATTCCAAAAGAAGGTAAAGACCCCTTACTCCCAAAAAATTATAGACCGATTTCCCTCATCAAGGTAGATTGCAAAATATATGTGAAAATATTGGCCACTAGACTTAACGCATTTCTCCCACAACTTATAAGCAACTCCCAAGTAGGTTTTATTAAACACCGTATGTCGAACGACAACACCCGTCTTCTATGCCATGCCCTCGAAAATGCGCTCTTTAACCCCACTCCTTCTATTGCTATAACCCTAGCCGCAGAGAAAGCGTTTGACAGAGTTTCGTGGTCATTTCTAAACCAGTGCATGCATTCATTCAACCTCGGTGATTCCTTCATAAAAATGGTCATAGCACTTTACGCGAAACCCACTGCACGCTTCGCGATTAACGGTTCCCTCTCCGAGTCTCTCACCCTCCAACAAGGTACAAGGCAGGGTTGTCCACTCTCTCCTTCACTTTTCCTGTTAGCACTGGAACCCCTTTTAAAAGATATAAAACAAAATTCCGATATCGCTGGGATAGATTTTAATAACATTCAGGTTAGGCTAGCTGCATATTCAGATGACATCTTGATAGTTACAGAAAATCCTGGACCCTCTATTATGGCCCTGATGAACACAATAAGTAATTACTCTACATTCAGGCTCTAAGCTGAACAGAGACAAATCTGAAGTAAAACCCTTAAATATTCACTGTACGAAAGAGATTTTAGGCAACTCAGGTCTGGCTTGGCAACCCGGATATATAAAATACTTGGGTATCGAGTTTGAATGCAACATTATTAACACACTCCTCCACAATGAAGACTCTACCCTAGAGAAAATTAAGAAACTACTAGACAAATGGTCCCCCAAATTCATCACTTGGTGGGGCAGAATTGAAACGATAAAAATGATGATCACCCCGCTAGTCAATTATGTCATCAACATGTTACCCCTTGTTCTAACAGATGAATTCCACCACAAACTAGATAATCTCATTTCTAAATTCATCTGGCAAGGTAAGAAAGCTAGAATTGCCCTCAAAAAGCTCAGGCTAGACAAATATCTTGGGTTCGTTAACCTGGCCGATTTTAAATCATACCAAACTGCATTCTTAGCAAAACAGGGTTCCTACTGGTTCTTTCCTCCCAGCAATTACACTCCAGTCTGGTTAGAAGTAGACAAAGTCATTTTAGACAAACTAAACCTTCTTACCTTACTAACCACCAACTCTACAAAGCTAACTAGATCTAAATCTATATTCAAAAATACATACAAAAAACTCACTCTTAAAACTTGACAAGAAACTCAATTCAAGCATCAGACTCTCAAACATGGAATCCATATGGAACAACCATAACATTAAGTACAAGCAGTGCTTAATTTGAGCCGGGGCTTTCCGGTGCTAAGCACCAGCACTTAATTGGTTTCTGGTGCTCGGCACCAGCACCTAATTGTCAACACCATACATAGAACAGTCTACCACATGGTGGCGCTCCTCATCTAATTTAGAGATGAGCAGAACAACGGTTGTTTAGGAATACGATATATACATTAAAATTACAAATACCTGCCTCCCCAGCCATTCCTTTTGCTTTGGGGACCTGGAATAATCTGAACTGTCGCATTTACATGCGAGAGAGATGATTAGTAGTTGTTTTGGCAGCGATGACAAGGGCGATGGGTGGTGCAAGCTGCAGTGGCCTCCTGGTCAGAGCCCAGGCCCTTAATATTTTACAAATTAAGCACTGAGTACAAGGGTAAACCTTTAAACTTTGAGGCTTGGATCAATAAGGGTATCTTCTTCCCTCATCAATTAGAGCGCTCTTCATATCCTTTATCTTTTACGGAAATCCAAAATATATACTGTTAAGATAATATGGAATTCTACAATTTTCTTAAAATCAAATGGCCTTATCGAAATCTAAACTGCATAACTCTTCTCCATCACTACCAAGCTTCATCACTACTATCAACAAGTTGGGAAATCAAGTTTCCCATATTTATAAACTCCTACGGCCAAAAACCTCGATCTTAAACAAAAATCTTATCACGTTCTGGGAACAATATTCTACTACCCCCTGTCTGTGACACAGTGGACCCAAATTTGGAAATCAATTACCCACAATAAAATCTCACCTGTCTTATCTCAAACAAAACTATGGCTCATTCATAAAGCTTACTGGACACCGGCACGATTACACTCACAACATCTCCGTTCAGATCCGACTTGTTGGAACTGCAAAGAAGAAGTAGGCGACTTAGCTCATCTCCATTCTTCACTGCAAAGCTCTATCATCTTTCTGGGACAAGGTATTCACGTTTTTATCTGACCTTTTCGATTGCCAATTAAAAAGAGAATTCTCGTCCCTAATTGCTGGCTTTCTTAACACTGAGATAGAAAACCAAGCAGATAAAGCGCTACTGGATCTCTAATTCACCTCTGCAATAAAAATTGTCCTAAATAACTGGAAGGGCACACATAAAGCCTCCTTCAAAGGTTGGATTAATTGGATCATCCATATTACAGGAGCTGACAACATCGCCCTCCAACAGTGACCTTGGAAATCGTCAGTCAGACATATCTGGGACAAGTTAGATAACTATTTCGCTACTAACAAAACCACCTTGACATGCTCTCAGAGACTCTCTAGCTGGTTTATTCCCCTCCACAATACGACCCTTACAATCACTAACACCCATAAGTGTTTTTTTCTCTCTTAATTCCACTTACGTCCAGGTCACACCAATGCTTATCTTAAATCATTCATGGGAAAGTAATCCACACTTGCTTAACTCTGCTGTACCTCTCTTTATATCTGTACACATACTCGAATCTTAACCGGTTCACAGACCTTCAGGCCAAATATTGTTTTGATTTGTATTGTTTCAATTTGTATTTGTTTTTGTATTATTATCTACTATCTGTTTGTAGATGCTTCTTTTATTTACTGCTTGCAATAGATCACATCATTTGGAACCCGTTATTGTTGAGTAACGTCACCAGACTACAAACATTTATGTACTTATATATATTTTATTTCTGTTTGTACATTGTTTGCTTTCTGAGCAGTCTTAATAAAATTCCTTGAACTCTAAACTCAACAGTCTCATCATACATATAACTATCTGCAACCAGAAAAACCATATCCCATAAACATATGCAAACAGGTCATGCAAGTTAAAAACCACATTGACAAACACTTCCTAATACATACCTAACAAGTATTACTACTTTATAATTTATATACTGGCACAGCACATTTTCTTATATGTTATTCATGACTACAGTACTCCTGTTTAATAATGTGACTAAAACTACCACAACTCCCAGAATGCAAATAATATAGATGTATCTATTCTGCACATAATACTTAGACATTTAAAACATTGGCATTGTTAAATGCATTGCTCATGGTAATTTCCAACAGTACTAACATCTTAAACACATCCCCTCTGCCAGATACAGTTCATCTGATATTTTTTTTTCACATCACTTCGATACCTTTAATCAAACTCCCATATACATCTTCATTTCTAATGTAATTTTTTTTAATAATTGAAAAGTTATATGTATATACCAGTGAATTGAGTTCATAAGTTATATTGTTGTTTTAGCTCTTTCTGGATAGTTTTTAGACTGTTAAAATTTGTAAAAACTAAGCACAAGAATGGTACACCACTCTCATAGAAAGCAACTATAAAATGTCAATCTCTTCAACCTTCCACTCTATGATCATGAGAAAGGCAGCAAATGAAATCATGGGGCATATTAGCAAGACCCACGTTAGATTATCGCCGTTTTAGCGGCAGGAAACTGCCGCTAAAACGGCGATAATGGGCTTGCTAACATGCGTTATAGAATTCAATAGAAGCCCAGGTTAGATGTGCAGGACATCTAACCTGGGCTTCTATTGGAATTCCATAACGCATATTACCAAGCCTCATATCGCTCGCTTTAGCGGCAGTTTCCTGCCGCTAAAACGGCGATAATTTTAACGTGGGTTTTGCTAATATGCCCCCATGTCTTTTATTTTAGACTATTCTAGCTCTACTTGTGAATGGTTAGCACCTGTTAACCCTTTCCATCTCTTTCAACACAAGGTTCCTGTTGGCGAATTTTTGTGATGTTTTTGCGATGATCATGGAGTAATCGCGAAAAAAACGGGAGTCCAAACTGATATTTTACTTCAGTTTCTTTCATGGAATAACTCTTTTTATTGTTTTACATCAAGGCACCGCATCAAGAAAAGAGAAGATCAAAAGGCAAACATTGTCAGTAGCCAGTATTGTAAACGCCCACCTCATGGAGTTAACACAGCTACAAGCCAACAACTCGGACGCAGGCAGCGTGGACCAAGAGTTACAGTAATCGACTCATCTGTTTTACACTCCGTGATCTTCAAAGTCTCTAGCCAGCTCAAGCTCCGCTTCAACAGAAGCCGTCACTGGGCCAGGCGTGAGAGCTAGCTGCGTGCCTTCAAGAAGTAACAGAAAAGACAAGAGAGAAGCAGAATCCCCCTCCCCCACCCACCCAATCTCCTCCGCACCTCATCCCGTCCCATGAGTAAGTAAGTAAGTAATTCCAGTATTTGTATAGCGCACGAATCACCCCCGAAGGGGTCTCTCGGCGCTGGGGGCCGTTGGGAAGATTAAGCGAGCTATTGCCCAGAGTCGTATGGTGCTGGGCAGACCCCTGCCGCCGGAGCCAGGGATCGAACCGTGATCCCCAGCGTCCAGCGTCAATCGCCCTAGCCGCGGCGCCACACCTCTTCCATGAGGCGGTTACGCAGGGGCCCCTACTCGCTGTTCAGTATGTCCAAGGGGACTGGCCTATGTCAGTGAGGCGCAGAACCTGTAGCAGCTTAGGACAGGTGACTTCTCGGAACTCCTTACTGAGGATGTTCAGGAAGGGAGCCCATAGTTCCTGAAAAGCGTCTGTTTTGTTGTCCACCATCAGCGATAAACGTTCCATGCCTAACACCATCCATAATCGCCTTAGCCAAGCAGAGTGATCTGGGATCCTCTCGAACCCCCATTGAGCTAGCAACTCTAGGCGCGCAGCGTTTAGAGCTATGGCTATCTGCCTCCCTCTTACGGAACGCAAAGGGAAGGTCACGCGGTTGGGAAGGCCCAGCAGTATGTACGCGGGGAAGCGCGGGATGTCTGTGTCAAAAGCCCCATTAATGTCTTGGAGAATTAGATACCAATACCGCACTAGCTTAGGGCAATGCCATAGGAGATGTACCAGGGACCCAGTCTGCCCACAGCCCCGCCAGCAGTATGCCGGCCGCTCTTTATTCCAATGACTGAGTCGGGCCGGAGTGAGATACCAATACGTGGCCACCTTGTATGCTGCCTCTGTGCCGGACATGTCATGTGCCGTGTGGTGTGCTCTGTAAAAAATGTCCTGTCATTCTTTGCTAGTGAGCTGCCTGCCCAGCTCCTCCTCCCATCGTAACTGGCCCTTAATCTTTGTAGAAAAAGTGCTTGGAGAGAGGAAGGCATAGAGTTCCGATATTAGGCGCTTGTCGTCTTCTTTCGTGACGAGCCACTTTTCAAATGGTGTTAACCATCGCGAGGCCCCTGGTCTCATTGCCGATGATGTTACCCAGTGTCGCGCTTGTTGGTACATATAGCAATCTGTTGCAGGGATTGCATAATCCTCCTGAAGCTGAGTGAAAGGAATAATGCCCTTCAGGTCGAAAAGGTAGCCCACCCTCTTACATCCCTTCTCACGCCAGCGCTAAAAGGATTCAGAGTTACATCCCGGCGGAAAATCCGGGTTGTCTATTAGAGGGGTCATTGGGGAGGGGAAGGTGGTAAGACCATGTCGGATCGCAGTAGCATCCCACACTTTTAGAGTTGTCGCCGTAATAGGAGAGGAGTATAGACCCCAAGCTCTATGCTTCCGTGGGAGCCAGAGTTCACGCCAGATATTTCTGCCTGCTATCGTTTGATCCATAAATGTCCAGTGTTTCTCCGTCTCAGGGCGGTTCCACTCTAATACGAAGCACAGCTGTGAAGCTTGGAAGTATTGCGCGACCACTGGGACTCCCATTCCCCCATCAGATTTCCGAGCTGTGATTTGTGCAAAGCTGAGACGCGGCTGCTTCCCACCCCAGATGAAGCGATTTATAGCCCGTTGAAGGCTCCGTAGAGTGGCCGGAGGGGGGGGTTAATGGTATAGTTTGGAAGACATATAGTATGCGCGGCAGGATCATCATCTTGACTGCAGCAATGCGTCCTGCCCAAGATAGGCCCGCGTGCGCCCACGTTGTCAGGGTCTTGGTAGTTTGGGCTAGTAGTGGAGTATAGTTAGCTGAGAGAGTGCTAGCTGGAGTGTGTGCCAGAAGAATCCCCAGGTATGGTATGTGCTGGCTGGCCCAAGAGAATGGGAATTGCTTAGCTAAGACTTCTTCAGTGGCCGGGGATGTAGACAGGTTTAGGATTTATGCAGATTCACCTTGAATCCCGAGACAGCGCTGAAACATGAGAACTCATCGACCAGGGCTGCTAAGGAAGTCTCCGGATTCGTCAGTGATAAAATCACATCATCAGCGTATAGACTAATAGTATGTGTGTCTGCCGCAAGGTGAATACCGGAGATTCCCAGATTGTCCCTAATCTTCTGAGCCATCGGTTCCATATACATAGCGAACAATAAGGGGCAGAGCGGGCACCCCTGCCGAGTCCCCCGACATATGGGAAAGAGCCCCGAAGAGAACCCGTTGACCCTAACCGATGCTTGCGGCGCTTTGTATATGCACTCGAGCCACCCAAGAAATCTGTTCCCAAACCCAAAGCGGCGTAGCGTCTCCATTAAGAAGGGCCAGTGGACCCTGTCAAAGGCCTTTTCGGCGTCAACAGATAATAGAAGCACCTCCCGACGGGAGTGAGCAATAAGATCTGTGAGGTGGATGAGCCACTTCGTGTTGTCCCTGCACTGCCTGGTCGGGATAAACCGGACCTGGTCCGGGTCAATGAGGTCTGGCATGTGCGGGTTGATGTGCGCTGCCAGGATGCTTGTGAAGAGTTAGCATCGACGTTAAGTAGTGAGATTGGCCGATACAATGCACAATCCAGGGGGTCTTTTGCGGGTTTTAGTATTACTGAAATTGAGGCCTCCGTGAACGAGTCAGGAAGTGCTCCCGTGTCGAGAAAGGAGTTAAAAAGTCTCGTTAGGACCGGGGCAAGAACCTGACAGAATTTCTTATAAAACAAGGGGGTGAATCCGTCTGGTCCCGGGGACTTCGCTATTTTGAGGCGAGCTATTGCAGCGATTACCTCGTCTACATGAATGGGACGGTCAATATGGGTGGCCGCATCTGCCGATAGCTTGGATAGCTGTACACCCTGGAAGTAAGCAGCTATATCCCCTTAGGGGAGTCGCCCCCGAGTAGAGTTTGGAGTAAAATGATCTGAAGGCCTCCGCGATCTCTGAGTCCATATGAACCACTTCCCCAGAGGCAGGTTTAACAGCCGCAATTGATCCGGATACCTCCTTTTGCCTCAGTTTGGAGGCGATCACGCGGGCTGATCGGTTACCACTGAGGAAGAATTTATGTCGCAGGCACAGCAAAGCGTATTCCGCCTTGTCTAAGTCCAGCCTGCGGAGAAGAAGTCACTTGCGCTCCAAGTCACGCCACACCCGCGGGGCGCCTGTTCGCTTGTGTATAGATTCTAACTCTGCCACCGCAGCTTCTAGCTCTTTCCTATGCTCCTTCCTGCGCTTATTATCGCCTGATGATACCGCTATTAGTTCCGCCCGAATGACCATTTTGAGCGCCTCCCAGAGAGAAGCAGGGCGCACGCCTTCCCCATCATAATTTGAGAGGTAGTCTCTGAGCGTTGCCATTAGCGCCTTTGTTATGTGTTCTGAATGCCCAGGTTTAACGAGAGCGTGATCATTGCATGGTCGGAGAGAGAGCGAGGCTCTATCGTAGTCTCCACCACAGCACCTCGCAGGGCATCCGTGATTAGGAAGTGATCAATTTGGGCATAAGTCTTATGCGCTGCCGAGAAGTAAGTGTAATCCCTAGAGGAGGGGTGTAGCTGTCTCCAGATGTCATTAAGTGTAATGTTGGTAAGCCAGTGCTGCCCTGCTTGGGAAAGAGCCCCTGCTTGATGTGTGCGCTGTCCTGAGCGGTCCAAGTCCGGATTCATCACTAAATTCAGGTCTCCTCCTATTACCACCTCCCTATCAGGTGTGGCCATCACCCTCGGAAGGTAGCTGAGAAGGAAGCACTCCTGTCGCTCGTTTGGGGCGTAAACAGATGCCACCATGAACTATGTGTCACCCCACTGGGGTCTCAGCCCTAGCGCCCTCCCTCTGTGCTCGGCGAAAGTCTCTATCACCCTGCCTTGGAATCCCTGAGCAATTAGTATGGCTACCCCATTCCTCTTTGGACCAGTACTGCCTGGGGAACTTCGGAGAGCGCATGCAGTGAGTGTCTTTCATGAGTAGATGGGTTTCCTGCAACAGGCAAATGTCCCCCCCGCCTGCTCAAGGTAGGATAGAATCGCCCTGCGTTTAACTGGATTGTTAAGGCCTCGTACGTTGAGGCTGACTATACGGATGTTGTGCATCTCGGTTGTCCCGGTCGTGGGCCTAATCCCTGCCTACGCAGCCAATGCAAGGTGTTCCCCCATCCCCCCAGCTCAGCCTATTGAAAGGGTTCTGGATGGTTTGGTGCTGGACCTTAATCTAAGTTGGTGCGGAGGAGAAGAAATGAAAGGAGCTAGAAAGACCCCTTGAGATTATCATGAAGGATACAATGAACCAAAGGAAAAACAACAATTGTGTGTCTGAGTCCATTAACTCCGACGAGTCGGTACGAGGCGTGTTCGATCGAGATGGGAACTGTGGTGGATAAGTCGTTGAGTCACATCAGGGATCCACCACTCCTCCGCCGCCCCTCTTGAGTCCCCGTCTAGCACGCCCCGGCCCCAGGGGCCCGTCCACGCTAGGTCACGGAGGGGACGGGCGGGGCTTTGGAGGAAAGAGCCTGCAGCACCGCCTGTCGTTCTTTGTAGATGGTGTCGGGGTCCGGTCTAGGCCCCCGGCGTCCGCCCGTGTCAGGATCACAAGGCCCCCCACTAGAAAAAGACTTTCAGTGAGTGTAATTTCCCTTAAGGCCAGAATAAAAAGAAGAGAAAACAGAACGCAGTTTAAATCCCGAGCAGGATCTACCCCTAAAATGGCCGCCAGGTGTCGACTCTCTAAGCAGCACGTTTGCGCTCTATTGATTGGCAGCAATCTTGAATGTCCAGGTGCGGCGCCCGCTCTAATGCGCACTTCACCTGACTACGGAGGAGGACAGGTCGCACTTGAGGATTTTGCCGCGAAAGTTTAGAAAGGGAAATCTCGTCGCGTTTCAACCGTCGTGAGTTTCGGCGGTTTTGGAGTTCAAGTCGGCGTGACAAGAGTACAGTAAGGCTGACAATTGTTAATGTGAGGCATGCGCAGTTTCTTCAGAGGGAGCGTCGGTAATAGAAGCGTGCGTATTAACCCATTGTCAGTCAAGCATTTCATGGGTTTTCAGAGTCAGCACAAGTCCATTGGCAACTAAATGTTGAGGGAGTGTCGGCAATAGGAGCGTGTGCATTAACTCAGTGTCAGCCAGCATACTAGGGTTTTCAGAGTCAGCACAAGTCTACTGTCATCTCCGTTTGAGAAATATTGAGGAGAGAGTTTGTAGACATTTCTTGTACATTTCCTTAGTTCATTTTATTTTGTCTTCTTAGCGAGTGAATAGAACTCCACATAGTTTTGAGTTTATAGGAAGAGTTACTTAGACTGACATTCATGAACAGTATAAGCGAAAAAAGAGAGGAGTAGGTAAAGATTTGATACTTACCCAAAGAAGAATCCAGTTGACACAACAGCAGCATTAACTTGAGGTGAGAAGTCTGCAAAGAGTTAAGAGGAGTTAGAGATAAAAAACTAAAATATAAAAGATACTAATAATCTTTTGAACATTAGTTTTACAGCATGTAGAGACCAAGTTTATCACCAAAAAGAAGAGAAGCATAGGTCACATAAGACTGGGTAGGTACAAATAAGGTATAGCATAAATAGGAAATTGAATAACTGTAAATGTCTAAATGCTTGTTCCTTCCTTACAGTAAAATACCAATCCAGTTTACACAGTTGCAAGAACAAGATTAGCAAGAAGGCGTCAGAAGCCGGAGGAAGAAAACAGACGTGTTGTGACTGTCTCTTCTCTGTCCCATCCCCTTTCCCCCCTGGGGTTTCTTCGGCATACATGCGAATGGTATAGTGTGTTGCTGAGAAATCGCGGTGAGGCATTGGGAACTAGCGACATTCTGCTCCTGTGCATTTTGCGAACAGCACCATTCCTGACAGAGTGAAGTACCCACGTAACATTTTTGCACCTGAGCAGAATGGCGGAAGGTCTAGAATTTAAGAAGCTAGGAGAAGTCCTGGAAGGAATTCAAAGAGAATTAATCTCAGTCCGGGAGGAAAATAGGGAGCTTAGGAAAGAGACCGCAGATCTAACCATAAAAATGAGTAGTTTAGTGTCAGGGCCCAGTTTGAAATATTCGGCCTCTCAAGAAGAAAGTTCTAGTGATGCATCAGCTCCCCAAAATAAGATTACTACACAAGTTATTCACTCATTGTCCCCTGTGATTCCCTTAGCCCCACCTGAGCGTTTTAATGGAGACCCACAGAAGACTCAAGTGTTCCTGACGCAGTGCACCTTACATTTTATGTGTCGTCCGGCGGTTTTCCCCGATGCACAGTCTCGAGTGGCCTTTATTCTATCATATTTGAGTGGGGACGCTGCGTCTTGGTCTATGCCTTTGGTGACCAGGAATGATTCCATTTTATATGACCTCGATGAATTTAAAAAGAATTCCTCAGAATTTTTGACAGGCGTAAGGCTTCGCAAGCAACAGATAATGAGTTATTGGAAATCAGACAGGGCAACCGTGATCTGATTTCTTATTTGGCTCAGTTTAACAAGTTGGTGGTGGAAACGGAGTGGCCTGAGAATAAACGAGCAGCGGTGTTCTATCGCGGCCTAAAGGATGAATTAAAGGACGCTTTGGCTCAGGTGCCTAATAGACCAACGGAGATTTCAGCATTAATCGATTTGGTTCTTGAAATTGATTTCCGACAAAGCGAAAGAAGAGGTGAGAAAAGAGAGATTTTCGCTCCAGTGTTCCAAGATTTGATCGAGCAAAGATCGAAAGTATTAAGGAAAATGATACTGCACGTGGGGGAGAACCCATGCAAATTGGAACAATTCGAGGTCCCCTGTCCAAAGAGGAAAAGGAAAGACGAAGAGTAAATAAGCAATGTCTCTATTGTGGTGGCAGTGGACATTTTGTTCGCAATTGCCCAAAGAAGCCCAAACAAACACAGTCGGAAAACGCTTCGCACCACCAGTAAATGGAGTTGGACTGGTGGTTGCAAGATCTGAAACAGCTCCAGAAGCGCATACTTTGGCGAATACCTTGCAGTCTGCATCCCCACATTTGGTAATGATGATGACCTTAAGATTCAGAGAGAAAACATTGAAGCAGGTGACAGTTATGGTGGATTCGGGTGCCACGGGCAATTTTTGCGACTTGAAATTCGCTGACAAGATTGGGTTGAGGGCAATAAGGAAGAAAAGAAAGGAAGCTGTCCGTGCGGTCGATGGAACAAATCTTTCATCTGGACCCATCGTGAGCCATACAGAGTCAGTAGAGTTGGAGTCGGAGGAAGGACACGTTGAAACTTTGAATTTCAATTTAATTGATGCTCCACAGTTCCAATTAATCCTGGGTCTGCCATGGCTCACAGAACATAACCCTGCTATTGATTGGGGTGCTCGATCAATAGCCTTGGATTCGGAGTACTGTAAGGGGAATTGCTATAAGAAATGTATGAGAGACCATGTGAAGACACCTGCGTCCCACCTAAGTGAAAGAGAGGCGACGATTTGCGTGATAACAACTACTGAATTACCCGCGGAGTACGCAGAATATCGAGATGTTTTTAACGAGACAGAAGCTG
This sequence comes from Calotriton arnoldi, assembly GCA_963921515.1. Classification (NCBI taxonomy): domain Eukaryota; kingdom Metazoa; phylum Chordata; class Amphibia; order Caudata; family Salamandridae; genus Calotriton; species Calotriton arnoldi. Next base: position 213,084 of record CAWUFW010003301.1, on the reverse strand, counting down.
AAAAACTTCCACCACATAGGGAATTTGATTGTAAGATAGATTTGGAACCAGGTTCCAACCTCCCTTGCAGTAGGATTTACGCTTTAACGGAAAAGGAAGATGAGCATCTAAAGGTTTATCTGCAAAAATACCTTGAAAATGGTTTCGTTAGGCCATCACAATCCCCAGTCTCGTCACCCCTCTTTTTCATTCTGAAGAAAAATGGAGAGTTAAGGACTTGCATTGACTATAGGGCAATCAATCGAATCACCATCAAGAATCGATACCCTTTGCCCTTAATTTCGGTCCTATTAGATCAAGTAAAAGGAGCGCAAGTCTACACCAAATTGGATTTGAGAGGGGCATATCATCTAGTTAGAATTCGAGAAGGAGATGAATGGAAAACGGCCTTCAGAACCAAGCATGGGCTATTTGAATACCAAGTAATGCCCTATGGCCTATGCAACGCTCCAGCAGCTTTCCAGCATTTCATTAACGATGTGTTGAAAGAGTTCATTGATCGGAATGCAATTGTATATATCGACGATATTCTAATTTATTCTGATTCAGTGGAAGAGCACGAAGAACACGTTAAGAAGGTGCTACAGAAATTGCGAGAAAACTGTTTGTTTGTCAAGCTTGAGAAATGTGCCTTTAATGTCTCTACTGTAGAATTCCTAGGGTTCGTGCTCTCGCCAAAAGGTATCACCATGGATGAAGATAAGATCAAGGCAGTGATTGAAAGGGAATCTCCTAAGTCCGTGAAAGAAATTCAAAGTTTCATTGGTTTTGCAAATTTCTATAGAAGATTTATCCAAGACTTTTCAAAAAAGTTGATTCCTTTGACCAGATTACTGAAGAAGGGAGCCAGTTTTGATTGGTCAAAGGAAGCAGAGGAAGCTTTCACCCAGTTAAAAAAAAATTTCACCACGGCACCAATTTTGCTTCACCCAGATCCCTCTGAGCCTTTCTTTGTGGAAACGGATGCGTCCAATCTGGCGTTGGGAGGAGTATTGTCTCAAAGACATAAAACCACAGGGCAATTGCATCCAGTGGCCTTCCGTTCAAGGAAATTGACCTCAGCGGAAGTCAATTATACCATAACGGAGAAGGAGTTATTGGCCATCAAGGATGCGTTTAAAGAATGGAGACACTACTTGATGGGTGCTAGACACATGGTCACCGTCTATACCGATCATCGAAATCTGAAATTTTTAAAGTCAGCCAGAACATTAACACCAAGACAACTACGTTGGTCCCTATATTTAGCTGATTATGATTTCGTCATTACTTACAGACCAGGTTCGCAAAATGGTAAGGCGGACGGCCTATCCAGATTGGGTACCGAAGGAGTGTCGGAAGAGGTCAAAGATCAGAAGATCATCCCAGAAGGAAAGGTAATCGGAGCCGTTTTAAGAGAATCAGTCGAAGAAGAGGCTCAGAAATTGTTGACAATGGAAGAAATGAGAGAATGGGCGGAAGAAGATACTAAACGAGAGATTCGAGGAGGTTTACTGTATCATGATGGAGCTCTCTATTTACCCACACCAGAAATGCAACAAAAGGCTTTGAGGGAATGTCATGATAACATATTGGCAGGCCATAAAGGTATCTTAAAGACTGAAGACTTGGTGAAGCGACGATTTTGGTGGCCCAACATGGTCAAGGATATACGTCAATATGTAGCCACTTGTGAGGTCTGTGCTAGGGGAAAACCGGAGAGAAGCTCCCAAGGGGTTATTACAGCCTTTACCCACCCCACCTTACCCATGGCATACCGTAACCTTAGATCTAATAGTAGAGTTACCATCTAGCCAAGGGTTTAATACAATACTAGTTTGTGTTGATGCTTTTACAAAGATGGTCCATTTTGTACCTCTAAAGGGGGTGCCCTCAGCCAGAACATTAGCACACACCTTTAGTCAAACCATAGTTCGAGCTCATGGAATACCTAAGGTTTTAGTGTCAGACAGGGGCTCCCAATTTTATCCCATTTTTGGAAGGCTTTCACTGAGAGGTTGAATATTGAAACTAGGTACACAACTAGTTATCACCCAGAGACAGATGGCCAAACAGAGCGAACGAATCAGGAGCTGGAGCAGTACCTTAGATTGTGTTTATTAGATCAAGAGGGTGATTGGCCAGACTACCTGTGGGCCGCTGAGTTTGCGCATAATAATGCAAAAAGTGTGTCCACTGGTTACTCCCCTTTTATTTGAACACGGGAAGGCATCCCAATCAAGCGTTAAGCTTTCAAGAGGTAGAAGTTCCAGCAGTAACAGATCTAGTTGAAAATATGACCAGGGTGCATAGATTAGCAACTGAGAATCTAACCAAAGCTAAGGAAAATTATAAGCAATATGCAGACAAGAAAAGAAGAAAGGAACCAGATTTACAAGTAGGAGATAGGGTTTGGTTAAACACAAAAAATCTTAGACTCAAAGGAAACAGAAAGTTACAACCAAGATATGTAGGTCCCTATTTGATTGAGAAAAAATTAAGTACCTTAACTTATCAGTTGAAATTACCCAAGGGGTTACGAGTTCACCCAGTATTTCATGTCTCCTTATTAAAGAGAGTGTCCAATGATGTACGAATAAGCAAACCTCCAAGACCGATCCAAACTGAGAAAGGAGAGGAATTTGAGGTGAAGCAAGTTTTGGATGCAAAGTTTCGGAAAGGGCAGATTTACTACTTGTTAGATTGGAAGGGTTATGGGCCTGAAGAAAGATCATGGGAGCCATCTTCTGTTGTTCATGCTCCTCGATTAGTTAGGGATTTTCACAGAAAGTTTCCAGACAAGCCCAAGCCGGGAGGCTCTACCTTGAGGGAGGGTACTGTCAGGATCACAAGGCCCCCACTAGAAAAAGACTTTCAGTGAGTGTAATTTCCTTAAGGCCAGAATAAAAAGAAGAGAAAACAGAACGCAGTTTAAATCCCGAGCAGGATCTACCCCTAAAATGGCCGCCAGGTGTCGACTCTCTAAGCAGCACGTTTGCGCTCTATTGATTGGCAGCAATCTTGAATGTCCAGGTGCGGCGCCCGCTCTAATGCGCACTTCACCTGACTACGGAGGAGGACAGGTCGCACTTGAGTATTTCGCCGCGAAAGTTTAGAAAGGGAAACTTTCGTCGCGTTTCAACCGTCGTGAGTTTCGGCGGTTTTGGAGTTCCGAAGTCGGCGTGACAAGAGTACAGTAAGGCTGACAATTGTTAATGTGAGGCATGCGCAGTTTCTTCAGAGGGAGCGTCGGTAACAGAAGCGTGCGTATTAACCCATTGTCAGTCAAGCATTTCATGTGTTTTCAGAGTCAGCACAAGTCCATTGGCAACTAAATGTTGAGGGAGTGTCGGCAATAGGAGCGTGTGCATTAACTCAGTGTCAGCCAGCATACTAGGGTTTTCAGAGTCAGCACAAGTCTACTGTCATCTCCGTTTGAGAAATATTGAGGAGAGAGTTTGTAGACATTTCTTGTACATTTCCTTAGTTCATTTTATTTTGTCTTCTTAGCGAGTGAATAGAACTCCACATAGTTTTGAGTTTATAGGAAGAGTTACTTAGACTGACATTCATGAACAGTATAAGCGAAAAAAGAGAGGAGTAGGTAAAGATTTGATACTTACCCAAAGAAAAATCCAGTTGACACAACAGCAGCATTAACTTGAGGTGAGAAGTCTGCAAAGAGTTAAGAGGAGTTAGAGATAAAACACTAAAATATAAAAGATACTAATAATCTTTTGAACATTAGTTTTACAGCATGCAGAGACCAAGTTTATCACCAAAAAGAAGAGAAGCATAGGTCACATAAGACTGGGTAGGTACAAATAAGGTATAGCATAAATAGGAAATTGAATAACTGTAAATGTCTAAATGCTTGTTCCTTCCTTACAGTAAAATACCAATCCAGTTTACACAGTTGCAAGAACAAGATTAGCAAGAAGGCGTCAGAAGCCGGAGGAAGAAAACAGACGTGTTGTGACTGTCTCTTCTCTGTCCCATCCCCTTTCCCCCCTGGGGTTTCTTCGGCATACATGCGAATGGTATAGTGTGTTGCTGAGAAATCGCGGTGAGGCATTGGGAACTAGCGACATTCTGCTCCTGTGCATTTTGCGAACAGCACCATTCCTGACAGCCCGTCTCCTTCTTCCAAGGTGGTCGTTGGAGCTTGGGGACAACTGCTGCCCCTCTGAGATCCCGCAAGAGATCGTATTTGGTGCAGCGCCCCCTCATGTCTGAAGATGATGCGGAAGGGATGGCCCCACGCATAGGGAATCTTAGACTTCCGAAGATGTTCTGTGACAGGGCGAAATTCTCGTCGTTTCTGCAGGGTGATGCGTGAAAGATCCTGAAAGAATGTCGGGGAGTGGCCTTTAAAGTGAACTGGGTGTGAGCCTCTGGCCTTCTTGAGGATATCCTCTTTTACCTGGAAGTCATGAACGCACACCAGGATGTCTGCAGGGGGTCCCCTGCTTGCTCGTTCCGGGCCCACCCGGTGCACCCGGTCTAGCTGTATGGGGGTGGTCTCTGGGAGCCCGGCAACATGGTGCAAGAGTTCTGTCACGTACTCACGGAGGTCTTCGTTATGGGCTTGGAGGTCTAAATGCTGTTCTTTCAGCCTGAGTACTTCTTGCTGGAGCCAGGCCACCTCCTCCACCCGACTTGACTCTCTGTCCTTGAGCTCGGCCACTCTTTCGCCCACTTCGTCCACGTCGCGTCGTACCTCACGGATCTCAGAGGCGATCTCGGTCCTCATCGCCTGTAGGTCCGCTCGGAGGGAAGAAAACAGGGACTCCATATATGCTTTGGTGAGCAGGGCCTCTCTGTCCCCCATTTCCATCCTGGATTCCAGGTACGGCGATGCAAGGGTATCCCCCGACCCGGAGCAGAACCCTTTCACAAATAAATCCTTTAGGGAGCGATCCTTCCTCGCCCGCGAGCCCGCCATGCCACCCTGGCTGCTTCCCTGGGATTTGCCTGGTGTATGGTACCAGGGAGCTCTTCTGATCCGGGCGACTTCTTGCTTTCTATGTCGTGTGCCGTAGCGTATCCTCTGCCGAGGGCTCCGATGCAGACTAGGGGCTGACAAAAGTGGGGGACACGACCAGAGCCCTCCAGGGTGGGCGCTGATGCAAGATTAGCTGAGGGGTCGCCAGATGGATCCCATGGCAACCAGTATACATAGGGCCACCGCCTCCCTCCGCCTCCGGAACTCCCGTATTCCGTCCCCCGTGTTCGTGGGATAGTTGTGCACCCCCTACTGCATTTTTTTTGATGTGGCTTCGGTAGGCCAAGGTTTTGGGGGGTAATAAGTGTGAGGGGTTCGCTCCCACTCCGCCGTCTCGTTGCTTCCGGCAGCGCAGGTGGCCTTGTCTCCCCTGCTATCCTCTAACGCGCAAGTGGGAGCCTTTGGTGTCCCGATCTGCTGGGGTGCACGCTGCAGGCGGAGGTCCGTCTCCCGGGGCGTCCCCTCAGATCGTTCACGGTGTCCCTGCAAGCCACGTGGAGTGGGCCGCCCTGATGTCGCAACTCAGATCCTGGGCCTGCCACAGGGCCCAGGGTTGCAGATCCTGTAGGCTCGAGGCTCCCGTTAGCCCCAATCTCGCTGCCTCTGCAGGGTGTAGTGAGAGGGGATGAGCTGTCTCCGCTTCGGCCTCTGGACACTCCCCCCCCGACGAGACCCACTGAGCACTACAGTCCAGCAGGGGCCAAGGCGTGGGGGCAATGCAGGGGTGCTGGTCACTCACCGCCGATCAGCGTAGGCCACACGGGTTGCCATCAGTTCCTCCCCAGCAGGGGTAGACCCCAGCCAGTAGGCCACCGTCGCCCTCCGCCACCTCCAGGCGCCGCGTCCAGATGCGCTCAGCACTTTAGGGCCTGATGGCGGCCCACAGCTTCCCCCGTTCTTGTTCGGCCGCGTGCCTCAGAGGCCCGCGCTGGGAGCCCCCGCCCCACGAGCCCGGGTGGGCCCACCTGCCACGTGGGCGAACAGGGACCGTCCGGCGGGGAACCCCAAGCGCGGCTCCGCAGGCCCAAAAGAGGCCCAGTCGCAGGCCACATCCGCCGGATCCGCCGCGCAGCTTCACACGGGCGCAGGCCCTCCGGATCTACACCTGGTCTCTCGGGTGCGCCCCAGCCAGGTCGCGGCACCCGTCGCTCTGCAATGCGTGGGCCCCCGGGGGCTCGAGCTGGTCGAGCTGGTGGGGGCAATTGTCAGCTTTATGGAGCGACGGGACGGAGCAGTTGGAAAGCGCGTCCTAACCCGCTGCCATCTCGGCCACGCCCCCTTCAGTTTTTTTTTATTTAAATACTGAACAACAGTTTATTACATAGTCCTGAGTTGGAAATTAAAGTTTGCTATTACTTAAATTGTATCATAACTCCTCAACGTTTTAAAAAATGTTCTGTCTCTTCAACACCCTTCCCCCCCAATACATTCTTAGCTCAGTGTACCAAGCAACCCAGTAGAGCCAGTAGGTCACAAGTTCACAGCACATTCTAGAAGGAATATGCTACTTCCAAATGGGATACAGCAGGTGTGGTTTATTCCGCAGATTCAATTATGCTACTTCCAAATGGGATACAGCAGGTGTGGTTTATTCCGCAGATTCAAAAGCATATCCACGTGTGTATTACATTTCTTTTTTTAAACAACAGCCAATAATAGGACTTCTTGCTAAGGCATCCACACACTACCTAATTTTATTCACTTTCATGCTGACAGCATCCACTGAAATATATCTTTAAAAAAAAACACCTCCATTTTAATTGCTTTTCATTTGGAAATCTACCTCATTCAGCTCCAGCCTTTTCCTGACTGCTATTGCGCCTTCACTTCAAAATGCTTAGAGTATGGATTGTGGGCCACAGCTATATATATTGGGCTAAAGAGGCTGCATAAAAGAGAGGTATTGACAGGGACTTGGGTTTGCCAAATGTGAATTTTACTTGGTTTGGCCAGAGAGTGTTAAAGTTTCATCAGTTGCTGGCTTTGGTTAAATCCATTGTGGATTCCCAAGCTCCTCACCTCATGATTGTGCACTGTGGTGCCAATGACCTAGGCATATTGACTGGGGTAGGGCTGGAAATCCTAATGAAAGAAACCTCTGCAGAACTGATGTCGCTTTTCCCTCACACTGTCTTGGTGTACTCTAATATATGCTAAAGACAGAAATAGAAGTGGTCAAATCAATTCTGTCCACAGATTGACAATGCCAGGAAACATGTTAATAAAACTGCTTCTGCATTCCTCAGAGACCATCGCATGGGCTGTATCTATAACAACAATGTGCATTTTGACGTACACGGAATTCATAGAATTGATGGAGTGCACTTTACATACGAAGGCAACAGGGTGTTTCTAAGTAACCTGAAACTCTGCATCCGGTCTTATGTGTAGCTGTCATATACACACGGTCAATACAAAGGCTCTTGTCAGCACCACCATAGTACCCGAAATATTGCTAATTTTCTTTAAAAAGATAATTTTTTTTAGTTTTTGGGAATCTTTGCGACGACGTCGTGATGGTTGCGAATACTTTGCGAAATCGCAAAACAAAAGACTAGCACATCTAAAAATAATAAGTAAAAAAATCCATTCTAAACATCGGGCTACACATATTACTATATACGTGCTTCTTTAAACACATGCTTAAACCCATTTTTTGGTACTAAGTTTCTTTAAAATCCATCTTTAAGACCTATTTTCTGTTTTCGCAGTTATTCGGGAGGTCACCGTTAACCATGATGATCGCGCCTTTTCCATAAAGTGAAAAACACATATATGCACACATATAACAGTATTTTACATGCTGGGAGTTTATTACTGTACACTTCAAGCTCATGTTTTTCTAGTGTATTTCTAGAACAGCCATCTCTAAAACCTATTTTCAGTTTTCGCGGTGAGGCTGGAGATCATCGCGATCCCCGTGGTTACATTGTGAAAGCAGAAAGCAAAAGCAGGAAGTCAATAGCCATCACCATATTCAAAAATGATAACTATATAATTAATTCAAACCATCACAGTAGATAACTCACTATCTAAATAAAGCATTTATCAGAATCTCAATATCTCTATAACAATGTGTATTGATCATTCAGTGATATTTTTTTTTATATTTCCCTCAATATTCGCGATGACGTCGCAATATACTCGAAATGAGTCCGTGAGGGTACACAGGGAGGCTGTGCTGGCAGATGCGTCGTCGTCGCGAATATCGTGCATGATCAAAAAAAACTATTTTGGACACATAACTTGTGTCACTAACACACCAATTTCTCAAAAATGGCGGCAGAGTATCTCCACCCTGACTGCAACTTTCTGTTCAGGTTGCATCCTGCCAATCAGAGCATTCCCGTTGGCGCGCGCATTCGCGATTCATCGCAAAACCGTTGCAAAATATCCGTAGCCGGAGACATATCTATAATTTTCGGCTTAAATTTCTCAAAAAATACTGGACGGACTTGCACCAAATAACAAAAAGCACAATCTGCGTAACAACATCTACCTTTCTACCAAATTTGGTGTAATTCCGTCCAGCGGTTCGGGCTGTAGGTTTGACCACGCATTCCTATGGGAATTAACATTACAAACACACCCTTTTTTCGCACCCCTATTTCTCGGTCCCCACTGCTGGGATCACCCCCAAACTTTCCATGACAACCAGAACCTATTTTGACACTTTTTTTGGAAAATATCATGAGGATTGATCAAACGACGCCAAAGTTATAGCCAAGTCAAAAAATGCTTCAATACGCCTTTCCCTATATATATTAAACATATTTAAACTTTACAGAAACACACAGTCACTGGATGATGTCATCAGTGATGTCATTTGAGATGTCATCAGTGATGTCATCAGTGATGTCACTGACCATGTCATGAGTGATGTAATATGTGACGTCATCAGCAGTGCATTGCGGGGCGCGGGTTATAGTTAGCTGAACTAACTATAACGGGGGAATTTCTATGGTTTTGTACGAGTGAAATGTCCAACTAACTATAACTGTCCCTTAAACCTATGGTTTTTTCAGTGAATTTCTAAGGTTTTTTAAATGCTAAATTCTAACTATAACGTGCCTGAAACTTATGGTTTTTTCAGTGAATTTCAAAGGTTTTTAAAAATGCTAATTTCTAACTATAACGTGTCTGAAACCTATGGTTTTTTCAGTGAATTTCAAAGGTTTTTTAAATGCTAATTTCTAACTATAATGTGCCTGAAACCTATGGTTTTTTAAGTGAATTTCAAAGGTTTTTTAAATGCTAGTTTCTAACTATGCCTACAGAGGTAGGACATGTGAAGAAAGAAGAAAAAAACGCACAGAAAGAAGCAAATGAAATGCAGAAAGAAGCAACAGAAGTCCACAAAGACGAAGAAAAGAGCAGGAAGAAGCAAGACATGTGCAGAAAGAACCAACAGAGGAGCAGAAAGAGGCCTTGTTGCAAAATCATCCTGTGCCCACAACTTTTTCAGACGGGTACTGGTGGTAACTGACTCGGACTAACCAGGCCTAGAGCCAGTGCTATGCTAAAAGACACTTAGAATCAAATCAAATCAACTTTATTCGATTCAGACAAAGAATCATAAAAGCTTACAGTTCAGTACAAATTTAAAAATGAGAAGAGTTAATCAAATCATTAAAAAACAGGTACAGTAAAAACGCTTACCGATTTAAAATGCAGCAGTTAAAAACTTCCTTTTAGTGATAACAGACCTCAAAAATCTTGCCACTACCACACATGTAAACAAGTCCGGGAGCAATTGTAAGTATAAGTAGGCTGGTCTGCATTGTCTAAAATTTAACGATTTCATTAGAGGCTTTATAAAAATAATCCTTAGGTCTGTATAAAATTTGCAGAAAAACAGTACATGAATAGTTGATTGTTTAGAGATCTGGTCGCAAGGACAGCATATTAATTGACGAGACCAGTTGTTAGTAGTGGGAAAGGTTGTCAAACGATGAAAAATATCTAGCCTAAAACGTGTCAATACAAATCTATGTTGAGCATTTAAAACACCAATTAAATACGGTTGCATCAAGACACTTAGAATACAGTGAAAACACCTACATACACTAGGGAACACTATGCGTTGGGGTACCCCTGTGATTAGCATGACCTCCTCTGTAAGGCCCTAGTACATAATAGGGCAGGGGGATTAAAACTTCCTCTTAAAACGCACCCCGGGCGCGTTTGCACAGTGGTGAAGGGAGGGGGCCTGAGGTGACATGTGTGCAAACAAGCCCTGTGGCCGTTTTAAATTGGGAGATTAAGTCCCCTTGAATCCTGAGGGTCCCTGGGGTCCAACTAGCCCACTAGGTACCTCCAGTAAGCGCCACAGAGCTGCGTTGCACAGAGGTGTAAAAAGGGGCGTGGCCTGGACCACCTCTCTGCAACGCAGGCCTGTGGCGCTTACTGGAGGTACCTGGTGGCCTATTTGGCCCCCAGGGGCCCTCAGGATTGAAGGGGTATTAATTCCCCAACTTAAAACGCGCCACAGGGCATGTTTCCACACATGTCACCTCAGGCCCCGCCCCCTCCCTTCACCACTGTGCAAACGCGCCCCGTGGCACGTTTTAAGTTGGGGGATAAAGTCCCCTTGAATCCTGAGGATCCCTGGGGTCCAACTAGCCCACGAGGTATCTCCAGTAAGCGCCACAGAGCTGCGTTGCAGATAGGTGTAAAAAGAGGCGTGGCCTGGACCACCTCTCTGCTACGCAGGCCTGTGGCGCTTACTGGAGATACCTGGTGGGCTAGTTGTCCCCCAGGGGCCCTTAGGATTGAAGAGGAATTAATTCCCCAACTTAAAACGCGCCACAGGGCGTGTTTGCACACATGTCACCTCAGGCCCCGCACCCTCCCTTCACCACTGTGCAAACGCGCCCCGTGGCGCGTTTTAAGTTGGGGGATTAAGTCCCCATGAATCCTGAGGGTCCCTGGGGTCCAACTAGCCCACCAGGTACCTCCAGTAAGCGCCACAGAGCTGCGTTGCAGAGAGGTGTAAAAAGGGGCGTGGCCTCTGAACACCTCTCTGCAACGCAGCACCCTGGCGCATACTGGAGGTACCTAGTGGGCTAGTTGGCCCCCAGGGTCCCTCAGTATTCAAGGGGAATTAATTCCCCAACTTTAAACGCGCCAGGGGGCGCGTTTGCTGAGTGTTGCAGGGAGGGGGCGGGGCCTAGCCACGATGCAGGCTTTTTTTCTTTTTTTTAAGAAGGGGGGCTGTGTGGCCCCCCTTCTCTTGCCTTTTTTTGTGCCCTGGGGACCCCATCCCCCAGGGCCTGGTCCCCTTTTAAAAAAAAAAAAAAATGTAAATGGGAGGGGGGCCGCGTGGGCCCCCCTCCCGTGGCCAATTCCGGCCCCGGGGACCCCATCCCCCGGGGCATGGCCACACATATTGTTTTTTTATAGGAAGGGGGGGCTGCATGGCCCCCCTCCTAAGGCCTCTTGGCCCCGGGGACCCCATCCCCCGGGGCCCGCCTTTATGTAATAATTTTTTTGGGTGGGAGGGGGACCGCGTGGCCCCCCTCCCGGGCCACTTCTGGCCCCAGGGAACCCATCCCCCGGGGCCTGGCCATCCTTTTTTTTTTTTTAATACACAGGGGAGGGGGGCTGCGTGGCCCTCTTCCCGGGCCACTTCTATCCCCGGGGACCCCATCCCCCGGGGCAGGCCCTATCTGTTGGGGATCGTGGGGGGAGCCCCAATGCCCCAAGTGTCCCGCCGGCTCCCCGCGTCCTGCGGGAGCCGGCATTGCTTTTCCACATGGGGAGCTGCTAACATGCAGCTCCCCGTGTGGAAAAGCAATCTGCTTTGCTTCATTGAAGCGCCAGTAGATTATATATATATATATATATATATATATATATATATATATATATATATATTTATATATATGAGCGAAAAGCAATCCTAGCCCACCCTGGATGCGGTAGGACAAGCAAGGTACGGACCACCAACAAGTCGAGTATCAATTGTCATGAAGTGCTTTAATGAAATCACGGCACATCGTTGTTATTCAGGCCAGTGCCTGCATAATGCGTTTTGAACCTTAGACACACGGTCTTGTTCACATAACGCGCTGCTAGTAATGCCATCATTTAAATAGTGCAACCAAACCAACCAATAGTGCATCACAACAAAAAAAGGCTCATAGACATAGTAAAAATACTATGGGTCACGAATGCAAGTATGACGAAATCGATCACAATTTCAGTAATTAAAAGGAATAATTCCATTGTCCTGAGGTAGATACAATCACATCATAGTAGTAAAACAATCCATTATATACATAACAGCATAAAAATCCTAATAAATGGGAAAAGTCCCCCTCTTCATTCGAAAATGATATAAAAATGTGAGTGCTGGATTCTCAAAGTGCTAGTGCAAAGAGAAAAACATGGCAGATTGGTATAAAATTCCAAATGCATCCAGACCACAAGCTGTTATGAAATTCATGACAGATTCTGATGTGAACGTAATCACCATCAATAACGAAAGGACATAGTCATCTACAATCTGATACCAACATTAGACGACCCCTTTCCCAATGATAGTCGATGAGCCTGAGAATAAAGTGCTAGTGCAAGAAACCTTAAAGTGCAAACAGTTTTCTAAAGTGCTAAGCTATAGTTGAATTAAAAAAATTATGTCATGCAGCTGCCCAGAATCTTAAAAATGAATCCTCATATTACATCACAAATGGCAAACCGATTCATTGAATAGACTAAAAATACTTGATAATAAATGTAAACGTCTCTTATACAATACTTGTGAACTGCTAACCCAATGAGGGAGAAAGACACAGAGAAAGATCCAGAGAGATACAGAGACAACATCACCTGAGTATCGACAAATACAAACATGGTTGATAACAACAGTTTTCATAAAAAATTGTGCAAGTCCTCACTTGTGTTGAGTCCATTGGGCATTTTGGTGTCAAGTGCCAAGATAAAATGGGACTCAAGTTGTCTAAGGGGCTTTTCCCGATTGCCTCCTCTGCGTGATATAGGTACCCCCCCAATAACAAAATATTTGAGTTCATTCAGATTGTTATTATGCACTAACTTGAAGTGGCGGGCCACCGGGTAGTTGGGGTCTGAGTTCACCACTGCTCTCAAGTGTTGCAAAATGTGATTGAACACTTGGAGCTTGGTGCTGCCTACATACTTGAGACCGCAGGAACATTCTAAAACGTACACTACAAATTCAGAGCGTCACGTATAATGTCCTTTGATTTTAGTAGGTCTCGAGACAGATGCAGTTGTATATTCGGCGGTGTTGATGCCGAATTTGCAAACGCGACAGGAATTACATTTAAAAAATCCTGTTTTGTTAGATAACCAAGTTGAAGTAGGGGTGAACTCAGGGCTAGGTTTGACTAATGAATCTCTCATGGAGATTGCACGCCTGAAAGTGATAGACGGTAATTTAGGGAGGATTTGGCCTAAGGTGATGTCAGTCAAGATAATTGGCCAATGAGAATTGACGATGCTCCTTCTGTGTCTTTCCTGCTTGCTGCAAGTAGTGATGAGTCTAACCCCAAGGGTATTATCAGAGCAGGAAATAACACTGTGTTATGGTGGGACTTATTCTCGTTGTGTTACTAGATGACAGACAATCTTCTCTAGTGTGAGAAGTGGCTCTAGATAAGGCATTCATAACAGTGCAGCGATTGTACCCTCGAGCAATGAAGCGATTAACTGCTTCGAATTGACACTGATCAAGATCAGAATCCAAACTGCAAATATGCCGAATTCTCAAAAATTCCCCATAGGGAATAATGCGTATTAAATGGTGGGGATGAGCACTCTTGGCGTGCAGTATTGAATTACCAGCCGTTGTTTTACGGTGGAGTTTTGTTTGAATGTCACCCTGATCAGTGTAAATCTGTACGTCCAAAAACTCAACACACTGGTCACTGATAGAAGCAGTGAAATTCAAATTAAGGTTGTTGACATTGATAGACGCTACAAACTGTTCTGCCTCTTCTCTAGTGCCATCGATGTAACGCCACCAATGTACAATGTGAGCTTCCCATATTGCTTTGTGTTGGGCTCGGAGGACATGCTCCTCCCACCAGCCAACGTGTAAGCACGCATAACTGGGGGAGAAGCATGCCCCCATAGCCACGCCTCTCAGTTGATGATGCAAATCTTTATTGAACAAAAAGAAATTGTTGTTCAAGCATAATTCAATCATAGATTCTAACATACGGTTATGTTCGTACAGGTGAATTGATCTTTGAGTAAGAAAAAATTGAACAGCTGCAATCCCATCTGCATGATTGATACTAGTGTACAAGGATGAAATATCCATCACTAAAAAAAGGTAATCATCTTTCCATGCTACCTCTTTTAGCTTCCTGATGAAATCACTAGTGTCTTTGATAAAAGACGGCAGTTTGAGGACAAATTCCTGTAAAAAACAATCAACATATTTCGACATAGACTCCAACAAGCTTTTTCTAGCCGATATGATAGGTCTCCCAGGGATAGGAGTGATCCCTTTATGCACTTTTGGGAGGAAATATAGAATTGGCGTGATCGGATAGTCGTTTTTAAGGAAATTTGCCTCATTTTTAGTTAGAAGTCCAGATCGCTTCCAATGGTTCAGCTGTTCAACCACCTTTTCCTTAGTCTTCCGTAAATCAGATATTGATGTTTTCCAATAACACAGGTTGTCTCCTAAATGTCTATTCGCCTCTTCCAAGTATTGTTGCTTTGCCAAAGAACAATGTTCCCTCCTTTGTCTGCCTTGTTTATGATGATTTCATGGTTATCACCTAATTTTTTTATCAGATCTAGATATTGACAATGTAGATGCTTGATTCGTTGTCTTTTGTGGTTGATGGTGATATTCAATTTTTTAAGGTCTTCAATTACCATATCACTGAAAACATCAATGTCATCTTTTGGCATCATTGGGACAAATTTGGAAGGAGGACGAAAAGGACTACTGGCTGGTTTGTTGATAGAAATGCTTTCACCAGCAAGATCCACTTGAGTAGAAATGGTTGGATCCTCATCATTGGCCAAAGAATGTAACAGTCTTAAGGTACTGACATCTGTGGCTAGTAAATTCGAAGTATGTGTGCCAGGGATAAGGTCAGATTTCGTGCTGGATGTACAGTCTTTTAATTGGTGAAATTTGATCAATTTTAACTTACTGATAAATTTAAAAATGTCCACACGTGACTGGTTGTAACTAAAATTACTTTCCGGGCAGTAGGTGAGTCCCAAAGAAAGCAATTGTAATTCAGCTGCTGTCAGTATGGTATCCATAAGGTTGATGACAGTATTGTCCATGTCACCTTTTACTGTTTCCACTTCTTGGCTCGAATTCCTCTGTTTGAACTGTTGTTGTTTGCACCTCCTCCTCTGCCTCCTGCTTTGATTCCTTCTTCGCCGATTTTTAATTGAGGATTCCGAGGTCGTAGGGTTTGGCGTTGGTCATTGCGCAAAAAATTCAACTCCTCTGCTGGTGTCAGGCTAGTAGTCCCTATAGCCTGCATGTTGGAGGAGGAAGCCAAACCATCTTCAGAGTCACTGTTGCTGGTGGGAGAACTCACATCAGAGTCAAGATTGACCACTGCATTGACTGTCTGTGGTGTTGTTTGTGAAGCTGCTACTTTGTTTGCTAGTGATTGTCTTTTGGCGGTATCGAATTTCTTTGCAAAAGTAAAAACACGCCCGGTCTCATAATCATTCTTATCTCTGGCGAACTTGAAAACCTTTCTGGCTTTAATAACTTCTTCATGCTTTTTAATCCTTGCATTGATTTCCACTCGCCCTTTGGTTATTGCATCTTTAAATTCAGGTCCTAATCCTTCAAGGAGACCAATGGTTTTTTCGTTTTCTTTTAAGATTAATTCACGGTCAATTTCAGCGTATTTGATGAGTATCTTGACCATATTCATAGAGGCTAACAGATTATTCTCGGCACACTCCTTCAGCATTGCAGGATTTGGATAATTCCAACTATCACAGTAGATAACTCACTAGCTAAATAACTCTATAAAGGCATTTATCAGAATCTCAATATCTCTATAACAATGCGTATTGATGAGTCAGTGATATATTTTTTTTATATTTCCCCCAATATTCGCGATGACGTCGCGATATACTCGAGATGAGTCCGCGACGGTACACAGGGAGGCTGCGCTGGCAGATGCGTCGCGTCGCCAATATTGTGCATGATCAACAAAAACAATTTTGGAAACATAACTTGGGTCACTAACACACCAATTTCTCAAAAATGGCGGCAGAGTATCTCCATCCTGACTGCAATTTTCTGTTCAGGTTGCATCCAGCCAATCAGAGCATTCCCGTTGGTGCGCGCATTCGCGATTCATCACAAAACCGTTGCGAAATATCCGTAGCCAGAGACATATCTATAAATTTCGGCTTAAATTTCTCAAAAAATACTAGACGGACTTGCTCCAAATAACAAAAAGGACAATCTACGTAACAACATCTACCTTTCTACCAAATTTGGTGTAATTCCGTCCAGCGGTTCGGGCTGTAGGTTTGACCACTCGTTCCTATGGGAATTAACATTACAAACACACCCTTTTTTCGCACCCCTATTTCTCGGTCCCCACTGCTGGGATCACCCCCAAACTATCGATGACAACCAGAACCTATTTGGACACTTTTTTGAAAATATTTTGAATATTGATCAAACGACGCCAAAGTTATAGCCAAGTCAAAAAATGCTTTTCCTATTGAACATTAAATCCTAACTGTAACTATCTACTGGTAACCGCCAGTATATGTATACCTCCCCAAACTTCATTGCAAGAAAGGGAACTGGCACTCGAAGTCACGGGCATAAACCTGTTTATTCAGGCAGTTTATATATATAGATATATATTTATATATATATATATATATATGGATCGGGAGGTGTTTGCTCAGCTTATGCGTTATTTGTCTCACGCTTAAGTAGATTGAGTTCTACTCTGTGTGTACGATTAGTTCCCTGTGGTACTTTTGAATTTGTACTCCATTGGAACTTTGGGACATATGATTTGCCTTTTAATGAGAGGCTTAGGTGCAAAGTCCTCTTAATAGGCGTGTTAAGAGCCTGTTGTGTTTTTTTAGGGTATGGCACTAGGGTGCCTATCCCAAATTTCTTCTGACATTTTCACAGAAGGTATCTGATAGCCTACATTATTATTGATGTGGCTTCGGCTTTTCTCTAGTACTTGCCTTCCATTTATGTGATAGATGAAGTTCTCTACATCTGCTGGATGCAGAACATTATTAGACTAATGCTTGTCTTGTGAACCATTTTATTATTCAGATTCTGTCTTATGGCCAGTGATATTGAGCATGTTCATGTTTTCTCACATTAGTGGTTGCTGACTTTCCTGGTATTATATCATGCTATTATAAATCTTCAGGCAGATATAGTATCTTAAGTGATTCTATTCCTTCTATTGGAATAAGTTATTTTATATGTCGCTCCTTTTTCAGGATTGTCATAAAGCTGTGCGTTATTGCTAAACATTGTTTCTTGTTCTTGAAGAACATTTCCCTCTGATGCTGTACCATTTCTTTCTCTGCAAAGAATTAATATAGATTGATCCTTGAGGGGAGAGGCATGGCATCGAGGTTTCAACCCTTGGTAGAATACTTTTATTCCTTACTTCAGGATCTTTGTTCTCTTATGGGCCAATTCCTTTTATTATGTATCTATCTATAGTTGCTGATAGGCAACGTTTTTCCATATTTCCTACCTCTAGGGCCTGTAAGTTGGGTCACACATTGTAAAGTGTGGATCCTAGAGGGTTAGACAAATTAATGTTCGAATTTCTCAACGGATTCTTTATCTTAGCATCTCTAAGGTCTTGGATTTTGGTCTTTTTTTTGTCAACAGTCTTTTTATTGAAATTTTTCAAAAGTATATCATTACATAGTGCTGTTCCAATCACATCTCTCATGTCTTACAGTATAAGGCTATAAGGAGGTACATTTGCTTCTTTTCAGAGAAGATGTGTATAATCGACCTCAAGGTAAACAGTGAGATGGTACCATTGGTCATTTTCATACATTAGCCAATTGAAATCAAAATCCCTCTTAAAACCCCCCTTTCCTCCTCTCCCTCATAACATAAAAGGTGCACAGAGTTCCATTGAAGCTCATTTGAATGTATGGGTTGTCTGGTGTGTTCAGAGGGCCCCAGGAAGCATCTTCCCCATCTTCACCTTCAGCAGTATGCAATGTAACAATACCCCATGGCAACCCATGCCCATGTCAGAATAGAACTGTGCTGCGCCTATGGGCACATGTTTATTTCAATGATAAATGGAATGATCCAGGCTACGTGGTGTACAAAGCAGCATCATTAGGGTCCCCTTGGGTAGACTCAGATTATGAAGAAGGGATTGACTGGGAGGTTGAGGATGAGTGTGAACAGATATGGTCACAGGAAAGTAGAAGGTACACCTCGGGTGGGGAAAAAATGTCCAAACCTAAAAAAGCATTCAAACTAAAGTCACCTCTTCTCTGTTTTCTAGGAAATGGCACGGTACCTGTGAGCCGCAACTCTGGATGCAACAGCACAATTTTTAATTCGGATATGCAGCACGGCACCTCCAGTCTAATTGACCTCTACTGGGCTTGCGGAGAACGTCTCTATCTCCAACTTCCTCCTCAATGGAATGGACTATGCACCCTGGTGACCATGCACAAAGTTCACCTGGTCGTTCCAGCAGCCAATATTTCCCACACCCATTCGCATCCAATGACAGGCGATGTTACCTTGCTCCACCGACACCGGCGAACTGCTCAATACTTCGCCAACTTCGCCAACGACGCTTTTGATGACATTTCCCAAGAATTCCGCCTTTTCAATCAAGCCCAGCTCTTTTTCGGGAGCCTCATCCCAATGTTCCAGATAAAAGCAAATGCACGTTGGCTCGAGGTGACCCGCTACGAAGTCATGCGGGCCATCAACAGTACCAGAGATGGGCTAAATGCTATGAAGGAAGAACTGCGCCCGCTGAGGCTTATGGTTTTAGAGCATAGGTATGTCCTGGACATGCTAACTGCGATGGTTGGTGGACTATGTTGCAAGATCGGAAAAAGCTGCTGCACTTTTGTGCCTTCGAATGATGCTGAGAATGGATCACTCACAAAGGCCATTGAGGACTTGGACAATCTAGGGAAGAAACTGTTTGAGGAAGGAGGTGTCAGGGCAGACATAGCAAAGGACTGGTTCGATTTTAGCTAGATGCCTTCATGGCTGTCTGCCCTCCTAAAAAAATTTGTACCGCTTTGCGGTGTGCTGTTGCTCCTATGTTGCGGCGTACAGATAGTATGTCATTGTGTGAAAAGATTCAGTACTAAAGTAGTAGGGATGAATTACGCTAGCACAGGAATATACAGGAAGACCATACGTGAGGACAATGGACCAGAGAAGGGGGATAAAATAGCACTGTTAGAGATAGTTGAGCTCACAACGACTGGCTCACACTTATTACAGACCCCTGCTGACGCCCACTACAAAGTACCTACTGCTCCCCTACTTCCCCCTGGTAGACACCTAGTAGGGGGGGATCTTAGCGTAGATCCTTATGAGTCACCAGCTGACAGGCCTGAAGGAGAATATGTCGAGTTAAGATCACTCCTAGATAAGCAGGACAAACAGTGTCCCTACATTAATGACACGCCCTGGATGCCCCATCAGGACGAAGGGCCAGCCAAGTACGCTGTAAGAGTTTTGTTCAAAAATGAACAAGAGGAGGGAAATGAAGCAGGGTCCCGTTTTGCCATATAAATGCCTTAGGCCAATTCTGCCCCACACCTGAAGCATGAGACCCGCATATGCCCCCACCAGCCAGCACTCAGGGATTTGTTAAATTGACCATGCTGTTTTCAATTGGTTTCTAAATACAGTAGGCCTTATGCCTCTCTGATAAAATCACAACACTTCTCCTCTTCAAAGGACACCAGCCCCAGCTCCGTCTTCTTGGTAAACAAACTCTCACCGAGCCCCCACTCCTTCGTTGCCCCTGGAGTGCGGTTCTCTTTTCACGAACACTGACCACAAAAACAGGGAACATCTCGAGCTAAGAGGAACACATGGGGTACAGAGTGGTGGGGGCCAGGTGCAATCTTTCAATTTCTTCGATATTATTGTATTTTTGCTAGCTTCAAGTAACTAAAGGCAAGCTACATGGCGTGAGAATATGACCTATAACCTTTTGTGATCTTCCGCTTTCTTATAAAAATTCCGTGAAGTGACGCACATCATTTCTGATAAATGTAAAAATTATGGTATGATTGACATATAACACCTGTCATGTGACGGACTTGTGGTCAAGCTCTTCCTCATTAAATCAATATAAAAGAGCTGCCCACAATCCACTCGACGGACCACCTTGCACCGTGAAACTACTTGAGTCACGTGCTCCGTGATCTCCGGTTAACCGTTCTCGTTTTTAGAATTCTTGTTAAGGTTGCATATTATTCATTGTATTTTGAAACGTATTTCTATCATTGCATTATAATGATTTTAAGCCTCATTGCAATTGCATGGTTTTGCTCACCATTTTAAAAATATGTCTTTAACACTTGGTCTTTGCTAAAACCAAGTATCTTTATAATTAAGTGTCTCTTGACATTATTGTTTAGAATTGTGTCTGCAAATAAATTGTAAACAATCTTGATTCAGTTCCTGCCTCTCACACGTGTATTTACTTATTTTAGACAGAGCACCCCTGCTCAAATTAAGCTAGTCCAGAAAACCACCATTTAACATCTGGCAACCACGAAGGGACGTGCACAGCCCCACCCGGCAAGGAAACGGAATCTGTTCCCTGTGACCACGGACGGAGATTGCCCTTTTCGGTGCCTCTTCCTGACTGAGCAGACACAGCACGCACAGGGGTAAGTCAAAGTCATTCTCTTTGCCTTCTCCTGCTGCACTGTATTGCCTGTATTTTCAGTTAAGCATCTATGGGTACACCTCTATCCAAAAAGCACAGTTCCTTGCATTAAAGTGGTGTCTTGCCACGTAAAACAACCCTTTTTCTTTAACCACTTGTGAGCAGGCACTGAGCCAAGAGTTAGTGTTAAGAATTTTTTTTAACAGTTAAAATTGTGGATTATCCTTAGTGGCAGCGCATGTTAGTGGTAGTACATGTTAGACATCTCCAGCTTTTTGCTGGTGATCCTTAGTGATAGCACATGTTAGTGGTAGCGCATGTTAGTGGTAGCACATGTTAGTAGTAGCGCATGTTAGTGGTAGCACATGTTAGACATCTCCAGCTTTTTGCTGGTGATCCTTAGTGGTAGCACATGTTAGTAGTAGCACATGTTAGACATCTCCAGGCTTTACAAGTGACCGTCAGTACAGATATTTTTTACTGATTTTGTGAAAATAGAGTAGCGTTCGAACAAGACCTTTTTTATTATCTGCGTAGCTACAGAAAAAGGGAAGTCTCTCTCTCTTAGCAAGCTTCCTGTAAGTGGTTTCCTGTTCTTCCCGGGGGAACAGAAACACAAAGACTCTCACTTTTTGCAACATTTATTTTTAGTAACTTTAAACAAATACGTTCTTTTCTGTCTTTAAAGCGAGAAAAATAACTAGGTAATAAATGTATTTGTCACATGCATGTTGATTGTTTTTTACTCTCTCGTAAATATTTTTGTTACATGAGCATACCCGGTCATCCCCTGCCCCCGTTCATCTCCTGCTAAAAATAATATGTAGTGGCGGACTGTCACATTTAATGTCACGTTTAGTTTCCAACCAGCACTCTTCACACCAATGTGCCTGGCCTCATAGTGTACGACAGGAGTTGTGCACGAAATGAATCATAACCAACCGCAAATAACTGAGCTACTTTTGCACATACTACACAATAGATCAGTTGCAGTATACAATACTAACACAGACACTATCCATCCACTAACCGCATATCAAAGCGACCTTATTTCAGTAGCGTGGGAGATATTGGGAGTTCAGCTCACACCAACATCAGAGGTAAGGATATCTGCACTGACCCTGGTAGAATTACCAGGTCCAGCTTTTACAGATTTCAGGCCTAACACACCACTTCCAGATACTACACGTCCGGATCTTGTCTGGCCACACTACTCACAGAGTTCTTCCACTGTAGATGACACACGCTACCTACCATTCTTATACTCACAAGTCTCTCCAGTGATAATTAGCGATTGTGGGGACTCCTCCTCAGAATCCACCTATTCAGTGGGACCAACAGAGGACGCCAACAGTCCTGACCTCACCCTCCCAGACACGCCAACATCATCCACATCTAACTCCGACAGTACAATAGAGCAAGAAGACTCTCAGGACACCCATTCACCACTGCTGCGATCACTCTTAAGGGGCCCGCAGCCGAAGGAGGGGCACGTGCCTGCTCCAGAGGCGGATTACATTCCGCAGAACAATATTAGGGAATGAACGCAGCGGCAGTAGGCTCTGCAGCACCACAGATTGTTGTATACATCATTAACGGACACATTATTGGTATCTCTGAGAGTCACCCTTCCTCCTTCAGTACGGTCACACCCTTAACTAGTGCTGTCCTCTTGACCGTGTTTCAAGTCCTAGGGATTGACGTGACACACGAACAACAAGTCAGACTGACAATAGTTCCCAACCACATTTGCCACCAGCTACATCCCAGGACAGCTGTTTAAATAGAAAAATAAGTATGGCCACCCCACTACAGCACGTTTAAAAAAAACTTCACAGGCCAAGAGCAGCGCATCGTTAAACACTGTAGGGAGCTGCACAAACACACAAAGAACTTGAGACACCCCTGGCCTCCTGAAGGTACATTTGATCGTGCCACACTAGATCATGCCACAACATTCCTAGAAGCGAAATACTCCGGCTGCAAGCTTCAAAAAAGGAAAGACACCTTAGCGCTGTGGCGCGTCTTTAAAGAAAATGCTGAGCCAACAATGATGCCCACCGCCCCTCCCCCTGCATATCGTATGAGTGGCATCTACCCCGAACTTGTTATCAATTCAGACTTAGAGCCAACATCAAATGACAAAGCAGCTATGGGCCACTCTGTCCTCTTTTCAGAAGACCCCTTTCAACCACAACATAACAGTTTGCTGGACCAAGTCCAAACACTGCCATCTCTTACTGCCCAGAGCCCAATGATAGAAGCTGTGATACCAGGACTTCCAGGCCAAATAGATGCACAATTCACCCTGAAGCTCCCACCAGCGCAAAATAATGCAGCACAACAGCAAGATGAGGATGAAGGGAGTGATAGTGCTTCCCACATATCGCATCAAACTTCTGACAGCTCACGCTCAAGTTCCAACCCATTCCTCAATGGTGAACACCAACTACTTCCAAGTCCGCGTCGCCAAAGCAATGCACAATTCCCCATCAGTACACTGTCCCAGCGTGAGGATAGAACTTCCATGCTGGACCTTCCAAATACAAATAGGGAGGCCAGGGATAGCGAGCAAGAATACCCTGAGACATTTGCCCAACCACACTTAACCAAATGGAGAAACAGCCAGGCTTTAAATAAAAGTACGGATAGCATTACAATAGGCGAACCCCACACAGATTTGTTACACGAAAAGCAGTCACCCAGCCCCACCGGCGGGGCTGCAGCTGTCCGGCGCCTGTCAATGAAAGTAGAACAAATGCATGTCCAATTCACTGAATTACTCGGTGATGTAGACCTCACAGCTCATCCGAATGAAAGACCAGACACACCGCAACAGCAGGCACGGCAGACACAGATTCCTGGGGAAACACAGGGTGCAGCAATGCCACAAGCAAATGAAGCAGCTGCCTCAGGTATACCCCACAAGAGCATCAACTGGTGATACCAACTCCCTTGCTCACAACAGGCAACCACCCCCACAGACATTAAGACCAGCCATGACATTCACCTCACCACCCAGGTCCACTCTCAATTTAATGTACAACACCGAACCAAGGGAGTTTCATGACATAGATGTACGAAAAGAAAAGAGAAGAAGAAGGACAGAAACAGAACTATTAGAAGTGCTAGGGACACATGGTAAACCTGACATGTCCTACGATGTTTTAGGTACAGCATCTATGCGCTCTGTTAGACAGAAAAATAACTATAACAAAATGTTGTTCAGCAGAAACACAGCCTCACATTACACCGAATTAACGCCCAATGAGATAGTTACACGCAGAGAAGAATCTGCCATTTATATGTGAATCCCTTCACTGATAATTTGGCTGAATGGACAGAGAGTCTTGCACCAGAAATGATTCCATGGCCACGAACTGGGTCCTTTGATCCACAAGATATGGCAACAGCAGAAAACTGCATCCTACATGGGGAGGGAGATAAAGACTGGGACTACGGTTACATGAAGGCAAGCTTCAGAATATGGCAGAAATATGCACGTGAATATGACCCCACCCTGTACAACGGGCCAACAGCGGCAGGCACAAGGGTAACACACCAGATGCCACTACTGTTCAAAAACCCCAATGACCCCCCCATCTATGTCCCATGGTCACAAATGGACAAAGACAATTTTAAAAAACAACTCCCACCACTCACAGAGGGCGCTGGAAAATGGATAGCCGCCTTGGAGAAACACACTGCAGGTGTCAACCTAGGGATAGGGGATGTTAAAAGTCTGCTTATCTCCCTTATTGGAGAAGATGCAGAAGATATATTCACACATGTCAATGACAAAATTACAATCACTGGCACAGAATATGATGGTGAAGCATTTAACAAAATAAGAGCACGCGTTTGGTCCCAATTGCGCCGCAAATTCCCAGATATCCCAGACATTGCGTCGTTAATGTCACAAACAATGCAACAAAATGAGGACCCTGCACAATACATTTCTAGAATGAAGGAAAAATGGCATCAGGAATTAGGAGAAAAATGGAATGCAACAGGAGGGAACAATAGGTTTTTCTACCACACAGTAAAAAAGGGACTGCCCACTGACGTGCAGGATAAGTTAGATGGGATAGTAGCAATGGAATGCAAACCATGGCCTGAAATACAAGATCACATTATTCACTTCTGTAAAAAGAAGCAGGAACAGGCAATTAGCAATTGAAAATGCAGCAGCCAAACTAGTACAGCAGAAACTTAATAAGAAAAAAGATACTCCAGATACAGTCATGCTTGCTACACCAGTAAATCAGATGACTGCCATTACAGGATTTGATGTTCGAGGTATTGAAGGGTTAAAGGATTTTCTCTTGGGCTGCCTTTAGAAGTAACGCTCCTGGCTGGCCACAGATTCTGGGCATTGAGCCAGGCCAGAAAGACATAATGCAATAGATTTCCTGTGGTTTCAAAAGGAACAGGAAGTTTGAATATATATATATATATATATATATATATATATATATATATATATATATATATATATATATATATATATATATATATACAGTTAGCAGAACACAAAAAGCTGTGTGAATGGATTGACAGTTTTGGAAAAAAATATTTTAGTGTATAAATTTCCTGTTTAGTACAACAGATTATGTCAAGTGCGTTTTAAAGAATGAATTAGGAGAGACTGATTGTCTTCCCCACCCTGGCAGACATGCCTATATTGAACAAAGCTAGAAAAGGAGAACAAGAGAAATAAATTGCCTAGAATCACACAATTTGGTAAAGGGGGGAAGCCGAGATTAAATACAGGGTTTCAGGTTTCACGTTATGCAGTTTAGTGACTGGGTATGTATATATCTATATATATGTATATATATGCTTCGCTCCCCTATGACCACTGAACTAAAGCAAAAGAACTGACCAACTGCCTCTTTGCCTGGCATCAGTTAAAAGAATTGTGCAGGGTTCGGTGTGGGCTTGGTTCGTGAATAAAAGAATTGAGCCTAATGGCGCAGCACATCAGGGCTTTGCTCACAGACTTCCTTCATTTTAAGTATATGAATTAGACCTCTCTAGAATTCGGTTTTAAGGTCCACTTTGGTACAGAGACCAGAGATCCGTAGGAATAGATTACCACAGATAGCGACCACACCAACTTCCTCCACACACGCCCCAGTGCTAGGAAATGCGAGGAATAAATAAAAAGTGCTAATATAAAGTGTATTTCAATGTAGAAGGATAATATGCATTAATAAGCGATGCTCAGTACTGCTATATTGTCAGAATAAAATGTGTGTGAATTTAAGAATGCCTTTTAAACTGCAGTTGCAGACTTTAGAGGTGGTTGCATATATTTTGCAGTTCGACCACTATGAGTATTTATTTCCCAATTGTGTTACTGGGATGGAGATTATTAAGACGTTCCTATCTCCTGGGAACAATTATAGTACACTGTTTTGGTTCTTCTTTCGCTTTCGGAAGTTAATTGAGTTTTTGAGGTTTTGCAACATTATTATTTTTGGGTTCTTCCCTATGTCCCTAAGAAGTGTACTAGGTTTCCTGTTTTGGGGATGTTTGCATACATATGCTCAATATTAATGTTTCCACCACCTCATGTCTGGTTAAAAAATAAGAAATTAAAAGAGGGGAGTACAACTAGATCCCCTAACTTTTATCTTTTATCTTTTATCTATAGGCAGGCTGTAACAGGGAAAGCCTGTCATGCCACAGGCGCTCAATCAGTTACATCTTCTCACACATATGTCCTGAGATAATATGTCCACCACCCTACAGACTGACTTGTTCATCCCCAATGCCCACGAATTAATACAGTTTTTTGTCAATAAATGCCTCATTTGTCAGCAGTATTCACCAAATGCCACTATGAAAACAGTTGCCTCTACAATACCAAAAGCAGAAGGCCCTTTCAAAGAACTCCACATCGACTCTGTGGACATTATTGATCGCTGCCAAAATTATCGATACCTCATTGTGGTAGTATGCCCATTCTCACGATGGATCAAAGCTGGACCATGTGTCCACTGCGATGCCAAAGCAGCAGCTAATTTCCTGCTCCGTGAGGTCATTTCACGCTGGGGTTTGCCAGACGCGATCCGTTCTGACAACGGCAGCCATTTTTCAAACGCCATTTTTGCCCTTCTCACAACAATGTTAGGGATCAAACATAAATTGACATCAGCATATCACCCACAAAGTAATGGCATTTGTGAACGCCTTAACGGCTTGCTCAAAGGTAAAATAAGCAAGATAAGTGTCACAATTGGGAAGAAATGGCTCTATTGCCTACCAATTGCTCTGTTTGCACTCAGAAATACTCCCAGTTCTGACCACCACCTAACACCCCACCAGCTTGTCACTGGTCGATCAATCAATATATCAGTCCCCTCAACAAGACCCAAACTAGATAGTGAAAGTTCTTCTGAAATTGTGAAAGCTGAAATGTTTGACTATTTATGTGCACTAACACATGCTGCGCAGTTCCTCTCTACCCAGATATCAAAAAGAAAGGACAAGGGCCCAATCGCTCCTGAGCTTTCACCTATCTGTCCCGGATCACAGATCTTTGTAAAAAAAGCTGTTAGAAAGTGGAGAGACCCCAGATTCGATAGTCCCTTTACAGTCATAGACTCTTCACCCACAGCTGTTCGCATTGCCGAGAGGAAAGCATGGATCCACAAGAGCCACGTCAGGATCAACCCGGCACCATCCCAGAACTAAGTGATGAACGAGGGGAAGGCATTGTGTTTCCATTGACCATCCAAGAAGAAGAAGACGATCGCTTGGTCGTTTATGGATTCAGACGCAACGGAAACACTGGCCGCACAGAAATTTCGTGTTTGAAGTTATGTACATACATATTAATATTTTACATTATTGTCGGTGTGGGGATAGGGATCTTTAACTGTTATGCAGTTATCTCACACTGCATTGATAAAAATGCCTATATTACCAAAAAAGTCAAAGTTGTCAACACCACTGTGCACCCCAAATCACTTCCTCATGTACCTGTTAGCACACGTGTTGCAAATAGCACCCCTAGTAATGAAAAGGGTTTGACATCCTCTGTCAGTGCTGTCAGCACCCCAAATAACTATGCGCCCCTCACCTCATCACCTCATGTACCCATTGAAAATTATACAGAATGGAACAGTACCATTGATATCACATTACGCCCCTCGCAGCTGTCTCGCCGACGCAGTCAATCTCGTCCTGACCAGTTGGCAGGGGACCATGGGGTCCATAACTCACTATTAGATAACTTGTGGTATAAGGAGATGACAGCAGCTGGCAAGCAGGTCACAAACCAATCATGTTATGTGTGCTCATATATTCCCCATGCAGTGGGCGCAGTAGACTGATTTTCCCTAGAGAAGTCCCATCACGCACTGCCAAATATCTTTTACATCTGTACTTTTGTCGCATACAAGGACAAGGCCAGGTCATTACGGCTGACATTTCCACCGCCTATGTAAACACCACAGAATGGGACTACAAATGCAGAGAGGTTATCTCTGACACAACTGACCTTGAGGAGGTAATATAGGAAATGTACAGAAGAGGAGTCCCGAACATGGACCATAAGGCACCTCACCTTAGAAAGCGTGGATACAACACAGTAACATCACCTTCAGCAGTATGCAATGTAACAATACCCCATGGCAACCCATGCCCATGTCAGAATAGAACTGTGCTGCGCCTATGGGCACACGTTTATTTCAATGATAAATGGAATGATCCAGGCTTCGTGGTTTGCAAAGCAGCATCATTAGGGCCCCCTTGGGTAGACTCAGATTATGAAGAAGGGATTGACTGGGAGGTTGAGGATGAGTGTGAACAGATATGGTCACAGCAAAGTAGAAGGTACACCTCGGGTGGGGAGAAAATGTCCAAACCTAACAAAGCATTCAAACTAAAGTCCCCTCTTCTCTGTTTTCTAGGAAATGGCACGGTACCTGTGGGCCGCAACTCTGGATGCAACAGCACAATTTTTAATTCGGATATGCAGCACAGCACCTCCAGTCTAATGGACCTCTACTGGGCTTGCGGAGAACGACTCTATCTCCAACTGCCTCCTCAGTGGAATGGACTATGCACCCTGGTGACCATGCACGAAGTTCACCTGGTCGTTCCAGCAGCCAATATTTACCACATCCATTCGCATCCAATGACAGGCGATGTTACCTTGCTCCACAGACACTGGCGAACTGCTCAATACTTCGCCAACAACGCTTTTGATGACATTACCCAAGAATTCCGCCTTTTCAACCAAGCCCAGCTCTTTTTCGGGAGCCTCATCCCAATGTTCCAGATAAAAGCAAATGCACGTTGGCTCGAGGTGACCCGCTACGAAGTCATGCAGGCCATCAACAGTACCAGGGATGGGCTAAATGCTATCAAGGAAGAACTGCGCCCTCTGAGGCTTATGGTTTTAGAGCATAGGTATGCCCTGGACATGCTAACTGCGATGGATGGTGGACTATGTCGCAAGATCGGAAAAAGCTGCTGCACTTTTGTGCCTTCGAATGATGCTGAGAATGGATCACTCACAAAGGCCATTGAGGACTTGGACAATCTAGGGAAGAAACTGTTTGAGGAAGGAGGTGCCAGGGCAGACATAGCAAAGGACTGGTTCGATTTTAGCTGGATGCCTTCATGGCTGTCTGCCCTCCTAAAACATTTTGTACCGCTTTGCGGTGTGCTGTTGCTCCTATGTTGCGGCGTACAGATAGTATGTCATTGTGTGAAAAGATTCAGTACTAAAGTAGTAGGGATGAATTACGCTAGCACAGGAATATACAGGAAGACCATACGTGAGGACAATGGACCAGAGAAGGGGGATAAAATAGCACTGTTAGAGATAGTTGAGCTCACAACGACTGGCTCACCCTTATTACAGACCCCTGCTGACGCCCACTACAAAGTACCTACTGCTC
Source organism: Calotriton arnoldi (assembly GCA_963921515.1). Taxonomy (NCBI): domain Eukaryota; kingdom Metazoa; phylum Chordata; class Amphibia; order Caudata; family Salamandridae; genus Calotriton; species Calotriton arnoldi. The sequence goes on along the minus strand of CAWUFW010003301.1, from coordinate 183,298 downwards.
CCCCACTTCCCCCTGGTAGACACCTAGTAGGGGGGCGTTCTTAGCGTAGATCCTTATGAGTCACTAGCTGACAGGCCTGAAGGAGAATATGTCGAGTTAAGATCACTGCTAGATAAGCAGGACAAACAGTGTCCCTACATTAATGACACGCCCTGGATGCCCCATCAGGACGAAGGGCCAGCCAAATACGCTGTAAGAGTTTTGTTCAGAAATGAACAAGAGGAGGGAAATGAAGCAGGGTCCCGTTTTACCATATAAATGCCGTAGGCCAATTCTGCCCCACACCTGAAGCATGAGACCCGCACCAGCAAGCACACAGGGATTTGTTAAATTGACCATGCTGTTTTCAATTGGTTTCTAAATACAGTAGGCCTTATGCCTCTCTGATAAAATCACAACACATCTCCTCTGCAACGGACACCAGCCCCAGCTCCGTATTCTTGGCAAACAAACTCTCACCCAGCCCCCACTCCTTCGTTGCCCCCGGAGTACGGTTCTCTTCTCACGAACACTGACCACAAAAACAGGGAACATCTCGAGCTAAGAGGAACACATGGGGTACAGAGTGGTGGGGGCCAGGTGCAATTTTTCAATTTCTTCGATATTATTGTATTTTTGCTAGCTTCAAGTAACTAAAGACAAGCTACATGGCATGAGAATATGACCTATAACCTTTTGTGATCTTCCACTTTCTTATAGAAATTCCGTGATGTGACGCACATCATTTCTGATAAATGTACAAATTATGGTATGATTGACATATAACACCTGTCATGTGACGGACTTGTGGTCAAGCTCTTCCTCATTAAATCAATATAAAAGAGCTGCCCACAGTCCACTCGACGGACCACCTTGCACCGTGAAACTACTTGAGTCACGTGCTCCGTGATCCCTGGTTAACCATTCTCGTTTTTAGAATTCTTGTTAAGGTTGCACATTATTCACTGTATTTTGAAACTTATTTCTATCATTGCATTATTATGATTTTAAGCCTCATTGAATTGCATGGTTTTGCTCACCATTTTAAAAATATGTCTTTGACACTTGGTCTTTGCTAAAACCAAGTAGCTTTATAATTAAGTGTCTCTTGACATTATTGTTTAGAATTGTGTCTTCAAATAAATTGTAAACAATCTTGATTCAGTTCCTGCCTCTCACACGTGTATTTCCTTATTTTTGATAGAGCACCCCTGCTCAAATTAAGCTAGTCCAGAAAACCACCCTTTAACACCATGTGTACTCGAAGTTCTTAAAGGTGTCCACTATTACGCTTGCCATTCTTTCCATTGTGATGGCCTGCCATAAGCGAGCATGCCATTGGGTCAAAGAAGGAGCCTCCTTCTGCTTCCACGCCGCTGCCTCCGCCGTTTCGGCAGCCCCAAGACGCAGCCAGAGAATGGTTCTATCACTAACCATTTGGCGTTTGAGCATGTCAGAACGAAGACCCAACAGTGTCGACCCCAGATCAGATGGAATGGGATAACCCAATATATCCTTGGTTTGTGCCAGAATCTCTGCCCAGAATGTCCGGATCGTCGGACAGTCCCACCAGATATGCCTAAAATCCCCTTGAAGACCACAGCCTCTCCAGCATAAGTCAGACGTCTCGGGATAAATCCTTTTAAGTTTTGTAGGGTACGAGCTCAGAATGGACCGCCAGATCAACTCCGTCGCATCCTCCTGCTTCCACACCCTCCGCCTCCTACGTAAGACCTTCAAATGGATCCCCCTCGAGCACAGAAAGACCGTCACTCACGCCCTCGTCACCAGCAGACTCGAGTACGGCAACGCACTCTACGCCGGAATAAACAAAAACCTCACCCGCAAGCTACAAAACATCCAGAACGCCGCCGCAAGACTGATCCTCAACCTGCCAAGACACTGCCATATCTCCCAGCACCTGCGCACACTCCACTGGCTCCCCATCAAGGCTAGAATTACCTTCAAGATCCTCACCCACGCACACAAAGCCCTCCACAACAACGGACCAGCATACCTGAACAGCTGACTCAAATTCCACGCACCCCAAAGGACCCTACGATCAGCCCAGCTCTCCTACACCATGGTCCCCCGTGCCAGAAAGACCAGATCGGAAGGCCGCTCCTTCTCCTTCCTCGCGGCCAGAGCCTGGAACGCCCTACCGCTCCACCTCAGACAGACATCACTCCCCATCTTCACGAGAAACCTCAAAACTTGGCTCTTCGACAGACCCCCTCCTTGATGGACTGGAAACCTGCACCTCCCCTCCTCCCCAGCGCCTTGAGACCCTTACGGGTGAGTAGTCGCGCTTTAACAAACACATGATTGATTGATAGGGTACAGATACTAGTCTTTAAGTACCTTATAATGAGCCTCCAGCGTTCCCATTGAGTGATTGAATTTGTGTATGTCCCTATAGAACTTGTCCCATTGTTTGTCTGTGATGCTCAACCCCAGAGTGCGCTCCCAGAATATCCTGTGTCTGGGCTGCTCAGTATGCAGTGTGGACTGTAGTGTCTTATAGAGGTGCGAGATCGTGCATTTTGTACCCTTCTCCAATTTTGCTAGTTTCTCTATTGGCGTGAGCTCTCTAGTCACAGCTTCTCGGTCTCCCCGGTTGAGGACCCAATGTCGCAGCTGAGTGTAGTGGTATTCGTTGGCTGTGAGGTTAAACTCTCTCTGACAATTCTCAAATGTGAGGATGTCCCAGTTATGAAACAGGTCTGAGATCGTACGGCATCCCCCTTCCTTCCATGCATCGAAAGGTCCCGGAACCCCCGCTGGAGGAAATGCTGGGTTATAGCGTATAGGAGTGAACGGTGAAGGGAAAGTGGTCAGGGCAGACAGCCTGTGGATGTCGTCTCACACCTTGGGGGTAGTTTTAGTAGGTGTACATAGATGAGGATTTTGGTATTTTACCAGATCGTCGGTAGATGGTCTCTATTCATAATGTATGGGCTTTTTCAGACCTTTGTTTTTGTTAGGAAATCCAGATTTCTTTTTATTCTTGATATCTTATTCGATGTTATGCTACCATTGTTAAATGGTGGTCTTTTAGGCAACTTGCATTACCCTGCTGGGTTGGTTGCCATTGTTTTTCTATGAGATATGATTCAGCTATACTCACATAATGTTATGTCACTGATACCTGTGGATTATTCTCTATTTCCTGTCTTAAACAAAATAATCTTAGTGGATACATGGGCATGGATCATGTTACTCCGATGTCTTCATATATGTATGTGTACTTTTGTGTATATGGGATATTGTAGAGGTCCTTGTACATCTCTAGTTCTTTTTTTCTATATTCTGAAGGTCATTATACATCTCTAGTTAATTTCTATAGAAGGACTGCTTCTATGTCAACAGGGGCTAATGTTGCCTTTGACTTCGTTTTTAGGTCGAGCCTAGAGTCAGCGCGCAAGCGCTGCTCTGGTGAAGATCTGCTGTAGTTCAGTACGTGAGGGAAGCACCACCCACTCCCCCGCCCATATTTTTCATTGGCTTGTGTCTTTGTCCTTCATAAATGCTGCCTTCGGATTTGTTTATAGGCTTGTTAGTCCCTCCTTATTACAGCCATGTCGTCATTTGTATCCTTCCATGGCTACTGGCCCCTTTACTTTGAGTGTTACACGGTACGTGTTATCTAGACTGTGAGCACTATTTTCTTTAATGAGGTTTTCCTACTGCCTTCTCTACTCCCCCCTCCCTCCCGTTGTCCGTGCCTTCTCACCCCCTCCCCCTGCCAGCACTCCTGTTGTCCGTGCCTTCTCAACCCCTTCTCCCCCCTCCCCCCGCCCACACTCCCGTTGTCCGTGCCTTCTCCCCTCCTCCCCCTGCCCGCACTCCCATTGTCCGTGCCTTCTCCCCCCCCACTCCCGTTGTCCGTGCCTCCCCCCTCCCTCTCTCCCATTGTCCGTGATGACTACTGTTTGCAATACAATAGGTCTCGCGTAAATGCAAGTTTTATTGCATTGCAAATGCTTGTTGTTCATCGAGTCTTCTCTGAAAGGCTGGACCGTGCTTTTGTTTTCAAGTATGACTCAGCCATGTTAAGCCCAGGCTAATCCCTTCATGTCCAATAAAATGAAGGGGCGGGCCATCCCATTGAACTGCCGCCTCAGCCAGTACTTCTAAAACAGAGGGGCTGCATGTGAGTCTGTTTATTGTTGTAATGGTTTTTTTGTATTACTTATTTTGTTTATTGTGTAGTCTGGACAAACTATCTCCCATGCCGCTGCTTTCAAGCTTGCAAAAGTCCATGTTTATTAATTACAATATTCACTAGGAAGCAGGAGGGACTCTTTTTAGGAGCGTGGGAGCGGTGCCCTGACTATCCTATCTACTGCCTCATAAGTCTATAAATATCACTGACAGACATGTCACGTCATCACACTGACCTGAGTGTCAGGCATTTCATGGCACTTTTTATAGGGCAAGCACTCGTGAACATGAGCCCCATGTGCCCCTGCGCCAAGCTTCTGCACTGTCAGCCCTGGCCCATTGCAGCTTGCAACGCTGTAGGACCACACCCATGTGTGGCTCGCACCACCCTCTCTGATTGAACACAGCCTGGGCACTGTAGGCGTCTGATCTGTTTCCCCAAGGCTGTGTGTCAGGCAGTGAGGGTGCACCCTTCCCTACTTCTTACGGGTGGTGCGTGTTCAGCAATCCTCGCTGACAACACTACACCCCGTAATAAGCTGGAAAAAAGGCGAGGGACAACCGGCCCCAGGTGCAGCCTCCTACTGAAAACCCAGGCTGCAGGCGTTTCTCTTCGGGTTAAAGGACAAGAATTCATACTACATTGCACACCCTGTATTCTCGCAGACAGGCATGGCACTACATGGAGCGGCTGGAGGTGCACAGACAAGTGAACTAAGGTGGGAGGACGTCACTGAGCAATATTTTGATTTTACTGTGAGCTATCAAGAAGTAGGCTAGTCCAGCAGGTCAAGTGCCTGCTACAATAATCCTGCTACAAGGCTGGTTAAAATCACAGCGTGATTAATAGTGTTTTTTCACCATGGTTTCTTGTTGACACGTTTTCTGCACATTGAAAAGTTTTCCTTTCGGTTCTTCCATCACTGGCCCAAAGTGACAGGTTAAGTTTTTGTCGTTGGGTTTATAATCATTTTCTGCGCTTTAGTTTCTGTGTCCCTGCCAGACATCAGTTTCAAATACTTTGCCATGGTGTGCTTCTCTCATAGGTCTTGGGGTGACGAGTATGTGCCAAAAAAAGGAAAATTGTTTGGCGCAACACTACACATTTTGTGATAGTATTAATTACTTTATTATTTTGGCATTTTTACACTTGTTAAGACTGCCTGGTTTCACCCATTAGTACCAGTATAACACCAGAATAATCTTCAGAAAGGTGACCATTTAATCTTTGCAAACTCGTTTTTGTGAAAATCTACAGATTAAGCCACAGGGGCTGAGTTACATGGCTTATGTAATTATTTGAAAAACACAACTGCTATAAAATTGCATAATTTCGGTGACCCTGACCTATGCAAAGGGAATGCATTGCTCCTGGTTTTGGGGTTCAGACTGTGTGTCAACGGACAGGCCAGGGCAGGGCAGCTCACATTGAAACAGGCAAGGGAAGTTCATTGCATCAATGGTAGATGAGGTCCTACTTTACGAACCTACCCCAGATGCAAACTGCAGGTCTAGTATTGATTAAAAAACATTTAAGTTCAAAATAACGCAAGGGGTGTAGTGCAGGCAACGAGATGGGCGTGGGGCAACATTTCATGACATGGGCTCATGTGAAAATGTCGGGAGAGCCAGTGTGCATCTTGTAAGGAGAAAAACGAAGAAAACATTCAGCGCCTCGTCTAAGGGTAGTAAGCACTGTAAAACGCTACCATAATACAACTCTGCACAATATAGTTCACATGAGCCTGCACACCCCCGCTCTACTTATTGGAATCCTTTTACAGAATAAAGGCGCAGCACGATTCCAATGACATATAAACTTCCTGTGCACACCCCCAGAAACTAAAGCGCTGTTCACCGTGTGCAGAACCTGTAGGTGGTGAGTGCCTGGCCGCCATTCAGGGCCTGACCTGTCCTGGGGAGGCGCAGGTAGACAGCGTGATGCATGTGCGGACATGGCACTATGAGGGTCCAGCAGGCGCTACACAAAAAACACCAACTCAGTGAAGAATATTGTTATTTGGCATTAGCATAATGCATTTCAAAGGTATCGCAACCCTTTTGGTAATTTAGCCATGGCTTCGAGTCTGAACAATGAAGCGCTAGGGGCAAGGTGGGACAGGGGAGTCCAGACCCCAGAGTTTTGGCATAGTGCAGGATGGGTGACAGTAGCATGATTCACAAACCACTGTGGGAGGGCCAACTCCCACTTGGTGAAAAACATTTTACATTATTCAAGTAGTTTCGGTAAATCCGTGCCCCCCATTCTGCTTCATGCCTTTCAGGGAGCGGGTTTGGGGCATGTTCTGCGAACAGGCGCCGCCAGGGTTTCCTCAAATGTACAGAACTGTTGCCCTGAGCCGCCCCCACTGCCAGTTCTACCCGTGGTCTCTTCAGCTATATGTCCAGAGCTAGTACTCAATAACAGTGGTCCACAGCCGTGCCTTGTGGCAGTTCAGACCCCCTCTACTGCTGGGTGCTAGTCTCGCTTCTGCTTTTGTAATAGTGTCCTGCGCAGGGTCCCCTACTGTTCTAAACAGAACTCTTCTATTGAGCTTGGTGGTCTCGCCAGACAGTTGTCAAGCCCACTGCGGTGCCCTTTACCAGGCTTCACGCAATGGTCTCACATGGGTCCAGATCTGTGCTCCCCTAACTGTCCCCCCTACATTTTGAGTGGACTCACCTGTACACAAATCTGGTGCCTTTAACTGAGTCTGTACCCGGACTCTCCTGTTATTAAGTAGTGGTCTCACCCTGGTGCAAAGCCTCTGCTTTTAACTATCCCTCCCTTAACTGGGATCCCCGGACCCTCTGCATTGTTGAGTGGTCTCACCTGTGTGCAGATCTGATCGCTTCAGCTGTGCACCCTTCCTGTCTCTCTGGTACTAAATGGTAGTCTCACCCTGGTACAGATGTGATGCCTTAAGCTGTGCCCCCACCCTCCGATCTCCTGGTTACTGAGTAGTGGTCTCACCCCGGTACAGATGGTTTGTCTTCAGCTGTGCCCAGACCCATTAGCATTGTTAAAGCGCTCTCACCTGTGCGCAGATCTGATACCGCGAGGTGTAGGTGATAACATTTCCACATGTTATCGTTTGTGCACTGTATACTTTTAGCAGTAAAAGTGTATGCCTGTGTAAATGTAATGGTGATTTCAATTGAAGATGTGGTGTCTGTAGTTGCAGTGCACTACCACACCATGCATACTAGACTTTACCCCACTGCACCACCACCAGCAGAGCCCCACCTGAGCACCAGCTCAGCCCCACCTCAGCAGCAACTCAGCAACAAGGCAGCACCACCTCAGCATCAGCACAGTATGACCTCAGCACAACACCAACTCACCATCACTTAGCACCACCTGAGAAACAGCGCAGCACCACCACCTCAGCATGACTCTGCGCCACCACAGTACCGCTCTGCACAGCGTCACTCAGCACTACCACAGTATCACTCGGCACCATCCCGCACCAGCTCAGCATCTTCTCAGCATCATTCAACACCACCACAGCACCACATCCGCATCAGCGCATCAGTGCATCACCACCAGTGCAGCCCCACCACAGCATCAGTGCAACCACCTCAGCACCAGTGCACCACCTCCTCAGCCCCACGCACCACCTCAGCAGCAACTCAGCACCAACACAGCACCACTTCAGCATTAGCACAGCATCACCTCAGCACCAACTCAGTGTCACTCAGCACCAGCACAGCACCACCTTCGCACCACCACAGTATCACCCAGCACCACCTGAGTACCACCTTCGCTCAAGCACACCACCACCACAGTATCACCCAGCACCACCTGAGTACCACCTTCGCTCAAGCACACCACCACCTCAGTATCACTCAGCACAACCTCAGCACCACCTCAGCATCAGCACAGCACCTCCTCAGCATCAGCACAGCAGCATCTCAGCATCAGCATCAGCACAGCACCACCTCCTCATCAGTGCACCACCAGTGCAGCACCAGCGCAGCATCGTCTCAGCACGGCACAAACTCAGCACCACCAGACACCAACGCAGCACCACCAGCTCAGCATGTCTCAGCACCATCTCAGCATCAGGACAGCACCACCTCCTCATCAGTGCACCACCAGTGCAACACCAACTCAGCATCAACGCAGCACCACCCCAAAATCAGCTCAGCACCATCTCCGTATCAGGACAGCACCACCTCCGCATCAGTGCACCACCACTAGCACAGCCCCACCTCAGTACCAGCGCAGCCCCACCTCAGTACCAGCGCAGCCCCACCTCAGTACCAGCAATTCAGCACCAACGCAGCAGCAATTCAGCAGCAATTCAGCACCAACGCAGCACCACCTCAACACAGCATCAGCTCAGCACCAACACCTCAGCATGTCTCAGCACCACCTGAGCAGCACCACCTCATCAGTGCAGCACCACCAGTGCAGCACCAACTCAGCATCAGTGCAGCACCACCTCAGCACCAGCGCAGCACCACCTCAGCATCAATACAGCACCATCTCAGCGTCAGCAAAGCGCTACCTCCGCATCAGTACACCACCAGCGCATCCCCACCTCAGCAGCAATTCCGCACCAATGCAGCACCACCTCAGCACAGCACCACCTCAGCATCAGCGCAGCATCACCACAGCACCAACTCAGCATCACCTGAGCACCAGTGCAGCACCACCACCTCAGCATCACCTCCACACCAGCACACGTCCTCTTCAGCATCACTCAGCACCACCTCATTTGCCCTCAGAATCTAGCATCTGTTGATTCTCTCCTAGTGTCCGTCCACTGCTCATGTTGTAATTCAGGTACTTTTTCCCTAATTCTACCCTCCTGTTGTTTATGTCCTCCCGACCCCCATAACAAAAAAAGCTATAACAAGCACACATCAGAACAAGCAGGAAGAAGTTACAAGCATTGCAAGGACAAAAAGACTAGAAGACATTTTTTATGTTATTTTTTTTTCTTAAAAGGGTTGTTCAGTTGTACATAATGTCTTCTTGGTTATATATGGTAACAAAAATGCTTAACACTTTTTTATGATAACTTTTCAACATGCTGCACAGAAGCCACACATGTTCTACAACATAGCTTAAAGATGTTGGCAAAGCCAATAGCTCTGAGTAAACACTTACAAGGTCCCAAAGGCGAGACCTATTGGCTATGCCGATCGTTGTTATATAAGCATTTGGTTTCTCCAAGGCGGATGGATTTTCTCTGTGTAGTTTATAGAGCAGTCCTGACCTTCATTGGTTTACAGGTGTTGCTCAGTGGCACGGCCAGCTGTTCTGGGTTCACAGGGTTTGAACATGCTGTTCGGTTTTGAGTATATAACCAGGCGGTTGTGATTAAAGTCTTATTTCCATGGGTAGTACATTTCCCATGATTTTATTGTCTTATAATTTTGTTACTGTGGTTATGTCCACGGTTATTGTGAGTGAGAGCTTCTAAAGTTGTTTGGTCTCACTGACATGGGTAGATTATTCCTATGGTTTACATGTCTTGCAACTTTATTTACCTATGACCCCTTCTAGGGGATTTCATATGGTTAGGTATGTTTCTGTTCACCTATATTATCATAAATGTTTGGTCTATTCTCTTCTTCTGGACTGGGTTAGTCTTAGTAAGAGACTTTTCATGGTTACAGTTCACAGACCCTCCTCCGAGGTGGGTATGACTTTGGTATTTGATTCTAAAGTAAGGAATATGCGGCTAGATGTCTCTATTAGATGAACAAGTTACTTACCTTCAGTAACACATTATCTGGTAGAGACAGGATCAAGCTGCAGATTCCTTAACGACCCTCCCATCCCCCCGCTCTGCGAACTGGGTCCTGTTTGGTCTCAATTGTTTTATCTTTATCCTTTGTAAAAAAAAAAAAGAGAACAGAAGAAAAGGAGAATCCAGTGATATACGACGTGGGAATTCTCTTTCCTCTCAAGATTTTTATTGAGATATTCATATACTGAATTTTTGGTTAGGAATTCGATATTTATTTGACACATGCATGTCTTTGGTTTAAGCACACTGTTCACTAGGCAGATTCAGTTTGTGGATCCACGGAAAGTAGTGACAGAAGAAACTGACGTTGGCGCGTTGTCGCTTCTGCGCGTCAGTGAGGTGTTATATGGACTCTGTTGACGTCACATCCAGTGGATGACGTTGATGCCGAGTCACACGATGCCCTCTACCGGTGCGCAGGCGTACTGTGGAAACATTCCCGGATCCAGTCTCACGCCTGGGGAGGATTCTGAAGTAAGGAATCTGTGGCTAGATCCTGTCTCTACCAGATAATGCATTACGGAAGGTAAGTAACCTGTTCTTCCGCTTCCCAAAGCTGTCCGACTACAATATTACCAACTGCTGCACTGGATGCTTCATTCTTTCTACTCTCAAGGGGCGACACAACAGCTCACCCCCTTTGAAACATTGGTCAGATCTTTTGATGGGACACAAGGCCTGATTTCACGCACTTATCAGGTACGTCAACACTCCACTCCTGTGCGCCCACTTAACTACCAGGCACAGTGGCATTCTGATTCCACAGAACGACTCTCCCAGAAACAATTGGAGCAGCTCTGGTGTGACATCCCCAATATATACAGGAGCATTCCTCAACGTAAAACGGCCTACAAATTAATGACTAGGTGGTGTTACACCCCGACACGCCTACGAAATATGTATCCCACTTCCTCGCCTCAATGCTAGCGCTGCCAATCATCAGCACTGAGTGACTTCTTTCATATCTGGTGGTCCTGTCCCCTCCTTACACTGTTCTGGAAGGACGTCCATAGCCATATTAAGGGCTCCTATAATACCATCATACTAGGCATTCGCCCTCTAACACTGACAGCAATGATGCATGCTGATTGGCGCCTTATAGCCCAAATGTTAGGTGCGGCCAAACAATTATTTGCTCTCCTCTGGAAGAAACATTCTGCTCCACCGATCGCCCAGTGGTTTAGGCACATTTGGTGTGTCATGGCCATTGAGCTCCTATCTCACAGGGTAGCACACACTGAAAACAAATGTGCCAACATCTGGCAACCCCTGATAGGTTATTTTTACAAAATGGAACACTCTTGCTTCATACCGCCTCAGCTTAGAGCTCTTCAGATGTTCGAGCATGCCTTCCCTGGAATCTGAGGTTTCTTCCCACAGAGAGAGCACAGATCACTCCCTGTACTGTCCTTGTCTCGCACTATCTACCTTCCTATAGGTAGTCTCCATAGATCCCTCACGGGGGGCGCCCCCCACTCCCATTTCTGCCCTTGGAACAAACATGCTTTATATTACTGTAACCTCGACCTATGTTTGATTTTCTCTTCCTAGTACTTTTCTTCTTTCTGTTTTGGGTTGGTTTCTATTTACAACAAGCATGAACCCTGTGACATTCCTGTTTGTTTAATTGCTCTGTTTTTCTGCTGATCTAACGCCTGCATGCCTTCACGGCTGAGCATTTTGTACAGTTTGTCTACTCTAGGGTATATCATGGCCTACACTTCTGTTGTCTTGATTATTAAGACAATGGTACAATCTACAAATAATGGACATCCCATATACGCTGATGATTGCAATGTTTTTGTATGTTTTTTTTATATCTTCAATAAAAAGATTTGAAGCAGAAAGAAAGAGTGAAGAATTGATTCATGCGTCTGTTGGTTAGTGTCCCCATTAGTACTACCCTACTCCCCCTTAGACTTGATCATGGGGTGAGAGCCCTATTAGATAAAACAGCTCTACGTCCAGTTCTCTATTAGAGGAGGTTCTGGTCCACCTCAGAGCTCCATCCATATCGTGAAGGCCTACAAGAAATACTTAGTCTTGTGGGCTCCCGTAACATACCCTGGATCAAGTATATGAAAGCCACCCTGGGAGAGATCGGGTTGGCAACTTTGTGGAGTACCCCGAGAGAGGCATGGTCGATACCCAAGTCCAAGAAGATATAAAAAAACATACAAAAACATTGCAATCATCAGCGTATATGGGATGTCCATTATTTGTAGATTGTACCATTGTCTTAATAATCAAGACAACAGAAGTGTAGGCCATGATATACCCTAGAGTAGACAAACTGTACAAAATGCTCAGCCGTGAAGGTATGCAGGCGTTAAATCAGCCTACTGGCAGTATAGAGATTCTCTAATATACTCCCAGGCAAGTCGAGCTACATTGACCGATGTTTTTCTTATAATTAAAGACTCCTATATTAGAGTAGATTTTTTAGATGAGATAGAGTTCCCCAGGGCGCTTATACTTGCTATTTCACTACGTGACTCTACACCTTAACTCTTTTACTGCAAAGTGGGCAAAAAAACAGAGCGGGCGATCGACGGTGGCCGGCTTGTGGTGCCCCTGAAGAGACCCTAGAACATGTATTGTTTTTTTGCCCGGCCTACAACATCAGCATGTGCTGCTGGATGCTTCTGCTATGTCAGAACTTGGGTGTCAGAGAGTATAATGTTGCATCTAGGATGTTAAAAATAGATTTGAGAGACTTCCTCTAGCTGAAGGATTTGTCTTTTGGTCCTGTGCACCCAACTGTACTTTGAGTATTGTCTTTACTTGTGATGCTAAATAAAAAGATTTTTGACAAAAAAAATAGATTTGAGCAAGCCACTGATTTAATTGCGCACTCGATTTTTGATGACTATGTGGAGAGCTAAGGCAAAGATATGTGCCTCCCCTGAGAACCAAACTAATGCTGCTGTCCCGACATGGGAGATTTAATGAGCATAATTTGTATAATTATTCTTAATTCACTTTCAGATGACTCAGAATTTGATTGGCTTCTTTTATTTTTCCATTTTTTTAAGCATATTGACTAAATTTAACCATATTTTAAAGTTTTTTTGCTGCATACAAGACTATTCAAAGGCTGTTTTTAAAATGTGAGTTTTAGCCCCATGTTTTTATTGCATTTAATCACTGTGTTTTACTTATATTTTATTGTTTTCTATGTGCTTTTATGGCCATCGAGCTGAAAATAAAGGTCTTTGAACTGAACTGATTACTATAGAGCCAGATATTGTGTATCCACACATTCCCCAAATTAGACCTTCTCGTGAAGCTGAGGAAGGGATTGCACCTGTGGTTGAGAGGATGATGCAGCAGGGCATTTCAAAAGACGTTTTGTGTAGCCCTTGTAATTCACCTATTGAGCTTGCAAAAACAGCCAATGGAAAGTGGAGAGTAATTCAAGATCTGAGAAAGGTTAATGAGATAGTAGTCCTGTATTGTGCCGTGGTACTGTGGCTCCATGGTACAGCAGTGATTTTATTTCAGATTCCAGATGCAGAGTGGATCACAGTGATTGATTAGTGTTCCACATTTGTCTCTATTCTTATACATGAGGATAGCCATCAGATATAAAGAGAAGGTGCTGGTTTGGAAAAGAATCACAAAAGCTTATACAGAGAGTCTTTCTAAGTTGTCCCAAGTACATAAAAAAAATTGGAATCTTTAAAGTTACCTTGTGAGTAAGTTTTGGTGTAATTCATTGATAACTTGATGATTGTTGCAAAAGAAAACAAGCATTAGCAAAGCCGATAGGTTTCGCGTATGCAAGCTATTGGATTTGCGAAAGTCTTTTAGTCATGTTGTACATCAGCACAGCTGAAAGTTTTTTCCGCTGGCGGGACGGGGCAAGCAACAAACAATGCAGGATGCTGGGGGGGAAACAACAATGTGGGATACAGAGGCAAGCAACAAGCAATGTGGGACAAGAGGCATGCAACAGCATGGAACAAGACCCTTGGGTTGGACAAGCATCAATATGGAGGGGTCAAAAGCACACGGGTACCAGAGAGCGACACAGGAGGCGGAGGGAGGTGAGAGAAGCACAAAGGAGTTGGCCTGCAAGTGAAAACACATACACTCTTATGGAGTGCTTCACCTAAAAAGAAAAAAAGTAGCTACGAAAGGGCAAGCTGTGGAAGGATATAAGCACTTGGCTCATGCTCCTTGGAAGGGTCAAACACACAAAGAGGTAGTAAAGCCGGCACATGCTAACCAAAACAAGCATTTGCAATGCAATCGGTCTCGCATTTGGGACCTTATAAGTATTTAGCGATGCACCACATTATTCCACATTACTGCAACGAGGCTGGTTTTGTTCGTGCTTGCCAACTGCTAATAAGGAATATTAATGACGGCATCTCCAGCTGTGACAACGCTAAGTGTTGGCCTGGTAATGACATATTAATAATCTCTAAAGTCAGGTCTGTTCATGTGATATCAATTTCGGGAAGTAATACTTAATTTGCTAGCCTGCATAAACAAACCTCTTTTGGGGCACAAATGTTGCAACTATGCGTATTTAAGCAACAAACCATTAGAAGGACTACCATCATAATAGAAATTACTTTTCAACCCTAATGGTTGTTTTCACTTCCGGAATAATTATTTTTGCTGCATGGTTGAGAAGACACCACCTGTCCCGGTTCTCATTACTCTTTGTAACCTATGTAAATAGTATTGCTGTTAACCAGGCAAACCATTAACATTCAGGTTACCTGGCCAAGTATGATGGGATTCCAGCAGTATGCCAGAATCTTAAGTGACCGGGCCTCAAGCGTTTGGTCTGTAGATGACAACATATATAAGAAGAGGCCAAGCACACCCCTCACAAAAACAAATACTTAAAGCAGGGTGAACAAACCAACCAACCAATATATACAAACTCTAAACAAAATACGCAGCTCTACACACACATACATGCAAACACTTCCAGCAAAGCAGACACACACAGGCAGACAAATAGACACACACAGCAAAAAATAGGGAGGAAAACAAACACAATCAGAAAACCAGTGAAACGCAAATAACAAATGTAGAAACATCAACAAACGGAAAAACACATACACACAACAGTTTCTCATTCTCTCTCACTTAAGCACACCCAGATACACAGGCTAGCGCACATAAGAAGACCCACGGCAACTTTGTGTTTCCCACACACACACACATGGACAGATGGCCACAAACAGGAAGAAATACAAACAGTTACAAAAGTACAGACCAGCATAGAAAATGATTCAAACACTGTCACATGTAGATGCGTAGCAACAAACAAGGATACGCGCATACACTAACTGAAACACACTAACACATCAAACATGTAATTCGCACACCGACAAAAACCAACAAATAGACAGCAGAACATACACACCAACGCTATAAGCAGCGAATAAATGCTGACAAATGCAGTTACTGCCACAACCAACTACAAACACACATACCAAGAGAAACATGGACACCACCATACTTCCAGGAAAATGAAAATCTGTGTAAAATAATTAGAAACATCCAAACTCACACAGCAACGTGCAAGCACACTTCACACAGACAGCCACATACACATGAACACAATATACATAAACTTAGACAATTCTGCAGCCAGAATCGCAAATACCTGTATGTACAAACATTTACTGAGAGCCACACGGAGAGAAACAAAAACAACTTCGGCCCTCCCTTCCATGTAAACACAAACACCAACACATAAATTATCCCGAGTGCAACGGAGTAACCTTACAAAATGAGAGCGAGAATGGGACAAAGAGAAAGGGAGAGCCAGACTAAACATGGGCTAGAACAGACAGGGACTGGAGAAAGGGAGAGGGAGAAAAAGGACGACCAACAGAGTATAACATGGCCCACGAAGAGGGAGAAACTGTGCAGTGAGAGCAAAAAGTGAGCAACAGAATAAAGAGGGGACTGAAGAGAGGAAGAGTGAAAATAGGGCCACTGAGATGGCATGGGGAGGGGTGATGAGAGAGATGAAAGGAAATAATGTGAGTAAAAGTGATGGGGGAGTAAAAGATGAAGAGCGATTGAAGAGAGGTTGAGAAAAGGAACAAGAGGAAGGTGGAGACGGGGAGAATGAAATAAGGAGCAAGAGCGGAGAAAAGACAGGCTAAGGGGAGAGATAGGGTTGTGGGGTGAAAGTGACAAGGGATAAAGACGACCTGACACATGTGAGGGAGGGGATACACGGGGTAAGAGAAAGAGAGAGGGGGCGGAATAAAAGATGAAGAAAATGAGCGAAACACTGCAGCGGAGAGAGGACGGACAAAGGATGAGAAACAAGGACTGTGACTGCGATGGGAGGCAGGACAAACCAGGTATGTGTCAGAGATGTAGAGTTGGAGAAACTGGCTAAAAAAGATCAGGCATGTTAGGAGAGATAAAAAGCATGAGAGTAGAAAGAGGGTGAAATGTGGAGGGAGAACTGAAATGCTGTGAAGCAATAGTGAGAAAAACAAGTTTGACAACAGATGAGATAAATTCTAATATTAAACTGATAAAGCAAAATGGATAAGCCTGTGGATGGTTATCAAACTAGAGGTGCAAACACGTTACAGTCTGATTGTGCTGAAGGGGTGATTTAGCCATCAACCTGTCAACCCAAATGTAAGATTAAACTTAAGAGTAAGTTGAAACCCTTATTAGAAACTGTAAAGACGCCCTAGCAGTTCAAACATTTTCATTCAACTAAAGGTGCACAAATAAATGCTAAAGTATGCATATATATATGTACATTTTCACCACGAACTGAAAATGCAAATTTCTGTTCCAAAAGGTATGATTAGCACCAGCCTTTGGTTTAATTAACTGCACTTTTGTATGCATTGACTATGGCCAATTGAAAGCTTGCAAAGTAATTAAGAGATAACGCATTTGACTTTTGTATGGTGCATGTGCCAGAAGGGAGCACTGGAACGCACTGCATATATGTGGAGAGATCAACATGCCCCCAATGATGCATATATTCACACTTCAAAGTGAAAAACACGACCTTTCAGTTAATGTAAGATATGGAAACACCTGTTATCGGCCGACTTGGTTCTATTAAACAGTGCCGAAATAGAAAGCTTCTGGCTGCATTTTAGCTGAGCACCCCTGTTTGCAGTTTAAATAACAGAAGAGGGTGAGGAGTGGTGATGGTGGGAACACAACACAGGATGACAACTTGTCATTGTCAGTGTGCAGGGTAGGCTCGGCTCAGAAGGGACTGCTGTGATCTGGGCCGATGTTTGTTGATCAGACATGCAGTGTGGAAGTAAAAATAAAAAATAAAATAACACAAGATGGCCGGCTAGGGGGGTGATGGCAGCTTAAGGCTGTCTCCGCCCCCATCCTCCAACCTCAGCCTTAGCTCCCCGAGGGGTGCCCTTCGTTTCCGCAATAAAAAATAGAGTGCAGAGACAAGATGAATGGGTGGGGCTCAGGTCCCCTCTGTGTTACTCCCAGCTATAACACACACAAATTCCAAAATATATTTTATTGCAAAGAACTGCAGACGAACAACGAAGCCAAATTTGTCTATAGAAACGTCCAGGAGACAAAACAGCAGCGAACACAAGGGCACTTATCACATCTAAGCAGGAATGGGATTGATTATTTTAAAAAAGGGTCCCAGTATAGCAAAATACTACTGAGCCACTTTCTTTTCTATTTTTAATCATTCCGGTACGAGCCCCACTCAAAAGAGCGCTCTCTTTTTCAATAAAGAGCGGTGAATGTGGAAAGTCACTGCTCACTGTGACACAAAACAATATGCCATTGTGTTAGGCGGTAAACTCCGAGGAACAATTATCTGCCTGAACCTGATATGCAGACCCCTATTATACCCAGATATGTGAACAGAAATACATTCACACATATAGTCTCGTGTAGGTTGACATGCTTAGAATACTCACAACTTTCTGCTACTACCCGCCTGTGCACCTTTTTCACCTCATTAATGTAAGGTGCTGCGCTACATGGCCAGTTCCTCGGGCAGGAGAGACACAACGATCGGGGCAAGCTGCATCGTGGGGCGCAAGGAAAAAAATAAAAATGTAAAATACTCTCCTTAAACCGTGCCCCGGCCCGTGCCGCAGCTGCACATCTCTCCTTATCTCTCCAGCAGTCTCCTGCCCATGAGCCCTGTGCAGTGCTTTGTGCTTCCTCAATCTTCATGGCTGAGGCCTGGGGAGCTGTCCCGGGAATGGGCGCGCTAGGAACGGATGACTGCTCAGGAAGAGCGTGCCTCCTCTGAGCCTTGCAGTTACAAGCAGAGAAGGAGTGGGGGATTGAATGGGAACATGATGTGATTTACGACTTGACCCACTGCGGCCGGAGCCACGAGCAGAGCCCTCCATGCGCCGGAGCCAAGCCCGCTATGAAGTAAGACTGCTGGCATGGCTACATATGATGACGTCTCCAGCGGTTACCATGGGAGCCGAGCACAGACAATCTTTGACGACACTCCTGAACTACTTCTTCCTCTTTGTGCGCAGGAGTGGCTGCTGAACGCATGCGTAATATAGCCATCTGGACAGGTCAGGCAAAATAAAGTGCGAGACTCAGCCAGCCAATCCCAGGAGAAAACAAGCATTTACAAATGCAATAGGACTCGTATTTACGCGAGACCTATTGCATTGTAAACAAAAGTGCGGGCGTCCAAGAACGTAGGAACGGGAGTGGGGGTGGGAGGGGTGGTGGGCAGAGAAGTTACAAACTGCGGGAGGGAACGGTGGGAGGCAGGGGAACAAAAGAGTTTTTAAAGTAAAGGGGCTGATAGCCATGGAAGGAGAATAATGACGACATGGCTGTCAGGAGGAGGGACTAACAAGCTGAAAACAAATGAGAATGCAGGATTTACAATTTAAGCCAATGAAAAAAATGCTCGGAGAGTAGGCGGAGCTTCCCTCCACTATACTGTATACTGCATGCCTCGCAAAGCGAGCAACGCGTTGCGTTGCAACGCTATGCGAGACCTAAAAAGGAAGGAAATGAGAGTGATGATGAAGCCAATTAATGGTAAGCAATGGGCGGGCTCTAAACTCACTGTAAGTTAACGAAATGTCTTGCAAGCGACATCGCATGTGCTGCCTCAGGCAAGACCTAAAAGAAAAGGCCACAAAAGGGTGAAGGTGACCCACGTAACATTTGTTCAGTTGACAGCTCTCGACTGACAATGGCATGATGTGTTTTGCTATAGAAGGTTAGACTGTTGACACATCTGTGTTGTACCATAAACCTGTTACAACCACACGCTTAAAATTCCAATGCAGTTTCCTACCAATGGGAAAGAAGCATTAATGCACTGAACATAATTCAAGAATGCAGCATCTAGGACCAGGTTCTGCATGCTGTCATCAAACCAGTGTAAATGAAAACACTTCAGGCAAAAATAAAGTAACTTCCCCCATATTGTGTTTGGAGACTTTACTGAATAGTACAAATGCAGACTGGGCACTCAGACACCTGCTGGAGGGACGAGAGCGTAACACAATCACAGGACATCTCCTACATCCCTCCCCACAAGTGTGGTGTTCTAAGTGGAACTATTGAGCACATGACACAATGCCTCAAGTTTATGCACGTCTGCAGTGCATCCCAATAATCTGAATTTGTTTCATTTTTTTGAACTCTCCTTACATCACCTTCTACCTGGAAAAGATGGTTCTCCCGACACGTGCCTCCTTCCTTCAGAAGGTTGTGACTCATTTCCATGTAGGCCAGGATATCACCCTGCCTCCCTTCTTTGCTCTGTTTCATCTCTCCAAAGAGGAGGAGAGACTCCACTGCCTGGACCCAAAAAGAGTGTTGTAGTTCTGCCTTGATCGCAGAAATAGTTCCAGCTGGACGATCAACTCCTTTTGGGGTACGTAGGAGCTAAGAAAGTGAAGGCTGCGCAGAAACGGACCATCTCAAGATGGACAGTGCTCTGCATCAAGGTCTGCTACACATTGGCTAAGAAGCAACCCCCTTAGGGTTTGTGTGCTCATTACATCAGAGCTAAGACTGCGACTACTGCATTAGCCTGCAGAGTCCCTGTCCTGGACATCCATCAGGCAGCAGCGTGGGTATGTTTGCCAAACACTACTGTCTGGACCGTCAGGTCTGTTACAACGGGCACTTTGCCCATTCGGTCCTCCAGGACTTTCTGGTTTAAATTGGCTTCACAGACCTACAACCGGGAAGGCATTGCTTGGGTATCTATTTCAAGGTAAGGAATCTGCGTCAAGATGTCTCTATCTGATTAACAAATTACTTACCTTTGGTAACGCCTTATTTAGCGGCAGATTCCTTACCGACCTTCCCATCCTCCCCACTCTGCAAGCCGATTGAAGTGTAAGGGACACCCTTCTCAGAGCATTAGTATCTCACATCAGTGGTCAGTTCTCATCGTGGCTCTTCACTCCTGGTGTGGAAAGTCGCAAAAGTAACCGACATCACCGGGCCGAGGTAGCACCTATATAGATACCACACATGTAATTTACGGAGCGTAAGCCGCTGACGCGGAGCCAGCCGACGCCACCTACCAGCACACAGAGCACAGAGGCACTGCTCAAAAACTTCTGGATCCAGTCTGGCACCTGGGGAATATTCTAAGGTAAGGAATCTGCAGCTAGACTCTACCAGATAAGGTGTTACCAAAGGTAAGTAACTTGTTCTTTACTGATTGATGATGCATAGGCATGCATGCATCATCACGCACGCATAACACCTTGTTTTTTTTTTTTTTTTTTGCAAAAACATATTTTTTTCCAAAGTTGCACAGCTCAGCAAACAGCCTTGGTAAAGTGAATATGTCCAAAAGGCGAGACCTATTAGCTTCGGCAATTCTTGTTTGTTATTCTTTTCTTCATTGGTTCTTGTTTATGTAATTGTGAGAAATTTCCAGCATTATATGTAATCTTTAGCAGTGGACTAGGAAGAGTCTTATGGGCCCTAATACAGGCAAGGAACAAGGACTGCTTTATCCCCATTTGGGTATTAAAAAGACAGTCGTAATTAGAGTGCAGTTGCCTTTCATGCCTCTGGTCCCCAGTGCCGCTGCACCAGCTGCACCAATGATAGCAGCAGGGTGGGTAGATACTTCTTAATAAACCGTGAAGGAAAACTCTGTCTCATAATAGGACAAGACAAGAGACGCCAGAGGTGACTGCCAGACATGCCACTACCTGGAACCAGGTTAACCAATGTCTAGACAGTTCCATTAATCTAGAGCTATATCCTGGTCCGTGCAGAACTTGGTCCCAGCGGTGGAAATCTCCCAACGGTAAAGTATAGGCAAAAGTAAAACAGTTTATTAAACTTAAAAAATATTAGTAAAAATATTTTTATGTTAAATGGTAATGTAATTTTTTTCTACCTTTATGTTAAACAAAATTAAAATTACATTAATAACTTAATGTAACATTAATATGTAATTATTTTAGAAATATTTTAAAAAAATATTTATTTATTTTATTATGTAGTAATATTTATTAAAAGTCATGTATAGAATGAATTAAAAGTAATTCAGTTATATTTCAATAAAGAATTTTGCTATTTTTTATTTAGATATAAATGATTAAAACAAGCTAAAATAAATTTTAAAAATGGTTTTCTTTTAGATAATTTGAACAGTAAATCAAATATATTTATATTTCAAACTATTTTAAAGAATTAAATTTAATGTAACATTACCTGATATGGGGTTTTATTTTATGTCCCCGCCGCCGTTATTTTCTACGGGAGGGTGTTGCAGTACCAGTGGTTAGCCTTGTGTGGTGCTGGACAAACCACAGCTCTGAATTAGAGTTTATTTACCACTGGGTCATTTTTGGCTGCAGTAACTTTAGGAGTGCAGTTTGTGAGTAGGAATGTACTTACTCTTTTGTGGGTGGGTGCACGTCACTCCTTCAACCTGTCTTGACCCTCCCTACTCCTCCGTAAGCCCCACCTATTTTGTAATAAGTATGCTCCATTTTTCAGCTACTGCCCCGGCCCCACCTATATTTACTACTAAGGGCCCGATTTCGATCTCGCTGGGAAAGCCCTACGGCCGACTGGCGCCCGCAGAGCTTTCCGTGGGACTCGGGCTCCTGGGTTCTGAGCGACAGAGTACGATGCGCTGCAGCGCTGACGGACTCGGGTCGCTCGGAGCACCATTGAAGTCAATGGGAGCCTGGTGTACGTTGCGTACATGGGCTCCAATAGACCAAAAACGCATGTCTCGGACAAGGGTGCCCCCTGTCGCGGGGACGCATCGGTCCCGCCTGCACCGTGCAGGCATGTATAGGGGGGACCCTTGAGACCCCCCCCCTAGTGATCGAGTTGTAGGGCTGCGGGTGAAGGGGGGTCCGCTACGGACCCCCGAAGTCCGCTTCCGTGAGCTTCTGGCTGCTCGACGCTCGCATCGTACTTGGTCGCTCGGAAATCGGACCCATTGCGCGGTGCGCGTCGATGAAGTCGGAGTCGTCCGGACGGCGTCGCTGACGGGTACGAGTCGGTCGGAGCGCGAGGCTATCCTCGCATCGTACTTGCTTGCTCGTACAGCGGTACAAGTCGTCCGGAAACTGGGGCTACGAATTGGACTCGCTCGCTACGGATCCCGTTCGGTGCCCTTCCGAGCGAGATCGGATCCGGGCCCTAAGTAGTAAACTTGCTTGTGTGATGATCTCCTCATAAAAAAAGACAGTAGAAGTGGAGGTGGAGATTTACAGTTTTTTGTTTGTGAATACCATTTTGTAGTACTTTAGTCGTACTATTGTATTACTTCTAAACATACAACAAAATGCAGTTCGTGACTAGGCCCCTAGGATTTTTTAGGGCATACGAAAAGCCTTGACTGGGTACTTAACTGACATGGTACTTGGTGTGTCTTTGCAAAATGTTGTCTGTAGGCTTCCTTCATACCTAGAGATGTATCAGTTTCTTTTTCATATGTTGTGCTTTGCCATGCTGGTGGGATATTGTCTGTTGGCTGCCAGGTGTATAATATGCCAGAACAGATCAACTTGTGCAGTGACGTTCGTAGTGTTTGTGGGAGTAAGAGAGCAAGACAGAGGATTGTGCATTAAATTCTACTTGTATCTATAGTGTTGTTGTATCTACAGCTGTTAGTCTGGGCACCATTGTATTATTTTATGTTATTGGACAACATAGTAATATTACATAATGTCACTTCATTTAAATGTGCATGCATTGATAATCAGTTCCAACGCTTTATGTATTACCTTAAAATGCTAACTGGATAAAACTAAGTAATGCAACAGAATACTATTTGAAAGGTGAGGGATCCTGCAAGAACTGGTATCAGGGTATTCAAAGTGAAGATAATGTCGGTAATAGAGCTGCCCAAGATCACAAGGGAGTCAAAGTAGAAAGGGGATCCAATGAGGAAGCTCTGCACGAGGTAATAAAGAAAGTTGAAGCTCAGAAAGAACAAACACTGAAGAAGCAATTCAACCTTT
Source organism: Calotriton arnoldi (assembly GCA_963921515.1). NCBI lineage: Eukaryota > Metazoa > Chordata > Amphibia > Caudata > Salamandridae > Calotriton > Calotriton arnoldi. The sequence goes on along the minus strand of CAWUFW010003301.1, from coordinate 159,936 downwards.
AGAATAACTAACATCCATGGAATGCAAAACATACAGATAAAAGCACTAATAGTAATGGGAATGTGAGGATACACACCCAGGAGCTTCACACAGTTAGAGTGAAGCTAATTAAGTCCTCAACCACAATTGTTTTTACAAATACTGACTGCAAAATATCCATATGCATAGGTGGAATCTGTAGAGCTGATACCTATGGTGACGTTATGCAAAGTAATCTAAAGAAAATACAGTGGATGACAAACACCAGTGGGTTGGTTGCTGTACCCTCAAACCTTTCTGATCACACAGGGACACATAAGGCAGTAACAGTTAAAATGGAGAACTAAATTTGCAGCCATAATAGACAAGGAGCTACAAAAGAACAGTGGAAAACAAAGGTAACGTTTGGCAGAAAAAAAGTAAACAGTAAAGAAAGTTAAAGAGCAGAGATGGCACAATATACATTCTTAATTGTAACCTAATGCAGGTTTGATTGGGAAAGTTGTGTTGGGATATATAATAGAGCTGCCAACCCCTGCTTGTAGTACAGCAGATCAACACAATGACCTAACTATCTGTGCAGCAAAACAGTAGTTTTGCTCAAAAAGAGCGAGTGCAGGGGAGTTTGAAGTGGTGCACAATGTAGGAGGCTGACTAGGTATATGGTGCCCTCTTATTTAAGTGATCCATCTTGCACTCATCCAGGCAACCCTTATGGTGAATTTAGTGATCTTTGATAACCATGGAAAGCTCTCAAAGCGGTAGCCGTGGAGAGCAGCCTTCAGGCTTATTTTGAAGGAGTGTTAAGCAAAGCACTAATCATGCTGTATAGGTTAAACAAAAAAGAACCACACAGTGTATATATAAAAAATGTCAATTTATTACACAACACTCACTAATACATTGGTATATCTCCTTCCCAGAGATATCAACACAAATACACAACAATACTACAATTGTAAATACAGTAAGTAGCACAAAATACAGTGGTCTCTAGGTGGAGACCAAACCATATACCAAAAAAGTGGAATGCGAACTGCGACCAAAGTTGGGACTTGGATCAAGAGACTCAGAGGAGCAGGGGACATAAGGAACCACCCAAGGTAAGTACCCAGGAACCCCACTGAGGCTGTGTGCAGAGTGGAAACGCAGCCGCGTGTCCAATGGAAGTCAACGGGAAAGTCGAGGTTGCAGTTTTTAAGAAGAAGAACTCTTCCCAGTGGACCTGAAGAAACCCAGTGGAAGACAGAAGGTCGGAGAGTCGCCCCACCCGTGGATCCCCTATGAACCAGGATATCTACACCAGGGAAGCCAGGTGCATAGGTGGGAAGTGATGTTGGAAACCGCCGTAGACCACAGTGGAGGACCTCGAAGAAGATGCCGCTGGAGAAGACTGTGCAAGAGTCCAGTGGAATCCAAGGAGAGGAGAACCTGTAAGCAAAGGGGACAGAGGCTATGCCACTAGGAGGTGACCAGGAGGCACGGAAGAGCAATGCCCACCAAGGGGTCCCTGAACGGGCTCAAATTGGAGTATGCAAGGAGGACACAACATGTGCCCTTCAAAGCATTCTGGTGGTGCTGTCAAGCGCCCCCACCCCAGACCAATACACTAAGTCCTGTCTGGGAGGTGGTCACACCTCCCTGTGACAGGAAACCTTGTGTTCTACCTTCCCTTGCTCGTGTTTGGCTCAGCAGCAGGAGGCAGAAGTGTCTGTGGTCTTCAGCAGCACGAGCTTGCTGTCAGACCTTGAAATGTTGTTAACTGTAGTACAGGGGTGTACCCCAAGGGAGCCCTCCAGTACATGGGATCATACTTCCAACACTGGAATCAGTGTTGGGGTATAATTCCAACATGTATGATATGGGTTCGGTGCAGCCATTATATAATTAGACATCTCGTAATGACTGATGCCCACAAATATGTATTAAAATGGCTGACCGCACTTACAAACCCTGGAGAATCGACTCTGGGGTTTGTACAGGTGTCCTGCTCATGCAGGGGCACCCTCACACTTATAACCAAGCACCCTGCCCTCAAGACTGAAGAGCCTGCCATAGGGGTGACTTATAGGTTTTAAGTGTAGTGACCCCAGATATAAGGAAACTTATGTCTGTCGTGAGAGATGCAAGCACCAACTCAAACAGGCTGCAATGGCAGGCCTGTAGTCACAGTTTAAGTGGACTCCCATGGGTGGCACAATACATGCTGCGGCCCATGGGAGCCTCTGATGTACCTATGCCTTGGGTACCGTAGTACCATATACTAGGGACTGACAAGGGTATGCAAGTAGCCAATTGTGGATGTACAGGAGTACTTACATAGTCAATTTAGGGAGAAAGCACAGTGACTGGGGTCCTGATTAGCAGGATCCCAGTCAGACTAGGTCAAAAACTCACTGACACCAGGTAAAAAGTGGGAGTGACCATGCTAGAAGGATCCTACCTTCCTACAAACAAAAAATGTGACAATGTAACGAAAGTAAAAGTGTTGGCTATAGATAGCTGAAGAAAGCATGAGATGATTCCGGCAGACTATAACACAAAATGCCCACAAAATGATGAAATTGAAACAGAGTTATAGAAGCCTGCTGTTTACTGTATAATGATTATTAGGCTGTGTGTAGAAATATTAAAGCGATACCAAAGGGGATGATGGACGGAGCGCTTGAGCTAATCAAACACTCACCCCCAGTCAACTGATCTGTGTTTAATCCATCATCATTCTTTAGCTCACTCCACCACCCCAGTTCAGACATGGCCATATGCAAATCAGTCTGACCCTGTGCCTCATGGGAACAGTCCAGCCCGAACTGCCAAGCCATGTCTTCCCTGGACCGGAAACAAGCATCCTGGGACCGGTTTCTGGCTATTCAGCCGTCATCAGCCAGGCTAGCTTGAATCCAGTGGCAAAGTGAGCAAGGGACCCACGTCTGGGCATACCCTGCCAACTTAGGGCGAACAAAGCGATACCAAAGGGGATGATGGACGGAGCGCTTGAGCTAATCAAACACTCACCCCCAGTCAACTGATCTGGGTTTAATCCATCATCATTCTTTAGCTCACTCCACCACCCCAGTTCAGACATGGCCATATGCAAATCAGTCTGACCCTGTGCCTCATGGGAACAGTCCAGCATGAACTGCCAAGCCATGTCTTCCCTGGACCGAAAACAAGCATCCTGGGACCGGTTTCTGGCTATTCAGCCGTCATCAGCCAGGCTAGCTTGAATCCAGTGGCAAAGTGAGCAAGGGACCCACGTCTGGGCATACCCTGCCAACTTAGGGCGAACAAAGCGATACCAAAGGGGATGATGGACGGAGCGCTTGAGCTAATCAAACACTCACCCCCAGTCAACTGATCTGGGTTTAATCCATCATCATTCTTTAGCTCACTCCACCACCCCAGTTCAGACATGGCCATATGCAAATCAGTCTGACCCTGTGCCTCATGGGAACAGTCCAGCCCGAACTGCCAAGCCATGTCTTCCCTGGACCGGAAACAAGCATCCTGGGACCGGTTTCTGGCTATTCAGCCGTCATCAGCCAGGCTAGCTTGAATCCAGTGGCAAAGTGAGCAAGGGACCCACGTCTGGGCATACCCTGCCAACTTAGGGCGAACAAAACGATACTCAAAGGGGATGATGGACGGAGCGCTTGAGCTAATCAAACACTCACCCCCAGTCAACTGATCTGGGTTTAATCCATCATCATTCTTTAGCTCACTCCACCACCCCAGTTCAGACATGGCCATATGCAAATCAGTCTGACCCTGTGCCTCATGGGAACAGTCCAGCCCGAACTGCCAAGCCATGTCTTCCCTGGACTGGAAACAAGCATCCTGGGACCGGTTTCTGGCTATTCAGCCGTCATCAGCCAGGCTAGCTTGAATCCAGTGGCAAAGTGAGCAAGGGACCCACGTCTGGGCATACCCTGCCAACTTAGGGCGAACAAAGCGATACCAAAGGGGATGATGGACGGAGCGCTTGAGCTAATCAAACACTCACCCCCAGTCAACTGATCTGGGTTTAATCCATCATCATTCTTTAGCTCACTCCACCACCCCAGTTCAGACATGGCCATATGCAAATCAGTCTGACCCTGTGCCTCATGGGAACAGTCCAGCCCGAACTGCCAAGCCATGTCTTCCCTGGACCGGAAACAAGCATCCTGGGACCGGTTTCTGGCTATTCAGCCGTCATCAGCCAGGCTAGCTTGAATCCAGTGGCAAAGTGAGCAAGGGACCCACGTCTGGGCATACCCTGCCAACTTAGGGGCGAAAAAGCGATACCAAAGGGGATGATGGACGGAGCGCTTGAGCTAATCAAACACTCACCCCCAGTCAACTGATCTGGGTTTAATCCATCATCATTCTTTAGCTCACTCCACCACCCCTGTTCAGACATGGCCATATGCAAATCAGTCTGACCCTGTGCCTCATGGGAACAGTCCAGCCCGAACTGCCAAGCCATGTCTTCCCTGGACCGGAAACAAGCATCCTGGGACCGGTTTCTGGCTATTCAGCCGTCATCAGCCAGGCTAGCTTGAATCCAGTGGCAAAGTGAGCAAGGGACCCACGTCTGGGCTTACCCTGCCAACTTAGGGCGAACAAAGCGATACCAAAGGGGATGATGGACGGAGCGCTTGAGCTAATCAAACACTCACCCCAGTCAACTGATCTGGGTTTAATCCATCATCATTCTTTAGCTCACTCCACCACCCCAGTTCAGACATGGCCATATGCAAATCAGTCTGACCCTGTGCCTCATGGGAACAGTCCAGCCCGAACTGCCAAGCCATGTCTTCCCTGGACCGGAAACAAGCATCCTGGGACCGGTTTCTGGCTATTCAGCCGTCATCAGCCAGGCTAGCTTGAATCCAGTGGCAAAGTGAGCAAGGGACCCACGTCTGGGCATACCCTGCCAACTTAGGGCGAACAAAGCGATACCAAAGGGGATGATGGACGGAGCGCTTGAGCTAATCAAACACTCACCCCCAGTCAACTGATCTGGGTTTAATCCATCATCATTCTTTAGCTCACTCCACCACCCCAGTTCAGACATGGCCATATGCAAATCAGTTCGACCCTGTGCCTCATGTGAACAGTCCAACCCGAACTGCCAAGCCATGTCTTCCCGGGACCGGAAACAAGCATCCTGGGACCGGTTTCTGGCTATTCAGCCGTCATCAGCCAGGCTAGCTTGAATCCAGTGGCAAAGTGAGCAAGGGACCCACGTCTGGGCATACCCTGCCAACTTAGGGCGAACAAAGCGATACCAAAGGGGATGATGGACGGAGCGCTTGAGCTAATCAAACACTCACCCCCAGTCAACTGATCTGGGTTTAATCCATCATCATTCTTTAGCCCCGGAAACAAGCATCCTGGGACCGGTTTCTGGCTATTCAGCCGTCATCAGCCAGGCTAGCTTGAATCCAGTGGCAAAGTGATGAGGGTTATGAACCCGAAACCGGTCCCAGGATGCTTGTTTCCGGTCCAGGGAAGACATGGCTTGGCAGTTCGGGCTGGACTGTTCCCATGAGGCACAGGGTCAGACTGATTTGCATATGGCCATGTCTGAACTGGGGTGGTGGAGTGAGCTAAAGAATGATGATGGATTAAACCCAGATCAGTTGACTGGGGGTGAGTGTTTGATTTGCTCTAACGCTCCGTCCATCATCCCCTTTGGTATCGCTTTGTTCGCCCTAAGTTGGCAGGGTATGCCCAGACGTGGGTCCCTTGCTCACTTTGCCACTGGATTCAAGATAGCCTGGCTGATGAGGGTTATGAACCCGAAACCGGTCCCAGGATGCTTGTTTCCGGTCCAGGGAAGACATGGCTTGGCAGTTCGGGCTGGACTGTTCCCATGAGGTACAGAGTCAGACTGATTTGCATATGGCCATGTCTGAACTGGGGTGGTGGAGTGAGCTAAAGAATGATGATGGATTAAACCCAGATCAGTTGAATGGGGGTGAGTGTTTGATTTGCTCTAACGCTCCGTCCATCATCCCCTTTGGTATCGCTTTGTTCGCCCTAAGTTGGCAGGGTATGCCCAGACGTGGGTCCCTTGCTCACTTTGCCACTGGATTCAAGATAGCCTGGCTGATGAGGGTTATGAACCCGAAACCGGTCCCAGGATGCTTGTTTCCGGTCCAGGGAAGACATGGCTTGGCAGTTCGGGCTGGACTGTTCCCATGAGGCACAGGGTCAGACTGATTTGCATATGGCCATGTCTGAACTGGGGTGGTGGAGTGAGCTAAAGAATGATGATGGATTGAACCCAGATCAGTTGACTGGGGGTGAGTGTTTGATTTGCTCTAACGCTCCGTCCATCATCCCCTTTGGTATCGCTTTGTTCGCCCTAAGTTGGCAGGGTATGCCCAGACGTGGGTCCCTTGCTCACTTTGCCACTGGATTCAAGATAGCCTGGCTGATGAGGGTTATGAACCCGAAACCGGTCCCAGGATGCTTGTTTCCGGTCCAGGGAAGACATGGCTTGGCAGTTCGGGCTGGACTGTTCCCATGAGGCACAGGGTCAGACTGATTTGCATATGGCCATGTCTGAACTGGGATGGTGGAGTGAGCTAAAGAATGATGATGGATTAAACCCAGATCAGTTGACTGGGGGTGAGTGTTTGATTTGCTCTAACGCTCCGTCCATCATCCCCTTTGGTATCGGTGTGTAGAAATATTGGCAACAAAAATATCTGCTGCATCAATATCGCAAAAATAAATCGATGATATGCTATGTATGTAAAGTCAAAAATATCAGAAATATAGGAGACCACAATATCATCATCCACTAGGTGAGTATACTGAATTTTAACCAATGTTCATAATATTTTATACTAGAAAAGAGAGGCAACAGCCGAACATGTGTATGTAGACAGTCTGTTCAAAGTACGACTAGTGGGTCCTTATGATGTGTGTCATTTTTATTTATTCAGGTTCTTCATCCAAATAACAAAAGCGCAGCCAACGCGTTTCACCTTGACAAAGGCTTCCTCAGGGCTGCAAACATATACAAGACGTAACTGTAACACATCGCATATTCAAAAAAACAATACATGCTAACATTAAAATTACATCACTGAATTAGATCTTAGAAAAAACACTTTAAAGCATATCAACAGGATAACATAACCATAACATCTTACAAAATAGAGAACATACATATAATACAATACCAAGCATGCTAATCAGTCTTAAAAAAAACATTTAAAATGCAATATCGTTAGTCTAGAGACATAACATACATATTCGAAGCAAGTCACATATCTTACACAAAAGAAGTGAACACATAGGGGTCGATTCCGATGTCGGCCGGAAGCACACCTAACAGTATTCGTCCGGAAAAAATACCAGCCGAACGCGTGTTTTCCGACCGACTCGAACACTCGTCCGAACGAACAAGTACGATGCGCATAACAGCCCGGATTCCGAGCGAGCCGTACTTACCCAATCCAGCTCCTGTTCGCCGCCCGAGCCGGATCCGTAAACGCCGAATCGAGTCGCACGGAAGCAAATACACAGCACCTTCTGGCCGGACTAGTACGATGCGTCTTCCGTACGCGCCGAACTCGTCGCTACGTTCGGCACGTTTGAGCATCCGGGAGAGCCGCACATAAGCTCCGATTCGCGCCACAAGAAGAAGTTCCACGGCTACGAGACGAACAAACCAGCGACGAGTACGAGTCGAAGACACGCGAAATCCGAACGAGACGAACAAACCATGAATCCCATCGCGCAGGTCCTACCTATACTCTACATCTATTACCGGAACCGGTTCGGATGCGTACGGCGCAGACGGTAAGTCAAACTCCAACAATACAAACTAACTACACGTACCCAAAATATGTCATACACACATAGGGATGCACAAATGACGTACACTAGCAACAGCACAATCATATGGGTGGGATGGGCATCACCAATGCCAAACACACCCATAGGGGCCTGGATGCCTGCCACTATTACCATCCCCACTCAGGGGGGCCTGGATGCTTATCACTACTACCATCCCCACTCATGGGGGGCTGGATGCCTATCACCACTACCATCCCCACTCATGGGGGGCTGGATGCCTGCCACTACCACCACCCCCACTCAGGGGGGCCTGGATGCCTATCACTACTACCATCCCCACTCATGGGGGGCTGGATGCCTATCACTACTACCATCCCCACTCATGGGGGGCTGGATGCCTATCACTACTACCATCCCCACTCATGGGGGGCTGGATGCCTGCCACTACCACCACCCCTACTCAGGGGGGCCTGGATGCCTATCACTACTACCATCCCCACTCATGGGGGGCTGGATGCCTATCAATACTGCCATCCCCACTCATGGGGGGCTGGATGCCTATCACTACCTCCCCCCTACTCAGGGGGGCCTGGATGTCTATCACTACTACCATCCCCACTCATGGGGGGCTGGATGCCTATCACTACTACCATCCCCACTCACGGGGGGCTGGATGCCTATCACCACTGCCATCCCCACTCATGGGGGGCTGGATGCCTGCCACTACCACCACCCCTACTCAGGGGGGCCTGGATGCCTATCACTACTACCATCCCCACTCATGGGCGGCTGGATGCCTATCACTACTACCATCCCCACTCATGGGGGGCTGGATGCCTGCCACTACCACCACCCCTACTCAGGGGGGCCTGGATGCCTATCACTACTACCATCCCCACTCATGGGAGGCTGGATGCCTATCAATACTGCCATCCCCACTGATGGGGGGCTGGATGCCTATCACTACCTCCCCCCCTACTCAGGGGGGCCTGGATGCCTATCACTACTACCATCCCCACTCATGGGGGGCTGGATGCCTGCCACTACCACCACCCCTACTCAGGGGTGCCTGGATGCCTATCACTACTACCATCCCCACTCATGGGGGGCTGGATGCCTATCACTACTACCATCCCCACTCATGGGGGGCTGGATGCCTGCCACTACCACCACCCCTACTCAGGGGGGCCTGGATGCCTATCACTACTACCATCCCCACTCATGGGGGGCTGGATGCCTATCAATACTGCCATCCCCATTCATGGGGGTCTGGATGCCTATCACTACCTCCCCTACTCAGGGGGCCTGGATGCCTATCACTACTACCATCCCCACTCATGGGGGCTGGATGCCTATCACTACTACCATCCCCACTCATGGGGGCTGGATGCCTGCCACTACCACCACCCCTACTCAGGGGGGCCTGGATGCCTATCACTACTACCATCCCCACTCATGGGGGGCTGGATGCCTATCAATACTGCCATCCCCACTCATGGGGGTCTGGATGCCTATCACTACCTCCCCCCCTACTCAGGGGGGCCTCGATGCCTATCACTACTACCATCCTTACTCATGGGGGGCTGGATGCCTATCACTACTACCATCCCCACTCATGGGGGGCTGGATGCCTATCACTACCTCCCCCTACTCAGGGGGCCTGGATGCCTATCACTACTACCATCCCCACTCATGGGGGCTGGATGCCTGCCACTACCACCACCCCTACTCAGGGGGCCTGGATGCCTATCACTACTACCATCCCCACTCATGGGGGCTGGATGCCTATCACTACTACCATCCCCACTCATGGGGGGCTGGATGCCTGCCACTACCACCACCCCTACTCAGGGGGGCCTGGATGCCTATCACTACTACCATCCTTACTCATGGGGGGCTGGATGCCTATCACTACTACCATCCCCACTCATGGGGGGCTGGATGCCTATAACTACCTCCCCCTACTCAGGGGGCCTGGATGCTCTATCACTACTACCATCCCCACTCATGGGGGCTGGATGCCTGCCACTACCACCACCCCTACTCAGGGGGCCTGGATGCCTATCACTACTACCATCCCCACTCATGGGGGCTGGATGCCTAACAATACTGCCATCCCCACTCATGGGGGGCTGGATGCCTATCACTACCTCCCCTACTCAGGGGGCCTGGATGCCTATCACTACTACCATCCCCACTCATGGGGGCTGGATGCCTATCACCACTACCATCCCCACTCATGGGGGGCTGGATGCCTGCCACTACCACCACCCCTACTCAGGGGGCCTGGATGCCTATCACTACTACCATCCCCACTCATGGGGGGCTGGATGCCTATCACTACTACCATCCCCACTCATGGGGGGCTGGATGCCTGCCACTACCACCACCCCTACTCAGGGGGCCTGGATGCCTATCACTACTACCATCCCCACTCATGGGGGCTGGATGCCTATCAATACTGCCATCCCCACTCATGGGGGGCTGGATGCCTATCACTACCTCCCCCTACTCAGGGGGCCTGGATGCCTATCACTACTACCATCCCCACTCATGGGGGGCTGGATGCCTATCACTACTACCATCCCCACTCATGGAGGGCTGGATGCCTGCCACTACCACCACCCCTACTCAGGGGGGCCTGGATGCCTATCACTACTACCATCCCCACTCATGGGGGGCTGGATGCCTATCACTACCACCATCCCCACTCATGGGGGTCTGGATGCCTGCCACTACCACCACCCCTACTCAGGGGGGCCTGGATGCCTATCACTACTACCATCCCCACTCATGGGGGGCTGGATGCCTATCAATACTGCCATCCCCACTCATGGGGGTCTGGATGCCTATCACTACCTCCCCCCCTACTCAGGGGGGCTGGATGCCTATCACTACTACCATCCCCACTCATGGGGGGCTGGATGCCTATCACTACTACGATCCCCACTCATGGGGGGCTGGATGCCTATCACTATCTCCCCCCCTACTCAGGGGGGCCTGGATGCCTATCACTACTACCATCCCCACTCATGTGGGGCTGGATGCCTGCCACTACCACCACCCCTACTCAGGGGGGCCTGGATGCCTATCACTACTACCATCCCCACTCATGGGGGGCTGGATGCCTATCACTACTACCATCCCCACTCATGGGGGGCTGGATGCCTGCCACTACCACCACCCCTACTCAGGGGGGCCTGGATGCCTATCACTACTACCATCCCCACTCATGGGGGTCTGGATGCCTATCACTACCTCCCCCCCTACTCAGGGGGGCCTGGATGCCTATCACTACTACCATCCCCACTCATGGGGGGCTGGATGCCTATCACTACCTCCCCCCCTACTCAGGGGGGATGGATGCCTGCCACTACCACCACCCCTACTCATAGGATGGGTAATGCATGACACAACCAGCATACTCCCACATCAGGAATTACAGAAAATTACATCCACCCAAACAACATGACAAGCGTGTGTAGTCTATGTCAAATGCCTACAACACTGAACATGACAATGAACATACAATGTGACCCACTATCACATGTGTCACACAGAAATGTGTGTGGCCTCCACAATACAAGCCGACCATGGCCACTGTGGCAATGGGGCCTAAAGCCCCATCACCACAGTCACCAAAAGGTAAGTGTGGGGTCCATGGCTGATGCACCTTTGATCAGTGTGGCAATGGGGCCTAAAGCCCCATCACCACAGTCACCAAAAGGTAAGAGTAGGGTCCATGGCTGATGCACCTTTGATCAGTGTGGCAATGGGGCTTAAAGCCCCATCACCACAGTCACCAAAAGGTAAGTGTGGGGTCCATGGCTGATGCACCCTTTGATCAGTGTGGCAATGGGGCCTAAAGGACCATCACCACGGTGATCATAAGGTAAGTGCAGGCATGGTAAAAGCTGCCAAAGATGAATGGCTGTATGGATGAATCCTGGTCACACAACAACTAAAACATCTGTGGCATAGTAGTGCTTGTGTCCCATTGCAACATAGATTGGGCGAGGCTAACAGTGCAGTGTCACAGAAACATCGTTTTGGCCATGTGCATACAAACATCACACATGGGGGACCACATTGTCAACATTCAGCCAATAACACAATGACAGAAGTGACCATCATGATGCTGACCCACATATCTGCACCAATGGACACACAAATGTTGATATCCTGTGGAGACTGTCGATGTCAGGTGAACAAATAGCATACCATGGCAGCAATGGGACATACAAACCATGATCATTGTGCTGACTGATGACCTAGGAGTCCCAGGGAGAGCAGGGGAAAACCACCAAACTACATACAGCCAATGGCACACTACAGAAATGCTAATGCAGTGATGCAAATGCACTAACACAAACAGGCAGACTCACACTGCATATCAAACACAACAGGTGATGGGGGGGGTGTGCCAGTGTCCCCAGGCAACCACACAACACATCAGGAGGCCTGAATCCCTATTACACAGATGTGTATACAGTGCCACACACAAGTAACTCATGGATTGGATTCCCCTATGTGGGCAATCTGGCATTGTTAGATGAGAGGGAGCCCAAATCACACATGTCACACAAGCTTGTAGAAACATCAACTAACACAGCAAGAGACAGACCCACCACAGGACTACCCCCAGGGACCCCACATTGTGCTGACACTAGCCAGCATGACAATTCCACTGTGATGACAAAGGTAGATGTTGTTCACACTGTGAACCACAGCCATGTGTCCTGAGCAACAAACTACCATCACACCTACACAAGCTCCAATCAATCAGCACGGCCTGCCAGCCAATGCCAATATGGAGGTAGGGGTCTAGCCGTGCAACAACTCACATTTCAACACTCAACACCACACACCCTGATCTCCACCAATGTGCAGCAGTGAAGCTCACATGGACTGGTGACATTGCACATGCACCCATGACAATCCCAGGGGTGGTGGGGGGAACTAAGGTGCAGAAACCCATCACACATGCCCACTCAACATGACTCGTCTATGTCTGACACACAGCACAGTACGCCGTACATGCGCATGATGTGAAATCCACAACAAACAATGGGATCCTGGCCATAGTCACACACCAACGAAGAAGCCAAGGTGACACACAAAGAACACACGTACACAACTTCCAACATTGCAGGTCTGACCTTGAGGAGTGGCAGCAGTCACACACACAACGTGTCACAATCACTGAAAGCTACCACAAACTCCAAATAACATTACTTGTGTAAACAACAAGTGCCAAGGGGAATCCTGAATGTGTCCCATCAGCGTTTGCACACATCCCCAGCCCTGACAACAAAGACAATCTGGGATGAGAACCTCATGAACATTAGTTAGCCATGCACCCACATCACGGAGAAACCAGATCCAAGATGCTGGATGAACACATACCAACTCTGCAAGCATCACAAACAGGAACATCCCTAGGGACACAGCCTGTGTATGAAAAGAAGGGAACATGCACAGACATGCACACACAACACGGGCACACGGGCACACACAATGTCACCAGAATACACACTGCCATGAGGGCACTCCACTCCTGTGGAAGGTCCGCTGTGCCAAACCTTGTCTGTGCACGACCCAAACATGTCAGCAGGACACTCCGTCAGTGAGTCAACAACTACAACACACAGAAGCCTCTGCTCACATCAGCCTGGGTACGGGAGTGTCACGTCAGTCATCTGCATACACCCAAAACACGTGGCAATCCAGTTGTACTGTATACACAGATGAGTCCTTCAACATTGATGTGCAAAACTGCATGTCCAGTGGAGATGGGCACACAGTCAGGGAAATTGGAACATTGAACAGTGGTAAGCCCACCAGATGTGCATCAGTGTAAGACAAATATGTTCATTTACGAATGCTAAACGTACATCCCTGTGTCAAATGCTGAACATCACACCCTCAGACTGCAGCAAAGGATGCCATAGATCCACACAACAACAGGACACATATCCCATGGACGACATGGAGTCCATCACAGCAACAGTTCATTTCCCTGATCTGAACACTATTACAACTGCAAATGCAGGATGCTACTCATCTACATCATGTACAGCAAAAGAAAAACCACAATTAAACAAAAGGAGGCTTTATTCAGCAAATGGAGTAGAAAAGTCCGAAGTCCAAAAGAAACTAAGGCCAATGGCCAGTCCAAAAACACAGTCCCAACAGGGTGATAAGTCTCAACTGGTCATCCATTGCTTGCCTGCACTGGTAGGGACAGGGGACATCCCCCTTGGAGGGGCATACAAGGGGCAGGCCAGGCACCGCAGGGACCGGATCAGGGGATGCCAGAAGGAGGCAGTGAAGGGGTGGTGGGTGCAGGAGTGTCACCGGCAACTGCAGTGGAGGTGTCTGACTCAGCGGGGGCCAGCACCACCGTGCTACACAAGTCAGTTGGTGTGGGTGGTGCAACCACTGCAGTGGGCTGGTCTGATGAAGTGGACTGGGTCCCCACTGCAGTGCCCGAGTCAGACGAGGTGGTTGTGGACTCCACTGCAGTGCATAACTCCAAGGGAGTGGAAGGGAGGGCAGATGAGGTGGGCAGGACAGAGGGGGGACCCGGTCCCCACACCAGTGCCACTAACAGGCAGAGCGTCTGGGTTGGGGGTGGAAGAGCAAGTGGCAGGGGGAGGGCCTAAGCAGTCTGGGGATGCGGTATCGGTGTGTGGGGGAACCTGGGGCAGGGTGTGGCGGGGGAACCTGTGGAGTGGTGGCCTGGGGGATGGAGGAGAGAGACTGGGTGGTGGAGCTGCGTGGTGGTGGTGGTGGTGGGGTCTTGCTCTTCCTGGTCCGGGGGACTTACGAATGGGGTCCTGTGTCTGCCTGCGCCTGGGGGAGGGTGTCCGGGGGCGAGGGGCGCTCCCCTCTGTGTGGGTGGACTTCCTTTTCCCCCGGTATGCTGGATCAGCAGGATCGGTGGGGAAGAGGCCGAGGTCACACTTGAAGATCTTCTGGGTAGGTGTGGTAGCAGGCGAGGCAAGAGAAGGGGTCTTGGAGGGAGAGGATTTGGAGGACTGCGGAGTGACAGTGGATGCCTGTGTGTTTGTGTGTACCCTGTGTCTGTGGTATCAGTCCCCTGAGGATGCTTGTGTGCACGTCTTGCCTTTCTCTTGGGTGTGTCTGTGCTGCTCGTGTCTGTGTGCTTGGGTGAATGTGCAGGTGTGCATGTGCTTTGGACAGGTAGGGTGGTAGGAAGTGTGGATGGGGCAGAGGTGGGAGGGGTGAGGGACGGCTGGAGGAGGGACACTGCTGCCATCAGGGAGGAGTCCATGGACCTATTGCTCCTCTGTAGGGCAGACATACCCGTTGAGATGCCCTCCATGAACGACACCAGCTGTGTCAACAGAGTGGTGTGTGCATGGAGGACAGTCAGCATTGCTGTCTGCCCTACATGGAGCTGCCGAAGGAGGTACACAGACTCCTCACTCAGGGCAGCAGGGGACACAGGGGCAGGGGGTGCGGTGCCTGGCACGAAGGAGACATGCTCCCGAGCACGGGAGCCTCCACGGACCTCAGGAATGGGAGCCAATGGGAGGGCGGTGGTGGTGGTGGCGGGGCCAGACAGAGTAGCTGGGGTGTGGTGGCTGCTGACACCCGCCTCCACAAGGGAGTCATCCTCCGAGCTGCTGTGGTCCTCAGCTGAGGTGGATGGTGCTGAGGACTTCTCGGTGTGGCTCCCCTCGCCCTCCGTGCCACTGGGTCCCTCTGACCACTCGTCGGACGCTGACCCAGTCTGGCTGCGCTGCTCCTCCTGGTCCGTGGAGCTGTCCCCTCCTGTGGCCGTGGATGTATCTGCAAACAATTGGGGAAACAGACAAACATCAGTCACCTGCACTGACCGCACACACCACAGTAAATACAGCACATCACAGAGCAAGCCCTGGCATCTTTAGTTGAACATTGCCTAAAGTCCTCACACAGATTCGGGGAAGCCAATTGTCAGTCTGATGGTCAACCATGGGACTCACACCCCTCCTGCCCTTGCACCCATCTGTCTGGTTCCTGTCTGATGGTAAGACCCCAGTGTGGACACATGCACCACCTACACAGGTGTTGGACATTGCAGGGAACACGGTGCAGTATGTGAACATGCACACAACACATCTCTTGCCACTGAGTCAGTGCAGGTGTCCGGATGAAGGGATGGCCAGAGTCTCAATAGAAATGCATGTGATGCATACCAGCACCAGACACCATGATGCACCCATGTCCGGATAGTCAATGCCACAATGGGGTGCATGTTGCACATGTCACTCCCCTGCAGGATCACTCTTAGGAAGTTTAACGCCATGACACAGGCATGCGTGCAAAGTCATACATCACTGTCTCCAGTCACATGGCCATGGCAGCCAGCCAACAACAGTCTGCACTGTGTCACAATCCTAGGACATGGGGAATGCAAGTTATGTAACTGACAAGTGCACATGTCCAGCCCCCATAAACCACATCATCACAACTACTATTCGTCCACGTCATACCAATTGGACATATGGGGGACATGAAACACAACTCTCTGAACCAGAGCACCTCAGTGTGCTGTGAATGATGAACATCTGCCTGAAAGTCACCATCGCATACACCTGTCTGCACAGTCAAGTGATCAAACACCTATAAGTTACAGAAGTCTTGTCTCACATGGTCCAATAGCAGATGGCATGCTGACCCCTAACCAATAAACATCACAGGAGTCACGACAACGTAGTCACAGCACAACGACACAGAGGCAGACACCTGAGGGAACATTTCAATGAGCACAGCATGTCAGCTGATACACGGGAGTGGGAGTACAGAGTGTATTGTATGCCCTGGAGTAGGCATGACTGTCCGGCTCCACCTGCAAGAGGGATGAGCCCTGGTCAGTAGGTAGGTGGCTAAGCATGTGTGACACACTTGACATACATACTCCTGAGGCCCAAACATTGTACCCACCCGCAGCATGGGGGTGTGCCAAATACCCCAGGGACATGTGGTGATTCTGATCTGCAAGTGGATCATATATCAAAGTTACACCCAGACTACATTGCACGACTCAGGCATTGTGTGAGCAATTGACCCACCCATGAAGGCAAACACAATATCACGGGAACAAAAGCTGTCACCCACCTTGAGCAAAGCAAAATGCAAGGACCCTGTACCCGAGTGACACAATTAACCTGAGCGTAAGGTGCACACCGGCCTATCAGATGGGTAGTGGGCATGTCTCAATAGAGGGACATGGGTACTGGACAACAAGACTGATGTACTGGGGAAGTTTAACCACGCCAGACGAGTGCACATAGCATGTTAGACAGAGTTCACAGTGCAGTCTTTGACTCACCCCCTCCTTGCTGCTGTCTGCCCTTCAGCTGCCCATCCAGCTCCGGCAACACCACTGGCAGGATCTGGAGCATGTGGGGGGTCAGGGTCCGGTGTCCGCCCCTCCTGCGAGGAGGCGACAGCTTCAGCTGGACCCTTGCGATCCTCCGGGTCCAGCCCCGAAGGTCCTGCCACCTCTTCTGGCAGTTGCGGATCTGGCGCTTGTAGACCCCCACGGATCTGACTGCCCGGGCGATGGCCAGCCAGATATCCTGCTTTTGATGGGCATCAACCTGTGAGGATGACAAAGTGAAAAGGCCATTACTACACATGCAACATATCCGTGCATCACACAGTTGGAAATACATGTCTCAATCACAGGGGCATATGATGTACACAGGCAGTGCAGCGATGGCTATGAACAGTTTGCCAGCAGTTACTACATGGTATCATTGCATGGGAAGTGAACCTTGTTTGAATGCACTGTTTCTCCACTGTACCTGTTCAGTGCATGTGACTACACACTTTGGGGGGTGCGAACTACTCAGTGAGCATGCTAGCCAGTGGTGTGCACACTGTAAATCCTGCTAGTCAGACCACATGCACAATTAGTAAGGCAGTGGACAGCACACTCACCTGCTCCCCTGGTGTCCCATACAGCTTGCTGTACTGTGGAAGGAGGTTGTCCAGCAGGGCCTGGTTCTCCTCATGGGTGAAGGCTGGGGCTCTCTCCACAGTACGTGCCATTGCAGTAGCCAGAGGATGCAGAGACAGCAGCAGTGTAGTGGCAGATGTCGTCCTGGAGCATGTAGTGCAGGCAAGTGAGCCCTCAGGGGAACAGCCAGCATTATATGTGTGCTGCAGAGCCAGATACTGTGCCAAGTCTCCAAAGTGATAGGTCCAAGTTGTTTGCATCTTCTGAATCTGACCAATCCATGGAATTGCAGCACCAATACACGCCCACAGCATCCTTCAAAATGTCAACTTCATGACACCCATGAATTTGCAACAGTGTTGTGGCTGGCCAACTGAATTCACTGCATCAGACTCGTTGGAGCTTCAAAAACGCGTCCGTTGCCATGCCAGGCCCCAGCCAATGCGTGCGCACCGATCGGACCATTGCTGTACAACGCGTACCCGCGATACAACGCGTACCCGCTCACATTCAATGCAATGGTCCGTGCGGGCACACCGATCGGACCATTGCTGTACAACGCTGCACTCGCTCACATTCAATGCAATGGTCCGTGCGGGAACACCGATCGGACCATTGCTGTACAACGCGTACCCGCGATACAACGCGTACACCGCCACATTCAATGCAATGGTCCGTGCGGGCACACCGATCGGACCATTGCTGTACAACGCGTACTCCGCTCACATTCAATGCAATGGTCCGTGCGGGCACACCGATCAGACCATTGCTGTACAACGCGTACCCGCTCACATTCAATGCAATGGTCCGTGCGGGAACACCGATCGGACCATTGCGGTACAACGCGTACCCGCTCACATTCAATGCAATGGTCCGTGCGGGCACACCGATCAGACCATTGCTGTACAACGCGTACCCGCTCACATTCAATGCAATGGTCCGTGCGGGCACACCGATCGGACCATTGCTGTACAACGCATCCCTGGACAGGCCACACGCATATGTCACCATGCTGGTCACTGGTGAACCTATGCCAGCCACATATACTTTCCAGGGACTCAGGGGCACACCTACTACACCACACCCAGTCCACACTGTATCTAAGGCTTGTGTGGCAGCATAACCTTATCTGTGTATGGGGGTGTACATGTTGTTTTTGGGGTGGCACTTGGGGACAGACACACCCAGGCTGTGCACGTGTTCATGGGGACAGGGTCCTTTGTGTGTTGTGCACATGACCACTGTGATGTGCAACTGTTCATTTTGGAGCATGTGGCATGGTCACATTTCCAGGTTGTGTATGTGTATGACATGTCACATACCCCCAGGCTCACGTGGGAAGGCATGTACGTCACAGGGTGGCCCAATGCCACAATAGTCATGTCCCTCCGCAGTCTGTGTGCATGTTGTGTTTCACATGTCTGACTCCATGTGCACAATGGGAGACAGTATCCACATCCACGTTGTTTGTGCATGGACTTAGATGTTGTGTGTGTGTGTCACAGACGTCCATGTCTGTCCTGCAGAGGCTACAGGGGCCACCACCTGTGGGTGTCATGTTTGTTTTACTGACGTGTACATGATACGCCATGTCATGCCAGTGTCCATGTGGCAAGACAGGGTGCCTGGGAATCTACCTGTCAATGAGTTGTGATGCCTGTGGCGCATCTGTCCAGACATGTCACTGTGGTATGTGTGTGGAATGTGAGAGCAGTAAATGGGTACTGTGACACATCCAAATGGTTTCACATTGCACACCCTGGGACCTGTTGTCCACACTTGTTGAACAGAGATGTTAGATGATGTCCATGTAGGTGCCATATATCTCCAAACAGAACGAGACACACATCAAGTACTTGTGTTTGGTAATGATGTGTAATGTGAAATAGAGTATGGTGAACGAAACATATGTGGGGTGACTGGCAATCTTGCATTCTTCACCTCTGCACTGCAGGGCTCCTGCTGTCCATAGACCATTCCCAGACCTGGCAACAATGGTGGAACGTGACAGCATCCGACGGTACCGCTTCACCAGGTAGCTGATTGAGGATTTGGCAGTGCGGTTGGACCCACATTTGCAGCCTGGCCGGCCGTATCCTACAGCGCTGACCCCCAAGGTGAAGGTGATGGCAGCCTTACACTTCTTTGCCACCGGTACCTTTCAACGTACCGACCGACTCGGTGTGGGATTTTAGTCAATCCGGGAGCGTGTCGGTCGGTTCGTTTCGAGTGATTTTCCGGCCGGATGGCTTGTTTCCGTCCGGCTCGGTAGTTCGTTTTGTATTCCGTCCGAGTCGGTCGGGTTTCACATGCATTTCATCGTACTTCCCGGGTCGTACGGCGCCGGTCCGAGTCGGTCGGACTAAAATCCCGCACCGAGTCGGTCGGTACGTTTTCCGGCCCGAATCGGATTCGGCCCCACAGTCAAAAAAGAAAGAAAAAATTGTTTAAAAAATGAATTTAAATACCCCCCAAAAAAGTGATCCATAATCTCTAAAAAACCTTCTGGCTGAGGAAACAAAAAGTGGCCAACAAAATTATCAAAAGAAAACCAACATCAAACCCAAATCGTGCATGAAGAGTGCAGAAAGTACAAGATCAGCACACATTAACCTCTAAAAGCTCATTCCCAAAAGATAAGAAGAGAAACAGCAAACAGACCACAATGATGGGAAGGACGTGCATTCTGCCTTGCACTTCTCTACAGTGTAATGTGGCCACAAGCTCCTACAACAAAACAACACTTACGGGATCTTACCAGTTTTGTCCATCCATTGATTTCATCCAAAATGCAAAAAGACAATGGTCCACTAAAATACAAAAATTAAAATCATATCTTACAAAAAGAGCCATAAAAAGGTAAATGCCCTAGTCAAAATCTGTTCATCCCATGGTTTCAAACGCCGTAAAAATAAAAAAATGGGGTGCAAGTGCTCCCCCTAATTCTCTAAAAAGCCCCAACAGAGGCATACAAAGTAGTTCCATATGGCAGTTTTTTATGTAGACTTTAATCATCATGTTCCTCCTAAAAATTATAGACGTCGTGAAGTCAGGCAACGCAATGATCCACGGTCTCACGGTCAATCATTCCAACTAATTTTGCGCATGGAGAAAAGAGCGACAAGCAATTAAAAGTCATGCAGACCTCAAGCACATCACACACAGCCATGGTAGTCCTTGCATGCAAACCTAAAGTGCAGTCCTTTCATAGTAATCCCATTACAAAGAACATTGAGGCATTGGAATAGCCTGCCCCCAAAGGTGTCCTAGCTCCACTTTGTAAATATCACCAAAGATTCAACATGCCCCAGAGAAAAAGAAAAAGTACCTCGTAGCAACTCAATATGAACTTCATCCAGAAAGTACCTCCCAGAGTTAATGCACTTAGTGAAGTCAGGAGGCGCCTTACTCCGAGGCTTAATGGTCATACATTTCAGCTTACATTCCGCTTGAAAGAAAAGTAACAAAAAATTAGATTCCCCACACTCTATCAGATGTGGTTAACACAGCCAAGGCAATTGAGCAGCTCCCAAAGATATCCAGACTTCATGTCCCGAGTGCTGTAAACGACTCAAAATATCCAAAGCAAACACTGTCCCAAATGTAACTGGTGGAGTACACGCCCCCAAACGCGACCCAAAACTAGCGCTCTCCCTAAGGTACAACCGCGGGGAGTGCACCAGCCCCCAACAGATCATAGTCTCTCGCTTAAATGAATCGTTCACTTTTGCCAACCAACCACTCCCCCGTAAACCATATCCGCAGGATTCTGAACTCAGTTCGTATATACGCCAACACATTCTGCAAAGGCACATCACCTGGCATCTCCCCATAGCTACCACACCAAACCTCTTGTTGAATAAACTCACTAGTATACGGCCCAATGTCAAATCCTGGTATCTTCCAAAGTCGTCTGTCAGGTGGTCTTCACAACGATACGCATGAACATGATCGTTTTGCGATTAACATTTCCCACTTGCTACGGTATAGCTGTCGAAATGGGGTAGGACATGTTGGGATATAAGATGCTGTGAATACGCGCATCTTTTCGAACAGTGCAGGACAAAGATAACTTCAGCTCCTGGTGTGCTACCCTGGTCAGACCTTGCAAATGGGAGGAAAAGTGAGGTGGGAGGGAGGCATCACAAGGTGTGTACCACTGGAACAAAGACAGCAACTTTAAAGCCAGGATCCATCCTTGAGGGCTGTGTGATCTTCAGCAAGTCACCGTTGTGAGACCTGGGGTCCCAAATATTGGGTACACACCGAATGGGCAACAGTGCTAGTCACATATTTATGTCAGTTACCTCCATCTTAAGTGTGGTTGCTAATGCCAGTAACATACAGTTACACAGTAGAACATCGTGGCTTGCCAGTTTATTTTTATAATCTTCTGAAAATTCTAACCTCCGTGTTATAATATATAGAAAACACCAACATCATTCATGTTTAACTCTTTGAAAGCGATGCCGTGGAACCAGAAAAGTATTAAGGACGCTAAAGGGGCCTGTTGGAAATAAAGTTGCAGAGATCCTAGTAAAAAAGAGGATAATCTCAAATAAGGAAACAAAAAACGTGGGCAGCACTGATTGCTTGTTTTGGTATTTTGTGAAGACGCTTATTTTCACTCGGCCCACCCACGAGTCACGGGCCCACTATTCAGACAGCTGGCCTCAAAGACGGATCTGGTTATAATATTTATTAAATCTGCTGGAAGGATACATCAAAACAACAATCGGTTTTAAGTGTCTGCAGGGGAGGGACAGCCTCACAAGCGCTCTTTAAAGTGTCTTTTACTGAAGGTAAAGCTCTGAGGCACATAAATAGCCTGCTCTTCCCACCAGTGGCTGCACTCGCTCGAGTGGCTAAAATTCAAGAGCTTTGGGGAATGGCTAATAATGAAAAGGAAAAGCAATAAAGGTTTCCTTATGACAGCAGTTTGCACATTAACCGCTCTTTTATATGTTAACTAGGTTTTGCCTAATGGAGCTCCTAGCCCTTAAGTGGTCCTTAGGCACTGACAGTTCACAGCCACAACAGTCTTGAAACAGATTTTCCAATTCATCAGGTAACGTTGAGGGCAACCATCAGTGACATCCTCAATGATTGTAGGAGGCTGGCTTAGAATATGTTGCACACTTAATTAAGTGAAGCACCCTGCACCAATCCATACAACCCTTATAATGATTTTAGTGGTCTTAAGCAATCATAGAAAGCTCTCTAAGTGGTAGCTGTGGAGAGCAGCCTTCAGGCTTAGTCCAGAAGGAGTGTAAACAGCTTGTTTTACCAGAACGAATCATGTAGTGTATGTTAACGAAAAAGAACCACACAGTGTAGTTATAAAAATAGATATATTTATTATACACACACTCACTAACACATTGGTATATCTCCTACCCAGAGATATCAACACAATACACTCACTATTTCAAAAGGAGAACATGTTCTGCTGCTCCTGTTGTCCTACAGACTTCCCGAGGCCCAGCAACACAGGTGGTGGTTCTGCAGCTCCCTAGAGGCCTGAACTGGCTCCTCAGCAATTTTGAGGACAGTATCCTACATCGGGTCGCTGGGACCAAATCCCTGTGCACCCCATCGACTTGCCGTTGCCAAGGCTTGTTGGCTCTGCACGCCGGGAGATCTTCAGGCTACAAGAAGCTCCAGCCTCAAGCACCTCATCTTCTGAAGATCGGAGTCCTCACTTCATCCTCTGCACCGTGGGCCTCCATCTTTTGTGGGCTGCCTAAGGTCCTCTTCCGATTCCTGTGCCTTCGGCCTTTGGGTCCTCCTGAGGGTCTTCTCTTGCTTAAGTGGGCTCACCTGCTTGCTCGGGTCCTGCTCTGACTCTCCTGCTCTTGGTGAGTCCCTTGGACGTTGCTGGTCCCAACGTTTGCATCTTTTTGCTCTTCGCACCAGTTGCGGCTGCCAAGGCTTGTTGGTGCTCCTGCCGGATACCATCCACCTAGACACTAACATCCGACATAGGACAGCTCGTGCATGGCTCCTGGTCTTCCTCAGCGTTGCCTGGTCCTCAAACAGTTGAAGCTACAAGGTCACCGTTGACTCTTCTGAACCTTCCGACATCGGTGGACATTGTGTTTCCGTGCCTCCTGGTCACCTCCAAGTGGCATAGACTCTGTCCCCTCTGCTTCCAAGTCTTCCATTGTTGTCTACTATAGGTTCCTATGTCACTTCACCCCTATGCACCCGGCTTCCCTGGTGCAGGTAACCAGGTCGCCCCACGGGTGGGGCGACTCTCCAACCTTCTGTCTTCCAAAGGGTTTCTTTAGGGTCATCTGGGAAGGATCCTTCTTCTTTAAAACTGCAACATGACTTCTCCATTGACTTCCATTGGGCACGCAACTGTGTTTCCACTCTGCCCACAGCCTCCGTGGGGTTCCTGGGTACTTATCTTGGGTGTTTCCTTGTTTCCCCAGTGCCTCTTAGTCTTCTGTTCTAAGTCCTGTTCTCCTTTTCACTTCCCATTCTACTTTCTTAATATATGGTTTGGTCTCCCCCTGGAGACCAGTGTATATTTGTGCTACTTACCTGATTATTTTGAAGTATTCTTATGTGTATTGTTGATATCTCCAGGTAGGAGATATACCAATATGTGAGTGATTGTGTTTGTAATAAATAGAGTTATTTTTCACAGACACTGTGTGGTTCTTTTTCAGATAATCTCCACTGTCGATTAAATGTGGTAAACAAGCTGCTTGAAACTCCTCTAAGATAAGCCTTAAGGCTGCTCTCCACAGCTACCACTTTAAGAGCTTTCTATGGTTATCAAAGTACACACAAATCACTATCAGGGTTGTCTGGATTAGTGCAAGGTGCATTAATTGAATAAGTGTGCACCATATGCTAAGCCAGCCTCCTACGCTCCCCCTCTGACATCAGAGGTTAACGCTTTGGCCTAAATTCTTGGGGGGAGATAAGAGCATTAGCGCAACCAATATAAGACTTTAGAACTCTGTTTTTGTTTGTGCTATGCTATTAAACTGCCAAAAATGAAATGCTGATTGTCTGTCACCATTCTTAGCAATAGACTCAATTGAGGCAGATTGCCTCTGCTTCAATAAAACTCATTGAGGAAAATTCATTCTCCTGACTAGTTTTTAAAAATCTCTCACTTGCCTGCTCCAAAATGTTGTCATGTATCCCAGAAGATCCTGTTGAGTCTAACTCACAGTAAAGAATAGCCCACAAACTGGAGCTGGTAGAGGCCTTGTCTGCGTAAGGGTTATTCCATAGCTGGGGACCCTGCCACTAGTTTGCATCTGCTCTCTGTGTCATCAGTGTATCTTCTACCTTCTTCCATGTGAAATTGCTCCATTTTTTCATATAGACATGCCTATCCTTATGTACACTGGTATTTCCAGCAAACTAAATATGTACCGACAAACATAACAATAAAATATACAACAAACAATGACAAGGTCAGCATGCCTGGCATTGTGTTTGCTCTAGCATGGTGATGTGTTTGCTATACAATTTTTCCTATGAGAGCAATATTTGTTTCCTATCATGTTAGTAGTAGTTTTTTAAATTTATTTATTGTTGAATTTCATTGAAATAAAGCCAGTGAAAAGTGCTTTTATGTCCCTCTTTTTGTTTCAGCAGGCAGTTCCTGTTACTTGGGCAGCAGTGGGATTGCCTCCCCTTTGTTTTTATGGGGTGGAGAAGGCAGTGGGGTCTGTGAATCACCTGTGGGTTTACTCCAGGATACATTTCACAAAGCTGTGGGAAGCTAGGAAGGTGAAAGGGTAGGGCAGTGCAGCTGTGGACCTACATCAATATTGATTTTATCGAGAGGTCAGAAGAGCCATGGGTATCGGCCGCCATCTTCGAAAAGGGCAAAGCAGCTGTGTACATAACCTGCCGTTGACGGGTGTAGTAGAGCTGCAGTTGGTGAAACAGTGACTGGGACTGGTGTCATACTTTTTCAACAGAGATATACGCAGCCATGGAGACGTGGATATAAGCCACTATTATTGCTTGGTTGTTGGTTGGTGCTGAAAAGAGGAGGTGATGCAAGACAGCAACAGGCCCTGCCCACCATTATTCCCACTATTATTTTAAGGAGTTTCTTGCCGGGGTGATGGCAAAGCCCTCAACACTCTGTGACAGCTTAACACCCATTGCACCAGCTCAACCAGGGTGATGGCCACCAAAGAGCTGCAAGGAATCATCTTTAACCCTCTGGAAATGCCATGTTTGCTTAGGCTTCCAGCAGCGTGTGACCCCTCATTCAAAAGTCTCATATCTACTGGACTTGTAGGCCTAGCTTTTCTGGTAGGGCTTGCTGTGCAATAGCATGAATATGACAAGCAAAGGCTTTGTAAAGTGCACTGCCTTTGTCTCTACCTTAATCCTACAGTCATCCACAAGACACTACTATGTTTCTGAGAAATAAGCCTGCACCAACTGTTTGTCTGTGCTCCGATCCAGTCTATTCCCTCATTAGCTATCACTATGACATCCTGTGGGTACTGAGACAGCCCTACTGAGTGGGTCTGCACCAGCACTCTGCTTGTAGCCCCACAAAGATCCCTAAGCCCCATTGGAGCCTCTGAATCAACCACTGTGACGTTCCATATACCCTGATTCTTCTGACAGTTGTCTCCTAGGTCCCCTGATTATTATCTGCTGAGTGTGTGTGTGTGTGTGTGTGTGTGTGTGTGTGTGTGTATGTGGGGAGAAGGGGTTTGAACTCATGCACATGTACTGTCCATTGAGTTGTGACTGAAACCTTGCACCTCCAGGTTTATATCCTTTCTGAAAACACACATATTCATAAAATGCCATATTGATAGATAATGTTGCAACTGTGTTTAGAGAGGCCTGTCTTAAAGAGGACTTCACAAAGTCTCTTGTCAGAGGACCCAACGTGGGTCATAAACCAACAAATCAGAGTAAAGACTGTAGTCTGTTAGTTGAGTCTCTTGTTCCTGACCTGGGCACTGAACCACCCACCCAGCATAGAAGGTCTCATCTGCTGAGTCCATGTCCAGTCCTTGACTGGGCTCTAAACCACCAAACCAACCCTCATGCATGACCTTGTCTGCGGAGTCAATCTCTGGTTTCCGACGTTTACCCCAAACCACCCAACCAACATGAGGGCCCTCATCCCCTGAGTCACACATTAGCTCCTGGTGTGGTCCCTAAACCACCCATCTAGTGTGAAGATCCTCATCCACCATGTCAAACTCTTCCTATGGTGGGCCATGAACCAACTAACCAGTGTGAAGGGCCTCACCTGCTGGGCCAACCTCTAGTCTCTGCCCTGAACCATTCAAACAGTGTGAAGGCCCTTGTCAACTCAGCTTCTGATTTCTAAAATGGCCATGAACCACCTAATCAGCATGAAGGCCCTTGTCCGCTGAGTTAACGATGGATTGTGGTGGCCAAACGAGCATGAAAGGCCTTGTCCACTGAGATGAGTTGACCTCTGGTCATTGACCAGGCCCTGAATCACCCAAGCAACCGGCATGAATACCCTCATCTGCTGAGTTAACCTCTAGTCCCTCTTGTGAGCCCTGACCAATCCAACCAGCGTGAAGGCCCTTGTCAGATGAGCAATTCTGTATTCTCTGGCATCTACCTTGAACCAACCAACCACCATGTTGGCCCTCCTCCGCCGAATCAATCTCCAGTCCCTGGTGTGGGCTCTAGACCACACAACCAGCATGAAGACCCTTGTCCTCTGAGTTTAACTCAGGTCCCTTTCATGAGCCCTGACCCTCCCATCCACTGTGTAGGCCCTTGTCTGCTGAGTCAACTTTTGGTCCTTGATGTGGACCCTTAAGCACTCAACCAGAGTGAAGGTTCTTTTCCACTGCGTCCACCGCTAGTCACTGAAATGGGCCCTAAGTCACCCATTTAACCAGTGTGAAGGTCCTCATCTGCTGAATTACACATTAGTTCCTGGTGTGAAATACCCATACAGTGTGAAGATCCTCGTCCACCAAGTCAACCTCATCCTGACCTGGGCTCTGAACCACCTAACCATTGTGAAGACCCTCGTCCACTCAGCCAGCCCATGATTCCTGAAATAGGCCTGAACCACCCAACCAGTGTGAAGGTACTTATCCACTGATTCAGCCTCTGGTCCCTGACCAGCGTCCTGGACCACCTAACTAATCAGCATGAAGGCCCTTGTCTGCAGAGTCTACCTCAGGTCCCTGATGTGGGGCCTGAACCATTGTCCAGCGTGAAGGCACTCATCTGCTGAGTCAACCTCTGGCCCTGACCTTGCACCTGAACCATACAACCAGCGTGAATGCCGTCATCCACAGAAGCAAGCACTGGTCCTTGACATAAGCCCTGACCACCCAAATAGCATGAAGGTTCTTGCCCGTTTAGTCATCCCCTGGTCCCTCACTTGGGCGCTGAACCACCCAACCAGCGTGAAGGCCCTCATCTGCTGAGTCAACCTCTGGTCCCTGATGATGACCCTGATCCACCCAACCAATGTGAAGCCCTCATCTGCTGAGTCACCCTCTGGTGCCTCACAACCCAACCAGTGTGAAGGCCCTCGTCAGCTGAGACAGTCTCTGATTCCTGAATAGGTTCTGAACCACCCAACCAGCGATTGATAAAATACCGCCGCACTAGACAGAGAATTCTGATATTGCAACATGATTACAAACAAAGACAACTCTAATGGCACTGTGGTAATGAAAGCTAAACTGAAAGGATTTTCTGCCAAATAGCACATTTAAAAGTTGTTTATAATACTCTGCATTTCATACCAGTATGACACTCCCCTAGTGTATCCATCAAACAAGTTCCAAACAAAATGTATTGCTTTTCTTTGGTTCTTCAAACACCCCCTGACGATGGGCTGTATGTAGTCTGAAATGCATTGGGACTTCGAATTGCACTGGGAATTTGGAATGCACTTTTGGATACGTTCTTTATGAACAGAATGAATTACAAAAATAAAGACATGGAATAATAATGGAAACAAGTTGATTTAATTGATTACAACTATGGGGGAGGCGCTAGAGAGCCTGAAATGAAATGGCCGCACCTTAGTGCAGCTCCGCGGGCCGTATCATAAATCCTTCTACAATCCGGACATCTGGTCTGAAATGCGCAGCGAAACTGTAAGATACAACAAGCATTGGCATAGCCAATAGGTCTCGCTTTTGGGACCTTATAAGTATTTAGTTATGCAGCACAATATCCTTGGTGCAACAACATCAACTGTTGCATGGCTAAATACTTATAAGGTCCCAAAGGCGAGACCTATTGGCTATGCCAATGCTTGTTTAATGGTATAAACAGCACAACATCATATGGGCCCACTCTTGGAGTCACCCATTTCCAGCTTGCCTACATTAAATAAAATATGCTCTACATTGAAACCCCATGTCCAGGACTTAATGTCTCTAGAACTAATGCATAACATTGTAACAGTGTACCTGGCAGCGTAAGGATCAGTTTATAACTCCCTTTAATAGGTCTACGAGAATAAATTATAGCACACCCGCTTCACAGCAGCACAAGACAATTTTGAACAAAAGTAGCATAAAATACAAGCATTGGCATAGCCAATAGGTCTCGTCTTTGGGACCTTATAAAAGTGTAGTCAGAGCTATTGACTTTGCCAATGTTGTCAAGCTATGTTGTACAGCACTGTGGCTGCTATGCAGCATGTTGAAAAGTTATAACAAAAAAGTGTTAAAAGCATTTTTGTTACCTTATGTATAACCAAGAAGACATTATGTACAACTGAACAACCCAATTAAAAAAAGAATAAACATAAAAAATGTTTTTTGTCCTTGCAATGCTGGCAAATTCTTCCTGGCTGTTCTAATGTTGAAGTGGTGCTTAGTGATGCTGAGATGGTGCTAAGTGATGATGAGGTGGTGCTAAGTGATGCTGCGGTGGTGCTGAGTGATGCTGCGGTGGTGCTGAGTGATGCTGCGGTGGTGCTGAGTGATGGTGAAGTGGTGCTGAGTGATGGTGAAGTGGTGGTGTTTAGGCGGTTATTAGTAGGTAGTGCTGAGTTCTGTTCAGTTGGTGTTGAGTTGAGGTGATGCTTGTTTGATGCTGAGGTGATGTTGCTCTGTAGGATATATTTTTTAGGAGACTTCATAAATTACACAATAAATCATGTAAGTGCCGAAAGGCAAACTCAAAGGAAAGCGCTGCTGGATGTTTCCCAGCTTCACCTGTTGTGTGAAGTGTGGGAAGGGTGGGATCAATGTTTACCTGAACCACTACATTATTTCAACTCGCAACCGCGACCGTGAACAAAAAAAAAAAATATTACATTAAAAACACAATACAACTTACAAAACCGTATGCTCCAGGTCCAATTGAGACAGCAAATTGCACCGCACTGCTAAATGGCAAAAACAGCCACGAATAAATACAAGGGGAGTGCTCCAACAGACCAAATGTATTTTTGCTTCAGCGTCACCAATATTTACACCATTGTTTTCACGTATATTTTGCAGCTTCGCCTATTTTATATCATGTCTATTTGGTTTGGAGTGTAGTGGATGTATGTGGTATGAAGTGGAATTATGTGAGTTGTATTGGAAGTAGCTGCAAGTGGTTAAACAAGCACTTGTGTGTTTTCAATTCTATGTCAGGACTGGAGGCGAGGATTATGCCTTCTATTCTTCACTTTATTACACAGCAGCCATTATATAACAACAGACTACATTTCCCATCAACCCTGGGAAAAAGTAGTCAAACAAACAACCAATGAATAGTGTCCATAGTCCACCAATAGGGGTCCTCCAACACCCAGATAGTCTGCCCTGACTGGCCCTTCCTCCTCTTTCTTCGCTGCTCAGCAGCCGAGCTAAGTGTTTCTTTCCTCATGCTATATATTTGTTCTGTCAGATTGATTTTTTCCCACTGCTGCCGCTAGCTAAAGGTCTAATTGCTTAACGCGCTGTACAGGTTGATTATGTAGCGCTTATTGTGTTGCCACTGTGTGCTATTTTGCAATGTTTATGTCCTCATTCCCCTGAGGGCGTTTGTCCGCTGTGACGCCAGGGCTGAGGCCCGTTTCTGTCAGCGTTTTTCATCGGTTGAGGCGGCGCTGTACCCTCCGCGCCCGCCTCCGTCTCCGAGCAGACTTTTCTTTGGTTTTTTCTTTTGTGCGTGTGCCCGCACGTCGCTGGGGCCGCGGGAGCTTGCCTCCTACGCAGCCCGTCTGGTTGCCCTAAGATCCTCCACCCGTCAGGGGGCGGAGGGTGTTCGTTCTACGGCGCGCGCATTTTAAACCCTAAAGGGTCTGTGCGACGCGCCGTATCAGGGTTTTACTGGCCTGAGGTTTACGCGAGCGCGCTGCCTTTATTGTTTCATTTTCTGAGGCAGCCGCTCGTTGTATTGCGCTCACGCTCCACTTGGCATGTCAGTTAGTGGAGTCTGTATTAACTCATTACGCCCTGCTGGGTCCGTATTGCGTGTGTTACACGTTAAGGCACCTGCCCAGGCCAGTCTCTTGCTGGAACTTCTGTATTATTAGTTTTTCCTACCAGTCTTGTGTGCCTGGGGCTTCCACACCCCGTTTTACATTGTGATTGCGAGCTTCTCGCCCATCTATCGGCTGAGACCCAGCCCTCTCTATATACTGGTGTGTTCCAGTTGTGTCTGAGATCCAGACCCCTTTAGCTACTTACCTCCTCTACTCTATTGCTCATCATGGAGTATGAATATGATGATGAGGATGCCTACGGAGGGGAGAACGCCCTGACCGACCTCCAGTGGGATGAGGAGTTTTATGAAAAGGTGGACACCTCAATCTACCGCGCTGTGGGGAAGCCATGGCCCCCTTAGAAGACCGCCTTACGCAGCGCATTGATCACGCATTGGCGCGCCTATCTAATCTTCCGGTGGTTCCCCCACCTCCTACTACTCCCCCCGTGGCCTTTGCGGTCTCACCCCCGCCGGCCAAACGTCCACGTGTAACGGGGTTGGATACGTCTGCCTTTGACCGCCTTAAGCAGGCCTTCCTTGCCACTCAGACACTTCCACAAGGTCAACTCCCTCCTGCGCCCCAACCCTTGGGGAATAACGACTCCGAACCGGGCCCGTCCGCCCCTGCCAACATAGTTCTCCCGGAGACATCGGATATGTTCGACCCTGACGATATTGTGCACCCACGTTCATCGGACTGGGCGCCAGCGGACAAGGTGGCGGAGTATGTGGCAATGCGCATCCGGAAGCCCTTGGATAAGGATGCCCGTAGTTGTTTGCGGGCGGAATGCCCGCGTCCCTCTTTGGAGGGCAAGGTCGCACTCACTCCGGAGATAGACGCCCGCATGGCGACCTTTTTGCAGAAATGTATGCGCGACTCCAAGAAAGGCATTGATAGGTCCTGGCGATCCTGCCAGGACAAACTCCTTGACGTCCTGGGCCCTCTAACGAAGATTCTCGACATGGCCGAGGAGGCGAAATCGTCTGGTTCTCTCATCTCCCCGGAGTCCTTGTCTGGTTGGGCTCAGAGAGCCATTGTATTCCTGGGCAACGCGAACTGCGCGCTCTCCACAGAGCGCAGACGCTCCCTCCTGATCAAAGTGGACCCCAAACTTGGGGATCTGGCGGATACCGAGGCTGGTGCGGTGGCCCAAGGGGGTTTGTTCGGCGACCCTTTTGTTCGGGAACTCGGGAAGTTTGTGAACACATTCACCTCCCTGGATAAGGCCCAGTCAACCATCAAAAAGGTCTTTCCTCGGGTTTTCCGGGGGGCCGGTCGAGGCAGGGGCCGCTCGTCCGGCCGAGGTTCCAACCAGCCACGAGGCCAAGGCTCCACTAGGGGACAATACCAAGACCAAAGTCATTTTGGCAACTTCTACCCAACGAGAGGCAGGAGAGGAAAGGGGCGAGGCTTCCGAGGAGCTGCTTCCGCTTCCAACGGTGAGTTTACTACCTTCTTCCCATCTAAAAATAGGGGGGCGACTGGGGAGTTTTTTCCAGGCCTGGACTTCTGTCACGGGGGACCCGTGGGTCCTGCAAACCATTCAGGGTTTCCGCATAGAGTAATAGGGGACTCCTTTCCAGCGCTCCAAACCGCGCCCCCTCCAGTTCTCCCTCCTCGATTCCTCTCTCGTCGACGAGGAGGTTTCTTCTCTCCTGTCCAAAGGGGCAATTGTTCCATCAGTGCTTCACCTGCGGGGCTTCTTAAGCAATATTTTCTTGGTGGACAAGACGGATGGAGGCAAACGCCCAGTGATAAATTTGAGCGACTTCAACGTGTGGCTGGTGTACCGCCACTTCAAAATGGAGGGCATCCATCTTCTTCGGGACATGCTACGTCCAAACGATTGGATGGTCCGTCTCGATCTGAAGGACGCCTATTTGGTGGTCCCGATCTTCCCTCCCCATCGCCGCTTCCTGCAGTTCCTTTGGCGCGGCCAGATCTACGAATTTGCCTCCCTCCCTTTCGGTCTCTCTTCGGCCCCTTGGTGTTTTACCAAGGTCCTCCACCCGGTAGTGGAATGGTTGAGAGCTCGGGGTATTCGGATGATTGTCTACCTCGACGACATCCTGATCATGGCCACCTGCCCGCGTCGCCTTCTCCATCATCTTCAGATGGCGGTAAATCTCCTCCAGGGCCTGGGGTTTGTCATCAACGAGGCAAAGTCGATGCTTTCTCCTTCTCAGTCTCTGACGTTTCTGTGTTTCGTGATCGACTCAAGATCTTCTTCTCTCAGCCTTCCCTCGCGCAAGGTTACAAAAATTCGTCACGAGCTACGACGTACCCTTGCCAAAGCCCAAGTGTCCCTTCGGGACCTAGCCCGGATAGTGGGTCTGCTCTCAGCCTCTATACAGGCGATTTTCCCGGGACCCCTGCATTACCGCGCGTTGCAGCGCCTCAAGGCATCTTACCTCCACAAGGGGCTTCCTTACTCCCACAAAGTGGCCCTCTCAGAGGAGGCCAGGGGCGAAATAAGTTGGTGGTTACAACATATGGAGTCTTGGAACGGGCGTGCCATTTTCGGATCCGCTCCGAATCAGACACCAGCAATCTAGGCTGGGGTGCCAGATGCGGCGAGTTTTCTACCGGAGGGTTGTGGTCTCAAGAAGAACGCAGGTTGCACATCAACTGCTTGGAGCTCCTGGCGGGTTCCTTCGCGGTTCATTGTTGGACCAGGGATCGGATTCAATCTTCTGTCCTGCTCAAGATGGACAACATTTCAGCGGTCCGCTATGTCAATCATCTGGGAGGCACCAGATCCAAACCCCTCTCCGACTTGGCCGCCAGTTTCTGGCAGTATTGTCTGGAACACCAGGTCTCGCTGACTGCGGAGTATCTCCCAGGCCGGGAGAATCTTGTGGCGGACTTCCGGTCCCGGAATTTCAGGGATTCCAGCCTTTAGAAGCTGGACCCCGGAGTGTTCCGCCAATTGAACGACCTTTGGGGTCCCCTGTCGATCGACCTCTTTGCCTCGAGGCTCGACCATCAGCTGCCTCGCTTCTTCAGTTGGCAGCCAGACCCCCTGGCGGTGGCCACGGATGCCTTCCTCCAGAACTGGAGCCTGGAATCGGGTTATGCGTTTCCCCCCTTTGCGATGCTGGCCAGAGTTACGGCTCAGGTCCGGCAGCAGCAGGCGGAGTTGGTAGTCCTCTCTCCTCTGTGGCGGTCTCATGTTTGGTTTCCAGTTCTTCTGGAACTTTCCTGGGATTCTCCAATCCTACTCCCCCTGTTTCCTCAACTTCTTCTCAATCCCGACGGGGTCCCTCATCCTCTAGTTCTACAGAACTCGTTGCGTCTTGTCGCGTGGAGGATTACCGGAGACGATGGGAAGTCCCGGGCCTTTCGCAAACGGCTGAAAGCCTCATGGCTAAAGCATGGGCAGACAGCACCGTCAAGCGATATAAATCCGCTTGGGGTAGATGGTCCCATTGGTGTCTGCGAAGGGGTTGCAATACCGTGGACACAGATGTAGTTCACATCCTAAATTTTCTTGCCCATCTAGCTTCCGAGGGTCTAGCTTACCGTTCTATCAACACCTTTCATTCGGCGATTTCAGGGGGTTATGTGCCCGTGGGAAACGTTCCCGTTGGTGAGCATCCTCTGGTCTGCAGGCTCCTTCGGGGTGTGCGATTATCGTTGCCTCCAGAACCCCGATACTCAGCCTTATGGGACGTCAACCAGGTCCTCAATTTATTCCTATCCTGGCAGCCCAATAGATTTCTCTCCAGGAAGGAACTGTCAGCTAAGCTGGCTATGCTGCTTTGTTTGATTTCCTGCAGACGAGTCCCCGACTTTCGGGCTTTGGATATTTCCTCTAGAATGTTCACCCCTTCAGGGGTGACCTTCACGCTTTCCAGGAGAACAAAGTGTCACACCAGAGTGATTTCTTACCCGGAGTTCCCGGACTGCCCCAAGCTGTGTGTTGTTCGTTGCTTGAAAGCTTACGAGGAGATGACAGAGGAGTTCCGTCTCCTGGGGGAGCGTCAGCTTCTCATTTCTCTCCGCAAACCTTTTAAGGCGGTTTCCTCCCCCACCATCGCCCGTTGGGTCAGGTGGGTTATGCAGGAGGCTGGGATCAGCCTGCGAGAGTTCGGTGCCCACTCTGTCAGAGGGGCTATGGCTTCCAAGGCTTTTGGCTTGGGCGCCCGTTTGGAGGATATCCTCAACGCGGCGGATTGGTCTTCGGACTCAACCTTTAAGAGGTTCTACTTCAAGCCGGTGTTGGATATGGCTCACCTCGTGGTGAGCAGGCTTTGAACTAGCATAATCCTCGCCTCCAGTCCTGACATAGAATGAAAAATTTCCTAGCTAACGTAACAGAAAGTTTCAATTCTATTAAGGACTCGGAGGCGAGGATTATCCCACCCTAGGGATCATTTCTGGTTTCCCGCCCCGTATTTCAGTAAGTAACACTTTGGGGTTTTAATTGGTGGGCTTGAAGTTCTTATGATGTTCAGAAGACATCTCCTCCTGCTTGTTCGCCATGCATTCTATGGCTTGTTCCTTAAGTCAGCTTCTCTTCGTCAATTAATGGCTCCCTTTTGCCTCCGTAGGGTCTGACTCCAATAAACAGGACGCCTGAGGAGTGTTGGCCAGCTGACTTCGCGCTCAGAAAGAGGAGGAAGGGCCAGTGAGGGCAGACTATCTGGGTGTTGGAGGACCCCTATTGGTGGACTATGGACACTATTCATTGGTTGTTTGTTTGACTACTTTTTTCCCAGGGTTGATGGGAAATGTAGTCTGTTGTTATATAATGGCTGCTGTGTAATAAAGTGAAGAATAGAAGGCATAATCCTCGCCTCCGAGTCCTTAATAGAATTGAAATTTTCCGTTACGTTAGCTAGGAAATTTTTCATTCTTTAGGCTATTTTCCACACGCCAGCTGATGGTTAAGCGTAGACTTTTTTTGTTTGAAGCAGAAAGGGTGCAAAAAAAGAGTCTGGTGTTGTGGGAGAGGGATTAATCTTTTCTAGCTGCGTTTTGTAATGCGTAAACAATGCGCTTTCAAAGTGAACACTGGCATAGCTCTAAAGATCGATATCACTCTTGTGACCTGCATCTGTGTCTGTTTCCGGAATGTAAAGATTCAGTGAAATGCCCTTAATCACAGGATGGGAAGCTTCCCACCGCGGGAGGAACCTTGTTTTCAAGTAATAAATAGGTTTGGTATTGCTATTAAGCCTTATGCTGTGTTCTTTTTGTATAGGTTATTTTTTCAAAAGTAAAAAGTTAACGTGCGGCAGAGACAAAAGAACACAAAATTTTGCTACAAAAGAGGCAAAAACAAAAGGTTGTTGTATTTTATTAACCCTACATTTAAAGGAAAACCAATGTGCGGATATACGGATGAAAGGCTGCGTGTCTTTTTTGTAGTGGTTTATTTGTTATATGCTTTTCGCAGATTAGAAAGGGAGCTTGTCTTTTGTGTCTTATTTATGTATTTTATTTGCTAGACAGTCGAGGGGTGGTCTGAAAACACCACCCGCAACCCAAGGGGATTTCAGTCGCTTGTGGAACGTTTTTATGATGTCGTATTAGGGTGATCCACATTATTGCGGTGTATGCAACAGCGTATTAATGAACAGTCCCCATAAAAACAAACACAGCTGGGGCTGATGTTGCATGAGGGGTGGAAAGACACAGTCCTCGCAAAAAAGGGGGGCCTGCACAGCAAGACTTGAGAAAAATGTGAAAATGCCAGCGATGGGAGGAGACTGCCCGGTGGAGGGTGGAGATGGAATCTGTTTAAGTGCCAGGAGCATAAAAGCATTGCAGAGGGAAAGGAAAAACAAGCAACAGAGCAGGAGGTGCGTCTGTAATGATAAAAGATGAAGCGTGGCAGCCAGGGACAGGGGGCAACAACAAACAGAGCGGGAGCTGCAGCCGCAACAATGAAAAATGAAGCGCAGCAGCCGGCAACAAAGTAGTGTTTACGTGAAGCTTTTATGGTACGCATCACGTGCACAGAACGGTCTGAGGCAGTGCTAAAGTATTGTGGAGGGAGGGGTGAGGGATGGGGAGGGGAGCAGCAAGCAACGGAGCAGTGGTGCGGCCCCAATAATGAACACGCTGAAAGTAAAATCACGTGCACGTGGCGGTCTGAGGCAATGCTAAAGTATCGTGGAGGGACGGATGAGAGACGGGGAGGGGGCAGCAAGCAACGGAGCAGTGGTGTGGCCGCAATAATGAACACGCTGAAAGTAAAATCACGTGCACGCGACGGTCTGAGGCAGTGCTAAAGTAACGTGGAGGGAGGGGTGAGGGACGAGGAGGGTAGGGGGCAGCAAGCAACGGAGCGGGTGGTGCGGCCGCAATAATGAACATGCTGAAAGTAAAAATAGTGCATCAGACAAACCATAAATAAACAAACGAGTAAGACGACATATAACAAGGGAAATCCCATGGGAGGAAACCAAACAGCAACAAGCGAGCATCATAAGAAGTGAAGGGGGCGGGCCGCGCGGCCGTGAAAGGGAAGCGGCCGCGAAAGTGAAAGTGAATGAGCCATGACGAGAGAGGAAAGCCAGATGGCACCTCTGCTCGTGCCTGTGCGCATAACCGCACGCTCTATGCCACCCAAAAAGCTGTGGTTGGCTTTTTAAAGCCCACTCACTAAATGTCTCGCCAGCGCAGTGCATGCGCTGGCTCAGGCGAGACCTAAAAAGGGGAGAGAATGGGTGTCAGGCAGAGCCCAGTAACGACAACTAGAAACATTGGTGTGCGGCAGATCTGCCGCGTCCGGCAAGAAGGCACCCGGCAATCCCTAGCGAGAACCAGAATTGAGGCTGAGGCTCTAAGTATTGAGGATCGGCTAACAGCCCACCCCAGGGGTGGAGAAGATTGTTCGCTGGCGCTGCGCGGAGCATAAATATCGGAAGTTTGGCGCTGACGGCTTGATGCCCCAGAGAGAGACGGAAGTATTGTGGAACCTGGTCGTCGGAAACCAGAGCGGGAAGCCTGGGCCAGACGAGCATGCTGGAGTGGTGTGGAAAGCCCTGCCTACGCAGAACAGTGAGGCTGGCTATCTGTGCGATGGCGAGGCCTATACGCAAGTGCGGCCACTGCTACATAGTGGAGAACTGTGGTACCCTTGGGGTTAGGAGCACATCCTGCTTTTTGCTGGGAGCAGCTGGCGGAAAGCTCATAGAGGCGCCGACCGTGGGCAGCGGGGGCAGCAGGGGTCACACAATACACGGGAGTAAACCGGACCATGGAAATTTAGAGCGGAGACCCAGTAGCCGGGTTGCAGGGCAGCTGAGGCCAAATCACGCAAAAATAAAGCACAGAGAAGGAGCACAGGCTCGGATTAACACCCCCACAGTGCACGTACCTTGTGCTAATAACAGCTGGGACAAAGAGCCTCCACACTTCACTGGCTGACGCCAACTGCGCACAATACGATGCTCTAAACTATACTGGAGCGCAGCCAAAGAGAGAAAATGGGCTAAAGTGGCAAAATCGCGGTGGTCACCTGACAAAGGCTTGACCAACGTGAACTAATCAACGGGTAGTTCAAATACCCCAGCGTACATAACTCGCCCACTCAAATGCACCCATGGGCTAAACGGATAAAGCACAATCCAAATTGTCCTTTGAAAGCATTGAAAGCATAAGAGCAACCTCAGACATGGCAGAAGGGGGCACTGGGGAATAACTGAATCTAGGTACGCCGGCGCTGCAGAGCACTTTGCTCGTGATGCAACAAAGCCTCCAATCAATAGACAGCAAAATAGACCGGGTTAATTTCCGACTGGACCACTTAGCAACCAAACTGGACAATCATGCGGTGCGACTGACCGAGGCAGAACAACGAATATCAAACACTGAAGACACTGTAACCTCAGTGAAAAATAAGTGCCTAAACATGGAAAAAGTTCTTGCAGTAATACAAGCCAAAAATGAAGATTTGGAGGCGTGGTCTAGGAGGAGTAACTTACGCATCACAGGAATTCAGGAATCAACAAACATAGGCAGAGCAGAAGAATATGTAGAGCGGCTGTTGAGAGACGTGTTTGAACCTGAAAACCTCTCACAACAATTTGTGGTAGAACGAGCTCACCGATCCCTGGTGGCTAAACCGGTCCCGGGTTCCACTCCGAGGCTGATTATAGCCAAACTCCTGAATTACCGAGACAGGGATACAATTTTAAGACTGGCACAAGAACGCCAAAATATTACCTAACAGGTCAACGCGGTGTTATTTTACCCTGACTTCACGGCCAATGTTCAAGCAGCCAGGAAAGAATATATGGCGGTAAAGAAAAAGTTGCAGACTGCAGGGATCCCATACGCCAAGCTGTACCCAGCCAGACTACGCATTGAACTCAGGGGCAAAGGCAAAGTAAAAGTTTTCACAACGCCGCAATCGGCAATGGAATATGCCACCAAACAAGATGCCCAGAAGAAGGCCCATCATACCCGCGATGACGAAGAGGATGGAAACTGATTATGACACAGCATGCCACACCTTGCAAATCTTGATGAACCTCGTGTGTGAACTGTGGCGCAATGGGACTGCGCCTCCTGGTGGGTCCGGCGCCTACCCCTCTACCCCAGTAAGAAATTTGCAATATGTTACCCAGGTATGGCTGCGGGGGGAGAGATGGGGGTGGGCAGGGGAGCTGATGGGGGAGCCTAAAGGCCATGGGAAGTAGCACGTAGAGATATGGCCAATATTTATGCCTTGAAATATAGATGGACCCTACCCTACCGCACCAGAGGACATGGAATATACAGCCGCCCTCCAGCACAAGGGGGGTTAATGGGACTCTAGCAGACCCCAAAAAGGGTGCACCCCTATAGAAACTATACAGCTGACATGATGACGGCAACATTAGGCTGCCGCCAAAGGAGGATGTTTATGTTTGAATGTTTTACTACCCGTGGGAAGCTCTTTAGCATGATTGGGATGCACTGTTTATGAATGTTGTTGCCTTTTGTTGTTCACAACACACAAACACAACCATGATTGACACTACACCGCTGACAAATATGACCTATAGACACACATGGGACAGGTGAGGGGAGATCTCGAGGCCTAAACACGACAACATTCCTGACGTGGAATGTGCGTCGACTTAATAAGCGCCGCAAAACGAGACAGGTATTGGCGTAGATGGACAGACACAACATACAGCTTGCGCTGCTCGGGAAATGCACCTCATGAAGCAATCGGAAGGTGTGGTGGGAGCTAGATGGGCTGGTACGAGACTGGCCTCCTCATACTCATCAAACTCAAGGGGAGTCCTCACCCTGGTGAAAAGGGGGGTGCCATTCACAACCACACAAACTATAATGGATGATCAGGGCCGATATGCGATTTTACAAGGAGTGCTCTCAGGTACCATAATCATGCTCATTTCTTCAACCATGTATGGAATGAGCTTAGACACCTCCCACCGTCACGAATAATATGGGGAGGGCGACCTCAATACCACTTTAAATCCTTCCAATGACAGGTCGACTCACGCGCCTATACAAGACAAAAATGCGGCCTAAGCGCTCAGGGAGGGCATGGTGGAATTTAACATGATGGACCTGTGGAGGTTGAGAAATCCACAAACATGAGAGGGCACCTTCACATCTACAGTACACTCTTCATTGTCCAGAATCGACTACTGGCTGGCGTCAGCCGAAGTGAGCACATGGACAAAGAGGGTGCAACACCTCACTAGAACGTTATCTGATCACAACCAAATCAAATTAGAATTAGAAATACCAACACAGAGCCCGTCATGCTACCTATGGAGGTTTAATCCCACAGCACTACTTGACCCAGTATACAAAGACAGTATAAAACAAGCCATAACAGAATATTTTTCAATAAATGTGGGCTCTGTAGAGGAGACCTCTACATTGTGGGAGGCATTTAAAGTTACGATAAGGGGAGTCTGCCTAAATGCACATGCAGGTATACTAAAAGATCTAATAAACTGGAAACGAAGCTGAAGTCCCTGGAGAGAGAACTAGACACAGAATGGGATGTGAATACGTTAGCAGAAATCAGAGACAACCTCA
Organism: Calotriton arnoldi; assembly: GCA_963921515.1. Classification (NCBI taxonomy): domain Eukaryota; kingdom Metazoa; phylum Chordata; class Amphibia; order Caudata; family Salamandridae; genus Calotriton; species Calotriton arnoldi. The sequence continues at coordinate 118,717 of CAWUFW010003301.1, read as the reverse complement.
CGCAGTATAGCAATATGGCGCAGAGGGAAATGCACTATATATTTAAATGGTATGTGGCTAGAATTTATGGGGAGGGGGTATGCCCAGGCCGTGCGCTGGTGGCTAAGGTACGATGGCCGGAGGACACAAGCCCATAACAAAGGTGACTGGGGAGGACGGTACAAACCAGTATGGTACCCTGGGGATTATTGGAGCATTCTCAACATATTACGAGAAGCTGTATGACTCCAAAGTGGCTCTCTCGGAAGGAGACATTAAAAAGTACGTTGGTATGGCTGTCCAATGGACAACGTGAATACCTGCTGCACCCAATAGACGTAGATGAAGTGAATGAGGCTATTTGCTCTTTACCTAATGGAAAAGCTCCAGGACAGGACGTACTGAGTGGCGAATTCTATAAGGAATTTGCGGACCTATTGGCACCGCACCTGCTGGCATTATACTCGGAGGCATATTAAAAACAAACCCTACCACCAACACTTAAAGAGGCCCTTCTCATAGTGTAGTAGTGAGCCTCAGCAAGGCCTACCAGTGCTTAGGGGTTCACCCTTCTCTGCACAGAGTCCTCAGACACTTAGGAAGAAGTTGGCATAGAAACTGGAATAAGAAAGACAGAGTTTATTAAACCTCATGAGGTGGAGCTAAATTCGCACATCACCCTTCAGTAATGCATGAAGTAGCACACTGAATGGAAGGACCATGGTCCTTTTATACCCACACAGGGGCTCAAATGAAGGCGGTACAAACACAAATGCTGGTTTTAGATACATATAAGGTCATACAGAAAATGCACAGTCGACAAGTGGGTGGAGCTAACAGTTTCTACTTCTAGTAGACACATCCTGACATTTATAAACTCGGAACAGCTGCAAGCTCAACTGAGCATGTGCAAAGCAAGAGGAACTAAATATAACTTGTCTCTAGGCAGATTTCAAGAGCAGTTAACAGGAAGGTAGGACAGAGCACATGGTGAGCACATGGCAGCACATGGCAACCAAAATGGCTGCCAGAAATACAAAATGGATTCCACAAAAGCGGACAATTTAGCCTCTAAATAAAGGCTGTCTTTAGCCAATGCTTAACTTAAGTGCTGCCAAATTACAACAGACGACCCTTTCAGCATTGGCTGAAGACATTCGTTTATCTGGGGTAATCTAAATATTCATCCCGTACATCTATTAACATTATTTCGGCTACCTCTTCATTCAACATTTGTTGGGCCTTTGTTTCAGCAACGTTCCCTTTGGGAGGTATACAAGCAGAGATGCAAATGGAGCAAAGCATTGGACCACATTGGATACATACACAGCATGAAAAAAGTATTATAATTATTACACACAGGATAGTCAGTAGCTTCCAGCCCCAAGCAGAAACAAGAGTCCAAAACCATCTAGTCTAATTCTAAGTTTCAGGGCTCTGATGTATTTCAGTGACTATCTATTTCAATTTCAGAATAGCCAACAGCACATACCTAATAAAAACATTTTCAATAGACTTTTCCAGTATTTCTTTTATGAGGGCTAGAGTATCAATTAATATACTCAAGGAAAGAGTAAAGTAACATTTATCAACTGCTCAGATGAACTTTTCTCGTGCAGAATAAACACTACCCCTAGTACCAATATCAAAGCAGTCAGACATATTATTACAAAAACAATCCTGGCTCCGGGGGACCAGGAGGACCACACAGGGCCATAGGAATTAGGACAAGGAGCCGCAAAGGGCTGCTCCTCCTCAAAAATGGGACGACCAAAGGGGTACATTACTAACAAAAAAAAGAGTCCTTGGGAAATTGTAGCCACTGTACAAACCAGCCAGAGGGGAGTCTTCTCCCTGTGTCCGTTTGAGCCTCACAGGCAGGCTCTTGTTGTTCCCACGGTGGAGCTGCACAACTCGCAACTCAAGAATCACGGCCCAGTTTGAGAAGGAAAAGTCTTTCTTTCAGAATAGGGCAATCACCCCCCCAGGGCAAATACCCTCAACGATCCTGTCCAGTGTCTCAGGCAGTGCATCAGTTTTCTTCACTTTAATCTAACAGGCACCAAGGGCACAGCACCTGTACCCTAAACTCAAGTCCTTCCCTAACTCCTGTATTGTTCCGCTGGCGCACTGCTCTTTTTGTTGGGGCCACTGATTGTAGCCAATATGCTCAGGCATCCCTTGATCAACAAACAAAGGCGTAGACTTGCATTCACTTTGGGACCAGGACTCAAAAGGCCTGATGCTGGGATATGTGAAGCAACCCTTGTTTCAAAGGGGGTCACCTCAAGTAAAAGCCTCCTTGCCGTCCTTATCGGTCTGTGACTCTCTCAGCTGGGCGGCATCAAAAACTGGATCCACAGAAAGATTTCTTCATCCTGATTTGTGACCCCGTCTTTCGCCCAAGACAGTGGCAGGGGTACACACTTTACGTCCCAGTGCTTCCGGCCTTCACTGAGGTCCTAGTTGCCAGCAACGTCTGTGCTGGTTCCCTTTATCTTGACTATAGGCTGGACTGGTGCTGACTCCCAGGCTGGATCTGATGTCCGGGCCACTCTGGCAATGGTTGTAGAGCAGCAAATATCTATTGGTGGGCAGAACAAAAAGATCTTTAGACAAGGCACAGAAATAATCTATCAACAGAGAGGATAGTCTCAGAATACTCTCTTAGTCCTGGGGCGCCCCATACATTAGCAAGGCACCCAAGAACCACTTCATCCATCTGAGAGTAAAAAAAACACCCTAGACCTATTGTCAAGTATAAAAGGAACTTTTTGGTGAACTGACAAGAGTAATACGTCACCCAATCCCAAGCAGCCAAGGAAGTCTGTGTTCATTTACTAAATTCTGAGGAAAAAAAGAAAAACAATACAGACATACTCCAAATCCTTACATTTGTGCATTCCTATATTATTCATCTGAAGAACCTCAAGAAAAAGGAACTTTTCCTACACTTCTACTTATGAACCTTGCATTACTTGTACAGGACTGCAGACACTGCTAAAATACTTTCTCTTAATAAAAACACCTACATGTTACACTTAGGGTCATGCTATGCTTTTATGTTATAGGCGCAGCAGGAAAATCTAAAACCGCTAATGTAACAGGGATTCTTATTTCATAAATAATTTTAAAAAAACTCAACATAGGGGGTACATAAATTTCTCCAGCAGAACATGTTGTGACAAACAAACTCCTATAAAACAATATTTTCCTTCAAAATGTTTGCTAAGGATCACATGGGCGTCTTTCCTGCATTGTACTTTCCACCATCCGGACTATGCATCATCATTTTCAAAAGGAAAAAAACCTATTCTCCAGCTCTAATAAGGGCTGTCAGCTCAATTACACAGACTAGCTAATAAAAGACTAGCAATGCCCTTGCAAAACTGTATAGAACATGAGAATAACATAAACAATAATGGGATTGCCACCTGAGATTTTTTAACAGAAACCCCCACTATACAGTTCCCTTTAAAGGTCAAATAAGGGAACATCAATCTGTTCTACTCATTCTTTCATACAGGATGGGCAGTAACATAGCATATATTTACATCATTTTAGTAATTCTAACAATTTTAAAACAGTATTACAGAATAGCCAATAACTGTCTCATGGCCATTTCCTAGACAGCTTAGACAGACTCAAGAAAGAGTGAGAAAAAGAAGAGAGAAAACATAATTTTGCCTACCCTTAATTTGCCCAGGAGCTAACCTCCTTCCCCCATTTTGACAGTAGGAAAACCTGAAAACAGGTTTACCTTCTGTCAACACTATTTACCCCTATTTGTGGCAACTGGGCACAAACAGCTTGTAGGACATATCTTAGAAAGTGGCTATTTTCTGATTCAACCTAACACAAGCACATTGAGTTAACTTTAAACCAATTCCTTCAGCAATTGTACTAGATTAACATGAGGGCGCATGAATGCAAACTAAAATCCATTTCCTCCTTATCTCAGCCCTTGCACAGTATTCTTTAAACTAAAACCATTATTTTTATATACATGGCAAATCAATGCTCTACTCAAGGCTGCTTATCCTTCGTTTCATATGACTGCGCAAAACGTGCGTTTGCCAAAAATATGAATCAAAGCTTCTCTTCCTCTCTCTGCGCTGTCATCTCCTCTTTCAAAAACTTTTCGGAGGTCGAAGTGTCCAAGCAAACCTTACCCTTCCCCCTGCTAGATTGCTAAATGCAGATCTCCGACCTTTGACCCTTTTCACCAGCTGTCCATTTTTGTTTGCAAGGCTTTCCATGCGGTCTTTGCAATTCAAAGCAACTCTGGAGAATCACAGCTGAAAGGCAGTCCTGTCCGGTGTGTTTGCCAGTAATTTAAAGGTAGGATAATAACGTCTGCTGGTTTCTGTATACTTATTTTCATTTGTGTACAGTGTGTGGTGTGCAGTAGGTCAGCTGTTTATTCTATACTTGCATGTATACTTTATTGAAGCCTCTGATCAGTTTAAAAATTGCCCTGAGTGGCAGAATTGCTTTTAAAATAGTGACTTTTGCTCAATTTCGACTTTGGTGGTAGGGGCACTTAAAAATGAATAACCTACAATATTTTGGCATATTAGGGATCACCAGGGTGTCCTCTAGATATCCCAGAGATGGGGGATTAGAAATGTATAAGGTATACCCTTAAAAATAGGTTTTTATATGCCTAGATAAAGTGAAATTTCACATTGTACTCCCCACATCATGGTAAGGTGCTACTCAAATCCAACTTTGATGCTAGGAGCTATATATTATTCACAATATGATTATCAGACATTACAAAAGATCAAAAACAATTTTATGGCAATTATTTTTAAGAAACATTTTTTCCCTTCATAGAATCAAAATTCTCCTCCTTTATTCTATTTTTTTTTTAAACTAATGATCACAAACCCTTTTTATGGTTCCATATATGAAAAGCAAGCCTCATTCCTTTCCTATCACCTTTAAATGTATTCATTTATAATACAAAGCACAGAAGCCTTACTAAAACTGAAAAAGTCTGCGCCACTTTTAAAGGACAGTAATCATTTAACATCAGAACCACAGATGTACTTGTTAAAAAAGGCATTAAGAAAGGAAATCCCTTTTAATCTTTTCTCTGTTATCCAAAATAATGAAACTGTCTTTTCTGACTTATAAAATCAGCAGTGTTTAATGCACGCCTTTATACCGTGTTTGCAGTAACTGAAAATCTAGTCGACTCGGCCTCATGGCTTGGGACCAAAAATAGCCATGTGTTGTTGACACAGCTGTGTTCTGACCAGCAGGCGTCAACATCTCACGCTTTTCAAGCCAGCACAAATCTATAGTTCTATAATGTGGTGTTTATTTCAGCAACAGCCAATTCACTCAGATAATATGAATGCCTTTCAATATTAATATATAAGGATAATACTGTAACATTTTGCATTTTAGTCCTAATTGTGTGAAAGCACACAAATTCGTTTTTTCCTACCTTTCTATGAGGCCTATTTTATTTCTACTGAGTGTAAATTCTGATTTATCTGTACCAGTGTGGCAATTTGCACATATCTATAATTTCTTACTTTATCAATTTTAATGGTAGCGTGCAGCTATTTAGCATATGTTTCATTATTCATTCCCTGAATTTAAAAAAAATGTAGTTTTTAAAAAAATGACATTTGCATAACAGAATGACAACAAAAACCAATTTTAGCTCATTCCAGACATTTTCAGAAGGGGGTCATACACTCATAACACACAACACAGCGCGCTTAATGCTAGCCATTCTTACACAAAGAGCGCAATCGCTATTTACTCACACAAGTATCACCAATGTCAAACCACAAACCACATAGACATTTAAACACACATTTAACCCACAAATCAACACTTGGGACAGAAACAAAAGACAGCTTACAAACTGTACGCAAAACCAAACTATTTGTAAATACTAATTGTAAGTCATATTTACAAGAAGAGCTCTAAAAAGTAATCCAAAAAATCTGCATCAAAAACAGCCCAAAAGAGTGCTCCATGTTAAAAAAGACCAAAATACACCAAATTTGCCAGTTTTGGCTGGTAGAACACTCAAAAAGCGCTCTGCATATCACCACTTATGAATGTTACTAAGTGCACAGATCAGGATCCGTTTTATGTACATATTTAGTTCCATGGGGTACTTAGTCACCAAGAAAGAAATATCTTTTTACCATACGTAAACCTATTTAGGTATCCCCTCTGAGGGGATGTGTAGGAGAGTAGGATCTGCTTCACATGGGTACCCCCACTTTTTGCTGATGCTTCACTGTTTTTCGACATTAGTCTGGCTGGGGCCCTGCTAATCAGAACCCCAGCCTAGCTGCTTCCTCTCTAAAATGGTTTCCATGTGCCTTAGGCACATCACTGATTGGGATCTGGAGTGCCCTTATAAGTCCCTAGTATATGGTATACTATGTACCAAGGGCATATGTACCTCAGAGGCCTGCCAGGGGCTGCAGCATGTATTATGCCACCCCTGGAAGGCCATCCAAACTGACACCACAGGTCTGCTACTGCAGCCTGGGTAAGGTGGTGCATGCACCCCTTACTGTGATATAGGTTACCTATATCACGAAATACATACACACATATAAACCTATAAGTCACTCCTAAGGCAGGCCTTATCAATCCTAAAGGCAGAGTGCGTGGTTCCTATGTGAGAGGGTGCCCCTGCATGAGCAGGGCCCCTCTGCAGCGTTCGGAGACCATCTGATGCTGTTTGTAGTGCAGCCTGACCATATACTCTTAAGCGCATTATATCCTCGCGGTAAAATGCTAACTTTGGAATGGCTGCACCTAAACATGTCGTGTTTGGTGTCAAACATCTTGGAATACTACCCCCCGCCAATCCTGGCGGCGGGGGTAGCATTCCACCCTTCTAGAGGGAAAGACATGTTAACTCTGACTAGTCCGGTAACTTCTTTCCAGAGCCCTGGCATCACAAAATGGATGCTGCTGCCACAGACACGAGTCTGGCCTCCTGCTGCTGGACGAAACTCCGGCAGGGGAGGCCTGGACAATAGGTTTCCTGTCCCAGGGAGGTGTGACCACCTCCCCAGACAGGATAATGTGTATTGGGGCTGGGCGGGAGCACTTTCGGGTGCTTTGAAGTCCTGCACTGGGGGCACATTTGGTGTCCCTGTGCATACCCCAGTTCAAACCGGATCAGGGGCTTGCAGCCCCTGCTTTGGCGCGAACTGGACAAAGGGAAAGGGGTGTAGCCACCCCTCTGCCCTGACCCACCCATAGGTGGGGCCACAGAGTAGTCCAACCCCTATCTTTAGCATAAAGATAGGAACCCAGTCCTTAGGACTTTAGATTATACCTGGACGAAACTCTGAAACTGAATCCTGGACCTTCGACGCTCTACGACAAGATTAGAGGACTGAAGTATCTCCCTTGGGGTCAAGGAGTGACTCCCCTGCTTGGCAGGCACCAAAGAAGCATCTGTCCGGTTCGCATTTCTGAAGCTCCCGTCGGACGCCGAAGTCATCGCATCACCAGAGGTGGATTCTCAGACTTCCCGAGGCTACCCTGAGTCCCCAGCAAAGCTGAGGCCCGTGGCTATCATGGGTGACTTGAGACCGTGACCCCTGGACACCGAGCACATTTGCAAGTGCATCCTCTTCTGGGTCTCCCAAGAAGTCGTGCTTTGGGCTCCGAGTAGCCCTAGCCTCCAGCACCACCTGCACCGAAGATCACTGGCCCCCACTCCACGAGTGTCCTGTAAGCCAGCTCCACGTGCGGCGTCACGAGGCTCCTTCGCGGTCGCTAGCCCGTTGGCTAGTAGCCCTTAACGAAGGCCAATCCTTTTCTTACTTGGCATCCTGGTTGCTCCAGACCTGCCCTCACTTACCCTCGCTGGGTGAGTTCCACAGACCTTGCTGGTCTGCACCATCGACGATCTACATCTTCACCGAGACTTGCCGTTGCCAAGGCTTGTTGGGTCCAATCCGGTCACCGACACCTCAGCACTCGACAGACATCGTGTACCAGCCCGAATCCTGCTCCTGGTTGCCGACAACGCCTTCTGGACCTCGTGGATGAAGAGTCAAGAAGACCGTCAACGCACCTGAAGCACTCGACATCGGTGGGCATCTGTCCATCGCCTTCCTGGTCACTGGCTAGTGACCCAGACTCTGTCCCCTCTGCTTTCAGGTTCTTCAGAACTCTGATCCACTCTTGGATCCACCCGGACACTTTTCTCTTGGCCGCCAGCAGCACTTTGCAGCAGATCGCCATTCGAAACGACGACGAAACCCGACCCCGAAAGGCACCTATGCACCCGGCTTCCCTGGGTGAGGTAACACGAGTACTCCGGTGCTCCCGTGGGTAGAGACTCTTCAAAGTCCTAGATCTCAAAGGGTTTTGTCCTAGTCCTCTTTTAAGTGTCCCTTTTCTCTATTTTCCCGATCCCGACTTTCTCCATAGAAGTCAACGGCGTATCGCGGTTGTGTATTTACACTGCACGCGCTCTCCCGTAGGTCCCCTGTGTCACTACCTTGGGTGGTTCCTTGTGGTCCAAGCACTTCTAGAGGCTCTAGGCCTAGTGTCTAGTTCAGTCGTGGTTCGCATACCACTTTATTGGTATATGGTTTGGTACGCCCCTAGGGCCCAAACGTGTATTTGTGCTATTACTGTGAATTAATAACTTATAACTTATGTACTTCGAACTCTAGCCTCATAAAGAGACTAGAGGGGTGTGTTTAGCAATAAATACATATATTTTGAATATATACCTGGTGTGGTGCTCTTTCATTTGGTCACTCAAGAGATTATAGACTGGTAAAACAAGCTGCTTTACATTCCTTCAAGACTTAGCCTGAAGGCTGCTCTCCATAGCTACCACTAGGATAGCTTTCAATAAGGTTATCTTTAACCTATCTCCAATAAGGGGTTGTTTGGACTGGTGCAAGGTGCCCACTATAATTAGTGGACAGCATATGCCAGGCCAACTTCTCACAGGAGTCAACTGAGTACTTACTAAATCCCTATTGGTACCTCCAAACAGCAACACTTTCTGCGAAGTGTGCTAGAAACAGGCATGCCAAAAATAGTGCAGAATATGCAGTATTATAATCAAAGTAGCGCTTAAGGTACTCTTCGTACGTTGCGCTGTTCAAACAATTTCAAATAGAGAAAAATCTCCTCATTACCTGCCTATATGTATTGCAATGCATATATAACATATGTTTGGCCAATCATACAAACAAAGCCACAGTAAGTGTTACTAAAACTACCTTACCAATCAAAGGCATCAAACCAACAGCAAGTGCCGCAAAACGGCTCTTACCAATCAAATGGTGTCCAGGTTCCAACTGCCAAGTTCTCAAATCGACCAAATGGTCACTGCACGGCGAATCAACAAAAGAGATCTCAGTCAAGGACCGGCGCCGCCGGGATGGTCAGATCAGAAAGAAAGGAAAAACGCCATGGGTGCCAAGACTCAGGTCTCCTCAGGCAGCGATCGCGTCCAAGAGCCAGATTCCAATCCTTCGTCGCGACCAGTCCTTCGGGCATCCGAGTCACTGATGAGTCCCACGTTGGAAGCGCCAATTTGTAGTAGTGAGCCTCAGCAAGGCCTACCAGTGCTTAGGGGTTCACCCTTCTCTGCACAGAGTCCTCAGACACTTAGGAAGAAGTTGGCATAGAAACTGGAATAAGAAAGACAGAGTTTATTAAACCTCATGAGGTGGAGCTAAATTCGCACATCACCCTTCAGTAATGCATGAAGTAGCACACTGAATGGAAGGACCATGGTCCTTTTATACCCACACAGGGGCTCAAATGAAGGCGGTACAAACACAAATGCTGGTTTTAGATACATATAAGGTCATACAGAAAATGCACAGTCGACAAGTGGGTGGAGCTAACAGTTTCTACTTCTAGTAGACACATCCTGACATTTATAAACTCGGAACAGCTGCAAGCTCAACTGAGCATGTGCAAAGCAAGAGGAACTAAATATAACTTGTCTCTAGGCAGATTTCAAGAGCAGTTAACAGGAAGGTAGGACAGAGCACATGGTGAGCACATGGCAGCACATGGCAACCAAAATGGCTGCCAGAAATACAAAATGGATTCCACAAAAGCGGACAATTTAGCCTCTAAATACAGGCTGTCTTTAGCCAATGCTTAACTTAAGTGCTGCCAAATTACAACAATAGCACTACTGAAGTCGGACAATCAGCCCAACAAATGCGACTCATACCGTCCTCTATCAGTTAACAATACTGACACCAAAATATTGGCGCACATTCTCGCCAACAGATTGCAGCCATTGGTAACCACTATGGTTCTGCCAGACCAGTCTGGCTTATGTCGAACAGATCAACGACACACAACCTACGGACGACCTTTGGGCTGCTACACCAACTGAACCCTGACCTAGAGGCAGCGGCGGTACTCTTAGACGCTGCCAAAGCCTTTGATTCATTACAATGGCCCTACATGTTTACCACTCTTCAACGTATGGGCATCCCAGAGGCATACTTACGATGGGTGCGCCTGCTATACACCAACCCAGTCACACGCATACGGATCAATGGATGCACATCTGACCAGATACATATATGCTGCCGGACGAGACAGGGTTGTCCACTGTCCCCGCTTCTATTCTCGCTGGCACTAGAACCCCTAGCCTGTAAAATTCGTTAAAAACATAAACAGGCAGCGCTGCGCTTCTGACAGAGACCAATTGGCATTTCACTATATGCAGACGACATGGTACTCTATATCAGAAATCCTGTGTGTAATTTGACACTACTGCTTAGGGAATACATTAAATTTGAAGGGTTCTCAGGCCTGAGCATTAACTGGTCCAAGTCAATCATAATACCGCAAACAAAAAGCACAACACCACACACGCTGGACTACCTGCTGGAGTGGACCACGGACCCAGTGAAGTACCTGGGCGTGTGGATACACAGGGACCCAGACATAGTGATGCGAGAAAACGACAGGAAGGCTATGGAACATTTGGGAAACCAAGTAACCAGGTAGATAAAAATGCCGCTCTCTATGGCAGAAAGGTTGGAACTCATGAAAATGATTATAGCGCCCCCTTTTTTATACCTCTTCAGTGATATACCTATTCCCCTCCCCTGCTCTTTCTTCAGACTGCTACGCACGCAACTGATTACGCTAGCATGGGTGGGCAAGCAACCACGGGTCGAATGGGAAATTATGACACTACCTTATGAACAGGGAGGGTTTGAGGCACCAGACTTATACTTATATTACCTATGCGCCCAGGCACAATATGCACATTACTGGTATTATCCACAACCACACCTGCCACACCTTGCGATTGAAGAAGGGCCGACACACCCAACACAGCTTCAATATATGCTGACACACACTCGCAAAATCACAAACCGTACGGAAATAGACACTGTGCATTGTACTGTTGCGGCATGGACCAAACTGGGAGAAAGAGCAGGTAAAGTCCCGCTTTTCGCCTCGGCTCTACCCTATGGTCACCACCCACATATCACGGCCACACAAGACAGGAAAGCGATGGCTCTTCTTAGACAAGTGGGCCTGGAAAAGATGGGGGACATATTTCCTGAAGGGCCTTTTCTAGACCGGACAGATCTTGCATACATAAATAACGCTACACGGCTGTTCATATTCACATACATTTGCCTGCGATCGGTGATAAGGGTATAATACCCTGTCTTTCCGGAAGAACCACCTGCACTAAATGCATTACAAACACTACTAACTTCTAGTTCCCGTAAACACCTGGTCACTCGATTATATAATACAGCACAACAGGACAAACTGCGCTCAGAGCCGCGGGCGTTGGCTCGTTGGAGCACGTCCCTGAATAAGAAAATAACACTGGAAGACTGGGGTTTCTGCTGCACATTGTTGAGGATGCTGAACTCCAATTGTAATTTACGCATCATTCATTTCAAATTCCTACAGCAAACATATTATACACCAGTCAAACTATATCAATATGGGTTACGAAGGGATGCATGCTGCAACCGTTGCGGACAGACTGAAGCGGACTTTATGCATGTGGCCTGGGATTGTGGGCAAGTGCGTGAGTACTGGGGAAAATTGGTGCGTACCCTCAAAGATATGACTACAGATCAGGTCCTTTGCACCCCACAAATGTACTTACTGGGGCTAGTAAACACAACACAACCAGTTAATCGAAAGTTTATCACGGTGGCACTGTTACTGGCAAAACGGCTGGTGGCAATGTGCTGTGCTGGGCGCAAGGCACTAAGCCTCCACGAATGGATAAAGGACATGGTCTACTGCAAATCATCACTAGAGACATATGCGGCGGAACTGCCAGTGGCCTCGCAGCCACGGGATATATTGGGAGCTCCCAACATGAGGGACAAAGTAGCAAATATTGTTGGTGGTGGGAATGTGTTAGCCACTGAAATGACTACGATGAATGTACATGGCAATGTGAACAACAGGATGTTTGTACGTTGTACTTCTGTTTGAAGCTGAATAAATAAAATAAAAAACAAAAAAACAACTTGATTACAACTGTGAGAAGTTGGCCTGGCATATGCTGTCCACTAGTTACAGTGGGCACCTTGCACCAGTCCAAACGACCCTTATTGATGGTAGGTTTAAAGACAACCTTATAGAAAGCTATCCTAGTGGTAGCTGTGGAGAGCAGCCTTCAGGCTAAGTCTTGAAGGAGTGTAAAGCAGCTTGGTTTACCAGATTATAACCTCCTGAATGACCAAATGAAAGGAGAACCACACAAGATATATATAAAATATATGTATTTATTTCTAAACACTCACTACTAATCCCTTTATGAGATTAGAGTTCAAGATACACAGTATCACAGTATTAAAACGACAGTAAATAGCACAATACACAGTGGGCTCCAGGGGGAGACCAAACCATATACTAAGAAAGTGGTATAAGAACCACGACTTGACTAGGCACAGTGCCTAGAGCACGTAGAATCGCTGGGACCCCAAGGAACCACCCAAGGTAGTGACACAGGGGACCCACGGGGAACGTGTGCAGTGTGAGAACACAGCCCCGAGCGCCGTAGGATTCAATGGGGAAAGTCGCGGTTGGAATTTTAAAGTTAAAGGACACTTAGGAGAGGACTTTCAGCAAACCCCTTTAGACTTAAGGGTTTCTAGGGCCAACACCCACGTGAGCACTGGAGTACTCGAGTTACCTCACCCAGGGAAGCCGGGTGCATAGCTGTCAAAGGATGTCGGGAATCGCCGTCGTTTTCAATGGCGATCTGCTGCAAAGTACTGCTGCCGTGAAGAAGAAAAGTGTCCGGGTGGATCCAAGCCTGGATCGAAGATGTGAAGAACCTGAAACCAGAGGGGACAGAGTCTGGGTCACTAGCCAGTGACCAGGAGCGGAGCAATCGAATGCCCACCGATGTTGGGTGCTTCAGGTGCGAAGAGGTGAAGCTTGACTCTGCAGCCACAGGGTCCTGGAGACATCGACGACGACCAGGAGCCGTATTCGAGCTGTCCCACGAAGGATGTAGAGTGCTGGGGTGTCGGTGATCGGTTTGACCACAACAAGCCTTGCTCGACTCCATCTTTTCCGCAAGCCCACACGTCTCCTTCAACCACACCTCCGAACCCCACTGGACTGACCACCACTGCATCCACTTCACCTACAGGAAGCGCACCACCGCACCGAACAAATGCCTCGCCGCTGCTGGAGCAGAGTCACGGAAGACCAGCTAACCACAACCCTCGCCCTGAGCCCACCCGCCGAACCCTCCGACCCCGACACCGCCGCCCGCAACCTCAGACAGTGGATCGACGACTGCGCCAACACCCTCGCCCCGCTCAAGAATCCGCCCAACAGCCACACCAGCAAGAAAGCCACCTGGTTCACCGAAGACCTCCAGGCCTCCAAACGAACATGCCGAAAACTGGAGAAGATCTGGCTCCACGAACGGACAGCGGACAGCTACGCCGCCCACAAGAGCGCCACCCGCAGTCACCATCACCTCATCAGATCCGCCAAAAGGGCCTCACTCAAAGACCGCCTAGACAACAACGCACACAACAGCAAAGAGCTCTTCAACATCGTGAAGGAACTCTCCAACCCCAGCTCCAACACCAACGACATCCAGCCGTCGCGAGACCTGTGCGACTCACTGGCCACCTTCTTCCACCGCAAAATCGCCGACATCCACGACAGCTTCAACACCACGACCGCCCCCGCAACCACCGAGACCACTGCCCCCACAACCACCAACCGCCTGCTCTCCTGGACCAACATCAATGACGAGGACACCAGCGAGATCATGAACACCATCCACTCCGGTTCACCGCTAGACCCGTGCCCTCACCACATCTTCAACAAAGCCAGTACAGCCATCGCGCCCCATCTCCGGAAAATAATCAACATCTCCTTCGAGACAGCAACCTTCCCGGAAAGCTGGAAGCACGCCGAGATCACCGCCTTACTCAAGAAACCCAAGGCAGACCCCAAGGACCTCAAGAACTTCCGACCCATCTCTCTGCTCCCGTTCCCCGCGAAGGTCACCGAGAAAATCGTCAACAAACAACTGACCCGCTACCTCGAGGAGAACAACATCCTGGACCCTTCCCAGTCCGGCTTCCGCAGCAACCACAGCACCGAAACCGCCCTCATCGCCGCCACCGATGACATCAGGACCCTGCTAGACAACGGAGAAACAGCAGCCCTCATCCTCCTGGACCTATCAGCCGCCTTCGACACGGTCTGCCACCACACACTACGAACACGCCTTCACGACGCCGGGATCCAAGAGAAGGCCCTGGACTGGACCACATCCTTCCTTTCCGGCAGAACACAAAGCGTCCGCCTCGCCCCCTTCCGATCCAAGGTTACCAAGATCATCTGCGGCGTACCCCAAGGCTCCTCCCTCAGCCCAACGCTGTTCAACATCTACATGGCACCCCTCGCCCACGTCGCCCGACAGCACAACCTCAACATCATCTCCTACGCCGACGACACCCAGCTGATCCTCTCCCTCACCAAAGACCCTCACACCGCCAAAGCCCACCTCCACGAAGGAATGAAGGCCGTCGCCGAATGGATGAGGACCAGCCGCCTGAAGCTGAACTCGGACAAGACGGAGGTCCTCATCCTTGGTTCCAACCCTTCAGCCTGGGACGACTCCTGGTGGCCAACATCACTGGGAACAGCCCCGCCACCCACCGACCACGTACGCAACCTAGGGGTCATCCTCGACCCCACCCTCTCCATGACTAAGCAGGTCAACGCCGTTTCCTCATCCTGCTTCAACATCCTCCGAATGCTCCGCAGGATCTTCAAGTGGATCCCCACCGAAACAAGAAAAACAGTCACCCAGGCCCTCGTCACCAGCAGGCTGGACTACGGAAACGCCTCTACGCAGGAACGACGGCTAAGCTCCTGAGACGGCTGCAACGCATCCAGAACGCCTCTGCACGTCTTATCCTCGACATCCCCCGACGCAGCCACATCACACCCCACCTGAGAGACCTGCACTGGCTCCCTGTCAACAAGAGGATAACCTTCAAGCTCCTCACCCACGCACACAAAGCACTCCACAACTCCGGACCAGCCTACCTCAACAGACGACTCAGCTTCTACACCCCCACCCGCCAGCTCCGCTCGACCAGCCTCGCCCTCGCCACAGTCCCCCGCATCCGGAAAACGACCGCCGGCGGCAGATCCTTCTCCCACCTCGCCGCCAAGACCTGGAACACCCTCCCCACCAACCTCCGACAGACCCAAGACCTACTGGCCTTCAGAAGACTCCTCAAGACCTGGCTCTTCGATCAGTAGCAGCACCAGCCCCCTCTTCCCCCAGCGCCTTGAGACCCTCGCGAGTATGTAGTGCGCTTTATAAGTGACATGATTGATTGATTGATTGATTGATTGAAGCCTTGGCAACGGCAACCAATGCAGGAAGAGAAAATATGCTTCTGTGCGGACCAGCAAGGTCCGGGGGACTCCCCAAGCGATGGAGAGTCAGGGCATGTCTGGAGCAACCAGGGAAGCCCAATCAAAGTTAGAGTTGCCTTCTTGGGGACCCACAGGTCAACGGACCAGGGATCGCGAAGGGACCTCGAGAGGAATCACAAAATGGCGGCCCACGGACCACTCGTTGAGTGTAGGCCTGCAATCTTCGGTGTGATTACTGCTCGGGGTGGGGGCTACAAGTAGCCCAAAGCTCAGCCTCAGGGGTCGCCGGAAAGCTGATGCTTCTGCAAATGGTCGCGGTGTCCAGGGGTTCAGGTTGCACGGTCTCCACGAGGGATACAGGCCTCAGACTTGCTGTGGGCACAGATCGACCTCAGAGACCTCGGAAAACCCACCTCCTGTGTGGCAATATTCTTCAGAGTCCGCAGGAGCTTCGGAGATGCCAACCGGTCAGTTGCGTTAAAGGTGCCTGCCAAGCAGGGGAGTAACTCCTTTACTCCAAGGGAGATTCTTCAGTCATCTAGTTCGATGTAGATCGTCAAAGTTCCAGGATTCAGTATCAGAGTTTCGTCCAGGTGTAATCTAAAGTCCTGTAGTCAGGGTTCCTACTTTATACCCAAGGAAGGGGTGGGACAAACTCTGGGGACCCACCTATGGGAGGGTCAGGAAAGAGGGGTGGCTACACCCATTTCCTTTGTCCAGTTTCGCGCCAGAGCAGGGGCTGGTAGCCCCTGCAACCGGTTTGAGCTGGACTATGCACAGGGACACCAAATGTGCCCCCAGTGCAGACTTCAAAGCACTCTTGGAGTGCACCCACCCAGCCCCAATACACTAAAGCCTGTCTGGGAGGTGGTCACACCTCCCTGTGACAGGAAATCTATTGTCCAGGCCTCCCCTGCCGAAGTTTTGTCCAGCAGCAGGAGAGCAGACTCGTGTCTGTGGCTGCAGCATCCATTTTGTGATGCCAGGGCTCAGAGAAGCTGGTACCGGGTGTACCGGTGCTGTCATATCTCTCCCTCTAGGAGGGAGGAATCATACCTCCCACCCCAGTACTGGGGTGGAGGTATGATTCCAAGGTGTTTGACACCAAACACGACATAATTCCATGCAGCCATTCTCAAGTTAGCATTTACCGCGAGGTTATAATGCACTTGAGACTATATGGTTTGGCTGCATCACAAACAACCCCGGAATAAAGATTCCGAAAGCTGCAGAGGGGCTCTTCTCATGCATGAGCACCCTCTCACATGAAACCCAGCACCCTGCCTTCAGGATTGTTAAGGCCTGCCATAGGGGTGACTGATAGGTTTACATGTGCAGTGATAATGGAGAGATATAGGGAACCTATATCTCAGTAAGGGGTGCATACACAACCTTACACAGGCTGCTGTAGAAGACCTGTGGTGTCATTTTGAAAGGCTTCCCAGGGGTTGCACAATACATGCTGCAGCCCCTGGTAGGCCTCTGGGGTACCTATGCCCTGGGTATGTAGTATACCATATACTAGGGACTCATAAGGGTACCCCAGAATCCAATCTGGAGTGTACCTAAAGTACATGCAATTAATTTGGAGTAGAAAGCAGATAGACTGAGGCCCTGAATAGCAGTATCTCAGTCTGGCTAAGTCGAAAAACAGTGAAACATCAGCAAAAAGTGGGGGTAACTATAAGAAGCAGATCCTACTCTCCTACACAACAGCCCCAAACGTCAGGACATTAAACTAACCTTGACCAGTTGAGTCTTCATGTTCTAAGTGGACATATCTGGAGAGTCCATCTGCATTGGCATGGTTACTCCCAGGTCTATGTTCCACTGTATAGTCCATCCCCTGTAGGGAAGTGGACCACCTCAAAAGTTTGGGGTTTTCACCCTTCATCTGTTTTAGCCATAAGAGGGGCTGATGGTCAGTCTGAACAATGAAGTGAGTGCCAAACAAGTATGGCCTCAACTTCTTCAGGGCCAAAACCACAGCAAAGGCCTCCCTCTCAATGGCTGACCAACGTTTCTCTCTGGCGTCAGCCTTCTGCTAATAAAAGCTACTGGCTGATCCTGACCTTCATCATTCAATTGTGATAACACTGCCCCTACCCCCAACTCAGATGCATCTGTTTGGACAATGAATTGCTTGGAGTAATCAGGACTTTGCAGAATGGGAGCAGTGCACATGGCCTGCTTCAGGTCATCAAATGCCTTTTGACAGCTCACTGTCCACTGAACTTTCTTGGGCATTCTTTTAGAAGTCAAGTCATTCAAAGGGGTCACTATGGATCCATAACCTTTGACAAATCTTCTATAGTACCCAGTCAGGGCCAAGAAAGCTCTGACCTGAGTCTGGGTGGTTGGAGGAACCCAGTCCATGATGGTCTGGATTTTGCTCTGCAATGGTTGAACCTGGCCTCCACCCACAAGGTGGCCCAGGTATACAACTTGGCTCTGCCCTATCTGGCACTTGGTGGCCTTGATAGTGAGGCCTGCCTTGTGCAGGGCCTCTAAAACATTTCTCAGGTGGACCAGGTGATCCTCCCAGGTGGAGTTAAAGACAGCAATATCATCTAGATATGCTGCACTATAGGCTTCCAGGCCTGTAAGGACTTTGTTCACCAACCTTTGAAAAGTGGCAGGTGCATTTTTCAAACCAAAGGGCATCACCACAAATTGGTAGTGCCCACTAGGGGTAGAAAATGCTGTTTTGGCTTTTGCATCCTCAGCTAGTCTGATTTGCCAGTAGCCAGCTGTCAGGTTAAATGTGCTGAGAAACTTGGCTGAGGCCAAAGTGTCTATTAGCTCATCTGCCCTAGGGATTGGATGGGCATCAGTCCTAGTGACTGCATTGAGACCTCTGTAGTCTACACAAAACCTCATCTCTCTCTTACTACCCTGGGTATGAGGTTTAGGCACTAAGACTACTGGACTAGCCCAAGGGCTATCTGAGGCTTCAATCACTCCCAAATCCAACATCTTCTGGACTTCAGTCCTGATGCAGTCCCTGACATGGTCAGGTTGCCTGTAAATCTTATTTTTAACAGGCAGACTGTCCCCAGTGTCCACTTCATGAGTGCACCAGGTAGTCTGACTTGGAGTCAGAGAGAACATATGTCTGAACTGGTTGAGAACTTTTCTGCAATCAGTTTGCTGCTGGTCAGTGAGGCTGCCTGCCAAGGCTACACCATCTACTGATCCATCATCAGGGTTCTGAGAGAGCAGGTCAGGGAGTGGATCACTCTCTTCCTCCTATCCCTCATCAGTAGATATGAGCAAGCCCATGTCTGCCCTGTCAACATATTGTTTTAAGTCTGTAGACATGGAGCACCCTGTGGGGGCTCCTGGGAGTTCCAAGGTCTACCAGGTAGGTAACCTCTCCCTTCTGTTCAACAATTGTATGGGGCCCACTCCACTTGTCTTGGAGGGCTGCTGGGGCCACAGGCTCCAACACCCATACTTTCTGTCCTGGCTAATAAACAGTCAACACAGCCTTTTGGTCATGCTAGGCCTTTTGTAATTCCTGGCTAGCCTCAAGGTTTTTAGTTGCCTCCTTCATGTACTCAGCCATCCGGGAGCGGAGACCAAGTACATAGTCCACAATATCCTGTTTAGGGTGTTTGAGAGGTAACTCCCATCCCTCCTTCACCAGACACAATGGATCCCTAACTGGATGTCCAAACAGAAGCTCAAATGGGCTGTAACCAACCCCCTTCTGTGGAACCTCTCTGTAGGCAAAGAGAAGGCAGGGCAAAAGTGTGTCCCATCTGCGCCTAAGCTTTTCTGGGAGACCTTTAATCATGCCCTTCAAGGTTTTGTTGAACCTTTCAACTAAACCATTGCATTGTGGGTGATAAGGGGTGGTAAATTTATAATTTACTCCACACTCCTTCCACATAGCAGTTAAGTAACTAGACATGAAGTTTGCATCTCTGTCTGATACTACCTCTTAGGAAAACTCACCCTGGAAAAGATTCCCAGGAGGGCCCTTGCCACCACAGGAGCTGTGGTGGTCCTGAGGGGAATTGCTTCTGGGTACCTAGTGGCATGGTCCACCACCACCAGTATAAATCTGTGCCCAGATGCAGTTTGAGGGTCTAGGGGACCAACAATGTCAATCCCTACCCTTTCACAGGGAACCCCCACCACAGGTAGTGGTATCAGGGAGGCCTTTGTAGTGCTACCTGCCTTACCACTGGCTTGACAGGTGACACAGGAGCGACAAAACTCCTTGGTGTCTTCAGACATATGAGGTCAATGAAAGTGAGGGACAATTCTGTCCCAAGTCTTGTTTTGGCCTAGGTGTCCTGCCAAAGGGATATCATGTGCTAGGGTTATTAGGAAGCTCCTAAACTTCAGAGGTATAACCAACCTCCTGGTGGCTCCAGGCTTGGGGTCTCTACACTCTGAGTAAAGGAGTCCATCATCCCAATAGATCCTATGGGTACCACTAGCACTCCCACCAGCCTCAGCAGCAGCTTGCTGTCTGAGGGGTTCAAGAGAGGGGCAGCTCAATTGCTCCTGTCTCAGATCTGCCCGGGAAGGGCCCCCTGTCCCCAAGAACTCAACCTGATCAGGCTCAAGCTCATCTGGGACAGTTCCTTCTTCAGGACTAAGATCAGCTCCCTCAAGAGACTGGTCTGGATTCTGAGGCAGGGGGGAAGGCACTGCCTTAACCCTACTGCTCCTTCTCTTGGCAGGTGCCTGGTCCATTGTTCCAGGATCCAGGACCTGTTCAGTTTTAGACATTTTGGCCTGTGACCTGGTCACAGCAAACACATCTGCAGGGATGCCCAACATTTCTGCATGGGTCCTGAGCTCAACTTCAGCCCAAGCTGAAGTTTCCAAATCATTTCCAAGCAAGCATTCAACAGGGAGGTCTGCACTTACCACAACCTTCTTAGGGCCAGTTACCCCTCCCCAGGAGAAATTAACAACTGCCAGGGAATGGTCTGTCCTGACATTGCTAGCATTGGTCACTTGGTACATTTCACCAAGTATGATCTGTTCAGGGGCTACAAGATCTTGTGTCACCATGGTGACACTTGCTCCTGTGTCTCTGAATGCCAAAGCCTCTCTTCCATTAATTAATGGCTGCTGTCTGTATTTGCCCAGATTACTGGGACTCATGTAGGAGGACATGTCCATGCCTCCATCACAGATCAGTACAGCCTGAGTTGGAACTCTGACTAGGCCAGAGTCCATCTCAGATCCCAGGGTTAACCCTACTACACCCTTATTTGGAACACCACCACTTGGAGCTGAACTAGGGGGAACAGGTGCCTTAGGGGCAGTGGTGGCTGGAGTTGAGTCTTTGGTCTTGGTACAATCACTAGTCCAATGGGTTTTCTGCTTACAGATTTTACACCATGGCTTTTTCTGGCCTTTTCCTTTGTTAGATTGGGACTCCCCACCAGATGCAGATTTTTGGGGCCCTTGAGAAGACTTCTGGTCTTTACCCTTGTCCCCACCCTTATCAGAGCTTTTAGAATCTTGCTTCTTAGGGTCACCACCTTGGTTCTGAACCTTCTGCCTCACCCTGGTTCTAACCCACTTGTCTGCCTTCTGACCCAATTCTTGGGGAGAGGTCAGATCAGAGTCCACCAGGTACTGATGCAACAGTTGATTTTGACAGTTATTAAGGATCTGCTCTCTCATGATCAAATTATACAATCCTTTGAAATCACACACCTTACTGCCAAGTAACCATCCTTCCAGAGCCTTAGTAGCACAATCAACAAAGTCAACCCAGTCCTGAGTCTGTGCCTTTTGGGTATCTCTGAACTTTAACCTGTATTGTTCAGTGGTTAGGCCAAACCCCTCAATCAGAGCACTCTTCAGGACTTTGTAATTATCAGCATCCTCCTCTCTAACAGTGAGGAGCTTGTCTCTACCTTTGTCTGCAAAGGAGAGCCACAAGATTGCTGCCCACTGCTCCTGAGGGACCCTCTGTACCTTACAGGCCCTCTCAAGTGCAGTTATCCACTTGTGGATGTCATCCCCACTCTGGTAGGGAGGGACAATCTTGTTCAGGTTCCTATGGTCATGAGTATGATCTCTACCTCTAGGGACACTGTGGCTGCCACCATGGCACTCTAGTCCCAACTTCTGAGAAGCTCTCTGAAGCTCCAGGGATTCCCTGTCTAAGGCCAATTGCTCTCTCTTGATTCTGAGCTTAGCTCTCTCAAACTCAAGCAGTTGGCATTTCTTCTCATAAGAGGATGACCTTTTATGAGAAGCAGAGGACCCTATAGATGTATTAGAATGATTAGATTCCTGAGAAGGAGATCTTGATCTTCTTGGTACACTATTAACCCTTCCTGGTGGGGTGAAGAGAGGGCCACTTTGGCCTTCCTCACCTCCAGGAAGAATTGGATTTTCCAGGTGGGAATCATTTGGATCCCCCTGGCCAGCATCAGAGTCTGGGTCATAGTAGTGTTCAGTACCTTGCCTTTCCTCTTCAACTGCCCCACCCCCTCTGACAGCCTCATCAGACCCTGGAGTCTTTCTGAGGTCATCTGCCAGCAACAGCTGTATGAGATGTTGTGTGAATGGGCTTTTCCCTGTCTTCAATTTCCTTGAGGCACACATAGTCCTCAATTCCTGGAATGAGGCCTGGTCATACGTGGATGGGAGAGACCCACTGGTTTCTGCCCTTGAAGACATAACTAGTGTGGTGTGGTGTATGCACCTATCTACTCTAGTGGGGCCTACTAAACTCTCTTGAGTTGTAGAAAGGGTGTGCTAAGCGCTTGACACACAACTCTAAGTTCAGTAGAACTTACTGTATTCTAAACTTGATTTATATGTACCTATAGTGGTTTTCAGTTAGTCACTCAAAGAGATTATCTGGTAAAGCAATAGCAAGCTTGAATCCCACCGCTGCACACCAATGTGAGAAGTTGGCCTGGCATATGCTGTCCACTAGTTATAGTGGGCACCTTGCACCAGTCCAAACGACCCTTATTGATGATAGGTTTAAAGACAGCCTTATAGAAAGCTATCCTAGTGGTAGCTGTGGAGAGCAGCCTTCAGGCTAAGTCTTGAAGGAGTGTAAAGCAGCTTGGTTTACCAGATTATAACCTTCTGAATGACCAAATGAAAGGAGAACCACACAAGATATATATAAAATATATGTATTTATTTCTAAACACTCACTACTAATCCCTTTATGAGATTAGAGTTCAAGATACACAGTCTCACAGTATTAAAACGACAGTAAATAGCACAATACACAGTGGGCTCCAGGGGAGACCAAACCATATACTAAGAAAGTGGTATAAGAACCACGACTTGACTAGGCACAGTGCCTAGAGCACGTAGAATCGCTGGGACCCCAAGGAACGTGGGACGTGTGCAGTGTGAGAACACAGCCACGAGCGCCGTAGGATCCAATGCGGAAAGTCGCGGTTGGAATTTTAAAGTTAAAGGACACTTAGGAGAGGACTTTCAGCAAACCCCTTTAGACTTAAGGGTTTCTAGGGCCAACACCCACGTGAGCACCGGAGTACTCGAGTTACCTCACCCAGGGAAGCCGGGTGCATAGGTGTCAAAGGATGTCGGGAATCGCCGTCGTTTTCAATGGCGATCTGCTGCAAAGTACTGCTGCCGTGAAGAAGAAAAGTGTCCGGGTGGATCCAAGCCTGGATCGAAGATGTGAAGAACCTGAAAGCAGAGGGGACAGAGTCTGGGTCACTAGCCAGTGACTAGGAGCGGAGCAATCGAATGCCCACCAATGTCGGGTGCTTCAGGTGCGAAGAGGTGAAGCTTGACTCTGCAGCCACGGGGTCCTGGAGACGTCGACGATGACCAGGAGCCGGATTCGAGCTGTCCCACAAAGGATGTCGAGTGCTGGGGTGTCGGTGTTCGGATTGACCACAACAAGCCTTGGCAACAGCAACCCACGCAGGAAGAGAAAATATGCTTCTGTGCGGACCAGCAAGGTCCGGGGGACTCCCCAAGCAATGGAGAGTCAGGGCACGTCTGAAGCAACCAGGGAGCACAGGTCAACGAACCAAGGATCGCGAAGGGACCTCGAGAGGAATCACAAAATGGTGGCCCACGGACCACTCGTTGAGTGTAGACCTGCAATCTTCGGTGTGATTACTGCTCGGGGTGGGGGCTACAAGCAACCCAAAGCTCAGCCTCAGGGGTCGCCGGAAAGCTGATGCTTCTGCAAATGGTCGCGGTGTCCAGGGGTTCGGGTTGCACGGTCTCCACGAGGGATACGGGCCTCAGACTGCTGTGGGCACAGATCGACCTCAGAGACCTCAGAAAAGCCACCTCTTGTGTGGCAATATTCTTCGGAGTCCGCAGGAGCTTCGGAGATGCCAACCGGTCAGTTGCGTTAAAGGTGCCTGCCAAGCAGGGGAGTAACTCCTTTACTCCAAGGGAGATTCTTCAGTCATCTAGTTCGATGTAGATCGTCGAAGTTCCAGGATTCAGTATCAGAGTTTTGCCCAGGTGTAATCTAAAGTCCTGTAGTCAGGGTTCCTACTTCATACCCAAGGAAGGGGTGGGACAAACTCTGGGGATCCACCTATGGGAAGGTCAGAAAGAGGGGTGGTCCAGTTTCGCGTCAGAGCAGGGGCTGGTAGCCCCTGCAACCGGTTTGAGCTGGACTATGCACAGGGACACCAAATGTGCCCCCAGTGCAGACTTCAAAGCACTCTTGGAGTGCACCCACCCAGCCCCAATACACTAAAGCCTGTCTGGGAGGTGGTCACACCTCCCTGTGACAGGAAACCTATTGTCCAGTCCTCCCCTGCCGGAGTTTCGTCCAGCAGCAGGAGGGCAGACTCGTGTCTGTGGCTGCAGCATCCATTTTGTGATGCCAGGGCTCAGAGAAGCTGGTACCGGGTGTACTGGTGCTGTATTATCTCTCCCTCTAGGAGGGAGGAATCATACCTCCCACCCCAGTACTGGGGTGGAGGTATGATTCCAAGGTGTTTGACACCAAACACAACATAATTCCATGCAGCCATTCTCAAGTTAGCATTTACCGCGGGGTTATAATGCACTTGAGACTATATGGTCTGGCTGCATCACAAACAACCCTGGAATAAAGATTCCGAAAGCTGCAGAGGGACTCTGCTCATGCATGAGCACCCTCTCACATGAAACCCAGTACCCTGCCTTCAGGATTGTTAAGGCCTGCCATAGGGGTGACTGATAGGTTTACATGTGCAGTGATATGGAGAGATATAGGGAACCTATATCTTGGATGTATGACGATATCACGCATGCCTTACATCGCATGCCATTAGATCGCGGTTTTAACAACGCAAGTCGTTACAACGACTTGCGTTGGAGGGCGCTGGATTTAGGAGTAGTTTAAATTACTATTCCAACTCCAGCCTACGTACAGTAGGGAAGGTGTTGGAATGTAAATTAAACTACTCCTTGTCCTATAGCGCCCTCCAGTGCAAGTCGTTGTAACGACTTGCGTTGTTAAAACCGCGATCTAATGGCATGCGATGTAATGCATGCGTTCTAAATGTTGTTTCCCCTATATCTCAGTAAGGGGTGCATACACCACCTTACACAGGCTGCTGTAGCAGACCTGTGGTGTCATTTTGAAAGGCTTCCCAGGGGTGGCACAATACATGCTGCAGCCCCTGGTAGGCCTCTGGGGTACCTATGCCCTGGGTATGTAGTATACCATATACTAGGAACTCATAAGGGTACCCCAGAATCCAATATGGAGTGTACCTAAAGTACATGCAATTAATTTGGAGTAGAAAGCAGATAGACTGAGGCCCTGAATAGCAGGATCTCAGTCTGGCTAAGTCGAAAAACAGTGAAACATCAGCAAAAAGTGGGGGTAAGTATAAGAAGCAGATCCTACTCTCCTACAACAACTATGACGAAATGGTTTTGTACTTAAGGATCAAAAAAAGAAACCCAAAGGCACATCTAAGTGGTGTTAGAGGGGAGACACTGTCTTGGTTCGGGACTAGTGCTTCACGGATATTTCACTTTTGCACCTAAGATCAGAAGGTGACACCTCACAAGTACACCATTAACATTTTATACAGCATTAAGAAATTTAAATGAACAAGAGTGCTCTGATGCTAATACTTAAGAAATGCAGACATGAAACCAGGGGGTTAAAAATGCGAGAGGAGGTGTGGATTTTAGTAATTTGAGGCATAATGTATTTTTAATAGGGCTAAAAATAGTTAAAGAGAGAGAAGTCTACATAAGAACAGCGCCCCGTTTCCACATCTGTTTACTAAGCCTTCCTATCTTCTCTGGTACTTAACAGCACCCTCATTTTAAACCAGTAACATTTTTGTAGGCAAATATGGGCTTAGCTTTCAAATCTTCTCAAGTGGCTTTGTCCATATTTTTACAGCTCCCTCTAATCATATGAGATGAGTGTGGGTTAAAGCTCCCTGCATCATTCCTATATCCTGCCAGATAAAGGCATGTTTAGCCATTCTTCTCACACCTCTACGAATGCACCTCAATTCTCACCTGCACTATGACTGGTATTCCATCACTTCTCTATACAGAGCTCTACCAATGCATCTGCAGAATGCCTTGTATTTGAGCACTGATCCACAAACAGCTCTAAGATATTTGTGGCTACAGCACCCCCACTGTTTCAGAATGTTGATCATAGATCTATGTTATTGCAAACTGAAACTTGACCCATAGCACCCTCAGCTATTTCGCTACTGGGATTCACGTAACTTTGCACTGCTCATCCGTTCTAGCTGGCAGTGGTCTCCTCAGGCAGCAGGTAGAGGTGGTCCAAGAAGTGGGGGTTTTTGACCCTCTGCTCTCCTTCTATCCTCAGGATGCCCAGCTTCCAAGACATTGTGGGCCGTCTCAGGGCTAGCTTCAACTCGGGCAAGACCCGAACTGTGGAGTACCGGCTGTCCCAGCTCAATGCCCTCTTGAAGCTCCTTAAAGAGAACATGGCTGCCATTAATAATGCGCTGGCTCAGGACTTACGTAAGGTAAGACGGCTAAGTTCAATGGATGTGCTCTAGGTGGGCATTAACAAGGCGATGGTACTAGACTTGCATAATGAGAGAGGGGTTGTAGTACGAGGTGGAAGAGTGCACAGGACATACACAAAATGAGAGGGCTGTAAGCACAAAAGGGGAAGTGCACAAGGAGTCCTCTAATGAGACCCAGGCACAGGTCTATACACATGGTGAGGAGAAGTCTCAATACAAGGGGGAGGAGAGAAGTATACAAGGCGTTCATTAGTGATGTGCTGGAAGAGGGAAGACATAAGGTGAGGGGTATGAGCATGTGTGCATGGGGGGGGGGTTAAATTGAACAAACCATTGTAGCACTGTCCAAATTTGGAGTTAAAGGAAAGAAGTAAAGAAGCGTGGTTCAAGGGAGGTTATGCAGCAGGGCAAGTGGGATTATCAGCTGCCATTTACTAACTTGTTGTTTATACTGGGATGAGGCGTTTCGTTAAGAGCAGTGGTTGGGAGCTTGCTGGACTTGGGGGTGGAAGGAATAAGGAGTTCTTAGGAGGGTAGCAAGAGATGGCTTGACGTTTAGTCCTTCCTGCTTTTGTTTGTGACCCGAGCGTGATGAGGTTGCTTCTGCTAGAATTATGTAACACCGGAGGGCTTAAGTTTAACACTGTGTAGGTGATGCAGCATTCTTTGAAGGTGACACAGGCTGGTTGAGAAGCCACTGAAATGTCTATTAAGTGAATGCGATTGGGTCGAACCTTCTCAAATCCTGAGAGATTTAGGCAGCTGCATGAAGAATACGCCTGAGGGGCTCACAGATTTTTTTCAGGGATGACAGTTAGCAAGGATGGCACCAGGCTCGTGCAGCAGTTTTAATATCTGATTCAGGGAGGGAAGTTTTCAAGTTTCTGCATGTGTCATTTTTGAGGTGTGTGCTTTGAAGCTGAGGGTTGCTTTGCAGTTGACCATTTGTGGAGTGAAGCATCAATGGTCACGGCTAAAATCCTTTCTAGCTCGTTCCTCTGGGTTGTCACTGGCAATAAGCACAAACAATGGGGGCTTTTTAAAAACGTATGTAAAGTAGAACTCCTGCAGTACTCTTACATGCCTTTGGGAGTTATCCCCAAAACATCTAAAATGGGAATAAGATGGGGCTATTCAGGCAATGTTCATAAACAATTAGTACAGTTAGAAAGGACTGTGCCGTCTTTGCACCTTTTCTGAAAGGAAGTAGGATGTTTTGGGGCTGATTCCTATAAGCATGTTAGAGTATGTCAAAGATTACTATTTCCCATACTCATAGATGCTTTTGTGAATCAGCCCTTCTGTCTTTATGGGGCTCAGCTTTGTTTTTTTATTAAACTTTTCTTTTTATTAGGGTTAAACAGTAAAGACCAGTTACCAACATTTTGCCATTAAGAGTGCTAAAAAACAGCACAGCATTGATACAGAGAATGTCAGCACGAATCATCTACAATTCCTAACCTCCCCTCTCTCCACCACCAAAGACCCCCCAAACGTCTCCAGGCAAAGTATGCAATGAAATCACAACAGTCATCTTCACTAGTTGTTTGCGTAGTCTGTCTGATTGAACTCAAAATAAAGCACAGTGTTCTCATCTCTTGAAGATTTATACGCAAGCTTTCAGTCTTGCAGGGCATGAGGTTGTAGGATGCCAGTTGATACTTAAGACAGTAACGGGCGGCAGAATGGCTGAAACTCGCTACATTGGTTACGAAGGATTCAGGATAATTGGCTATGGTGATTAAATTCCAGAGATATAAATGCCACAATTCTATGGTAGGGTTTTTTTTAATTCTGTTTAGAGGCTAAACTTAGTTTAGTCACTCCCAGACAATTCCTCAATTTCAAATCTGCTTTAGATTGATGTTCTAGGAGAGGCGAGCAAAAGCCGAAAATTATAAAGTATATGTCATTTGGATTAGGATGTGCTAGGATTTTTGTAATAGCCACTAAAGTTTCCTCCCAACGGATACAATGAAGGGTGAATGAAAAATTTCCTAGCTAACTTAACGGAAAGTTTCAATTCTATTAAGGACTCGGGGGCGAGGATTATGCTATTCTTTCTCCACTTTATTGAATAGCAGCCATTTGAAGTTAAGTAAACCAAACTACTATTCCCATGAAACATCGGTAATAACTACAAAAAAAATGATAGTGTCCATGGATAGAGAGTCCCCTTCCATCTGCACCAATCACAGGGCTCCAAGGTGTTGGTAGTCCTCCGTCACTGTCCATTCCCCCTCTTTCGTCGCTCAAGGTCAGCCAACCAGGACACATCACGAATCTTGTTTGCCAGACTCGCCTGTAGAAGCAAAGATATATTGTAAGCGACAGCAATGGCTAAGGTTTAGCCCTGTAGGGGAAACACCACAGAACATTTGCAAGAAAACCTTGACAGTTAATGTGAACAATTCAGATAAACCACTTACTTACCCCAGTACGAGGGTGGGAAGGTACCAAAGAGAGCCTTGTACCCTGGGTGGGATAATCCTCGCCTCCGAGTCCTTAATGGAATTGAAACTTTCCGTTACGTTAGCTAGGAAATTTTTCATTCTATGTCAGGACCGGAGGCGAGGATTATGCTCGTTTAAAGCTTGCTCACGACCAAGTGAGCCATGTCAATAACCGGCTTGAAATAAAACTGTTTAAAGGTAGAGTCTGAAGACCAGTCTGCTGCATTCAGAATGTCTTCCAGACGAGTTCCCAGGGTAAACGCTTTAGAGGCCATTGCCCCTCTGGTAGAATGAGCGCCGAAGGCCTGAAGGTCAATTCCAGCTTCCTGCATCACCCACCTTACCCAACGGGCAATAGTGGGGGAAGACACCGCCTTATGGGTCTTCTTGAGCGCAATAAGTAATTGTCGCTCTCCCGGAGGACGGAACTCCTCCGACATCTCCTCATATGCTTTGAGGCAAGAGACAACGCACAGCTTCGGAGAATCCGGAAAAGCAGGATAAGAGATGGTCTTCGTCCCACATTTAGTGCGTCTACGAATGGTGAAGGTAACTCCCATAGGGGAGAATATCCTGCCTGAAACGTCCAGGGCCCTGACATCGGAAACCCGTCTGGAAGATATAAGGCAAAGAAGCATGGCCAATTTAGCCGAAAGCTCTTTCCTAGAGAGGAATCTGTTCGGCTGCCAGGACAAAAACAAGTTCAAAACCTGATTAACATCCCAGAGCTGAGAATAACGAGGCTCAGGAGGCAGGGAGAAGCAGATGCCTCGAAGAAGACGGCAGACTCAGGGATCTTCACCCACAGGAGATCCATCCACCATGATATGACCGGCCGAAATGGCCGAACGGAAGGCATTAATGGTTCTATAAGCCATGCCTTCCTCCGCCAGGGCAGCCAAAAAATTCTGAATGGAGGTCACATCCGCTGCCACTGGATTGAGACTCCTTCGCACATACCAACGATACCATCTTCTCCAGGAGGAGCGGTACCGCTTGACGGTACTATTGGCCCAGGCCTTGGACATTAATTTCTCAGTCGCTCCCGAAAGGCCTGGGACCGCCCATCGTCCCCTGTAATCCGCCACGCCATCAGGGCTAGGGAGCCTTGCGCGATTAATGGGTGAGGATCCTTGTCCGGACTGAGAAGGAGAGTTGGAAAGCGGGGGAGAGGGATTGGAGAATCCCAAGAAAGTTCCAGAAGAACCGGAAACCAGACTTGAGACCTCCAGATTGGCGATATAAGCACCACGTCCGCTCTCTGGCATCGAACTTGGGCTGAGACCCTCGTTAGCATGGCGAACGGGGGAAAGGCATAACCTGTTTTGCCCTGCCAGTCCTGAAGGAACGCGTCCGTCCGTGCTGCCAGGGGATCTGGCCTCCAGCTGAAGAACCGGGGAAGCTGGTAGTCTAGGCGGGAAGCAAAGAGATCCACTGAAAACGGCCCCAAATGCTCTGCAGGTCCGCAAAGACCCCCAGGTGTAGTTTCCAGAGACTCCCTGTGGAAAATTAATTTGTATCGATAAACATTGTCTGCGCCATCTTGCCCTTTTTCCCAATGCCACACTTTCGTCGTCCGCGGCGGCCATTTTAGCTACCTTGATCAGACCCACTCTCTGCACACCGCTAATCCCCAGCGCGGCTCCACATCCTCGCAAGCCCCCCCGCACTGGTCACCCTCTCTCTCTCTCTCTCATGCACGGGCCATTAACCCCCTCCAACTGCGCTGCACTTCCCTGGGAATCTCACCCCGGGCCTGCCCGACACCTCCCTTTCCTCCTATACACTTTCACACCCTCTGACACCCCTCTTCCTCCGTATCCGATTGTCCAGGCCGGTCTCAGGCTATCACCTAGCCCTGCGGATACAGTTTATGGCCCCGACTGTAAGGAATCGCCCCTCTTCAAAGGAGTTACAGTAGATCAAGGCCCCCACCCCATGAGATCCGTCACACCACATGCATTCCGGGAACCGGCGGAATGCCCTGCTGATCCTGCCGTCTGATGACGATTCTGTATGGTGAATGGGGAGGGGATTCTCACTGTAAGGGTGCGTGGGAACGGGTCTGAAGCGGAAGATCCCAGGGATGTCTTTCATACTTCAAAGTATCTTTACTGTAATAAAGAATGTCTTCCTGCCATAAATGCGTGTATAAGAGGCCAGGCCTCAGAGATGCAGTTAGAGCACCTCGTGAAGATTCCCTGTTGGTCTGATCTGACGTGTTCTCCTCCGGAGAGAATAAACCTTTGTTTCCTGCCTTCCAGTCTCCAGCGCCTGCCTCTTCATTGATTCATATTTTGGGGAATAGAGGCGACATCGCCGGGCAATACTTAAGGTTATTCCATTCGTCGATTGCCTTCCTGTTTTACAATTGGCGTCCCAAGCGTGGGGCCCATCAGCGACACGTGGATCCAGTGGGAGAGGTCCTGACGACAGAGTGAACGACTGCAACGATCGGGAGAGCTCCTGTCCGATAGACCCTCGTCTGACAGCCGATCATCCGAACTTCACTGGTTCCGAACAGACCTCTCTCGAGTGATCTACGGTCCTGACTGGGAACCATCAGGAGTGCCGCGATAGAAGATAGAGGACGATCGGGCGCTGGATTCGGAAGACAAGAAACAGCCCATGCAGTCCGGGTAAGGTCGTACAAAACGACAAATTGTGAAACGATAACGGTTCTTTGAGACATTTGCTGCTTACAAACGAGGAAGAGTACAAATACTCTATCTTCCTTTGTGAACAGTGAAGGGTGGGTAACGCGGACTTTTGTCCCCCTTTGTAATCTGTCGTACCTATCTTTTCTCCCCACTGATTGTTTGTTTGATTGATTGTCAAGGGTAGCTCCCTTTTTCTTTGAGTATCAGAGTAGCTCCTTTTTGAGGCATTCCCTGTCTACAAACGGCGAGGGATAGGAATATTCTCTCTCCCTTTACAGATAGTGAAGGATGGGTAACGCGGACCTTTGTCCCCCTTTGTAATCTGTCGTGCCTATCTTCTCCCCACTGATTATTTATTTGGATCTAGTTCTCTTGAAACATTCATTGTCTGCAAACAACCTGGAATAGCAATATTCTGCCTAGTCTTTTGCAGGTAGTGAAGGAGTAGGTAACGCGGACTTTTGTCCCCCTTTGTAATCTGTCATGCCTATCTTCTCCCCACTGAGTGGTAGCTGGTTCAGCCCGGACCGCTTGTTAGAGGTGGATCATCCAGTCCCACTGGAAGGCACCCCTAACAAAGACATGTTCACAAAGCATGGACTAGTCGCTATAGCATATTGCAAATTATGGCACAGGTATACGAAGAAGGAACCCCAGAGTCAGTGGCCACTGATAGGATCCTTTGAAGAAAGCAAACTAGATGCACTAGATGAAGCCCTAAAAACTCGTAGAACGACACCGACCATGCTAGACAGCGTTGGCCTGTGGCGCAAAGAAACTGTACAGCGAAAGAAGAAAGAGGAAGCTAGGTTAGACAAAGAGCTACGTAAAGCAGCCCACCTAGCTGCAAAGAAACTAGAGGAAGAAATAAAGAAGAGAGAGGAGGCTAAGCGAAAACAAGAGATCGAAACACCGAGCCAGTGTCCTGTTAGAACACCCTCTGCGCTCTACCCTGAATTACCTTCGAAACAGCGAACCAACGATGATCTCTTATTAGGTCCTCCGATCATCTACATGCCCCCTCCATATGCCCCTTCCCAACCTTCAGCGCAACACTCGCGACCCCCAAGCACAGACGAGAGTAGCGCCAGGGCCTCGGCCCCCAAGGCCTCCGCACCGGCGGAATCCCTCGCACCAGATACAAAACAAGCAGCAATATTAGATGACCATGAGGCCCGAAAGACAGAACCCACAAGGACGAACAGGTTGGGCAAAAACGAGCAAGAGAGGATTGACAAGGTAGTCAGGACACTAGTAGAACGAAAGGAGAAGGAGGAACACGTTATGGATATATTCAACTCATATGCGGGAAGCCACAGACGACACTTTGTCGTACGATTATGTTATCATGTCCTAAACGCTTATGAGGACCGATATCGAGATAGAGGTCCCGAGAGCCTAACGACTCTGTATAGAAAAATTGATATCGGGGATGAGGGCGAGTGTGACGTGACGGACCTCCTTGCGCGTACACTTAGGGTTTTCTGCCACCTCACTGAATCAGAGGTGGAAGCTAAACCTACGACATCCGTAGCGGCCGAACCACGAATAGAGCAACCTAGCACCATGATGCCGATAAGAGAGGCCGCCCCCTATTGGGTCCCCCACGAGGTCAGGGAACACACGATGATGTTAACCATACGGATGCAAAAGGGAGGATAGTGTACAACTGGGTCTACCAACCATGTGATCGACAGGATATTCTGACGTTCCGAAAATCTCTGCCCGATTTACGAAAAACCCCACCGCCTTCTACACTGAACTAGGTACAGCCTTAGGTTCCACTATCATGACCCTAACGGACCTCGATTTGTTCTTCGGGTTATGTCTGCCAGCTGATGTGTGGAAGCAGATCCGCAAGGTCGACCACCTTGAGCTGTTCGGACATACCTGGAAACAACTCGATGAGTTCGACAAGCAACGAGGAGCCGGGCAGAAACCCGTAACGGCCATCCTTGAACTCCCGGACAAGATCGTCCAGAAACTCAAGACCCTGATTCCCGAGAAGAAAATAGACTGGTCAATAGTGACGGCCTGTAGACAGAAACCACAAGAAGACGCTTCGGAATACTTCTCTAGGTTCGAAACGGTGTTCTCCGACTACAGCGGCCAAGATATGGCCACTGCAACCGGACACCACTTGTTCGTTCAGAATTTCGTGAAAGGCCTGGTGCAAGAAGTTTCTCAAAAATTGCAGGCGAGCGAAAGCAGCTGGGCAGCCTCTAAACCCGCGGCTATCCTCCAGATGGCCCAATACTATGAACATCAGAAGAATGAGAATGATAGGGCATCCGAACGTAAAAAGAAGGAGTTGAAAGAGCGGGTCATGATAGCTCAACTGCAGGGGGTGACGATAGGTAGGGAACCCTCCAAGGGGAACTACCAGCCGACAGCCCCTAAAAATACACCCTCCAGAGAACGAATGCCCGTACCCTATACAAGCCGAAGGGACTTAGATGAAAACCAATGCGCGTTTTGTAAAGGATACGGTCACTGGAAGTCGCAGTGCCCGGTCCTTCATGAAGCAAACAAGAACCGAGAGGCTAGGGATGGGACAAACGGACAAAAGAACAGGGACCAGGGACGGGGACACACCAATGATGCTAACTATGACAGACCAAGCCAACCTAACACATTTGACCGCCCACGACAGAATCAGTATCAGCAGTCCGATTGCGAGAACGTCCGCGATTTCGCATAGGACAGCCAGGGACAAGGGAGGGATCCAGTCGAGCTTTGTGTTGACCAGCAAGGTCCTTATGTCACTGCTAAGGTCCTGGGTACGAAGTCCCCATTTTTGTGGACACTGGGGCAACACGTAGTGCATTATCCAAACGACTGATTCCAAGGGCACCCTTGTCTGGCTCACACGTGACATCAATAGGCTTTGATGGAACGCCCTCTACTAATCCCTTATCTACACCGATTCCCTTTGACTTAGAGAACAACATCACGGACACGACCTTCCTGCTATCTTCCAACACCCCCGACGCCATTATGGGTCTTGACCTCCTGAAGCACTTTCGAGCCACCATTCGATGTTCCCCAGACGGAGTACGAGTCATACTGTACGATAACCAGAATCTGTTCAGACCTTGTCCCACCCGACGCATGTTTTCCATCACTGACGCTGACTTGTCCTTACTAGACACTTTACCCCCGTACCTTTGGGCCAAGACCGACTCAGACGTAGGACGCATGATGATAGACCCTGTGCACATCACTGTACGGTCAGACGCTATGCTCCCAAAGCTCCCACAGTATCGGATATCGCCCGAGGGCGAGAAGGCATTGGTAGGAATCATTCAGTCCTTAGTCGATGCAGGAGTGGTAGAGGAAGTAGTCAGTAATATCTGTAACAGCCCTATCCTACCCATTGTCAAGAAGCAAGGCGAGGGAGATGAGAAGGCTTATCGCTTCATCATTGACCTCCGCGAAGTAAACAAAGTAGTCGTACCTCAGTACCCAGTAGTCTCTGACATCACCACCATCTTGACCCTGATCCCCTCCACTGCCACTGTTTTCACCGTCATAGATCTCAAAAATGCTTTCTTTTCTATCCCCATCCATCCAGACAGCCGATACCTCTTCGGCTTCACCCTAAAAGCCCGTTCATATAGATTCTGTAGAGCACCCCAGGGCTACACTGAGAGCCCCAGCATCTACAGCCAGGCTCTCAAGAGACAGGCACGACCTCGGCTGCCTATGCAGTCACCACAGCCCGGACGGTAGTTGAGACAGCCCGCATCACCCAACGCATCACCCAACGGTCCGCACAAGTGGCAGAACTAATTGCCCTCACACGTGCATGCGTCCTAGCAACAGGCAAAGTCGCAAACATCTACACCAACAGCCAGTATGCCTTCGGGGTGGTTCATCATTTTGGGCTCTTATGGAAGGAAAGGGGATTCCTGACTTCGCATGGCACACCCATCCTTCACGGAGATCTAGTCTCTGCCTTGACCGAAGCAGTCCTCCTCCCCGAACGACTTGCAGTCATCAAATGCCAGGCACACAAGAAAGTGACAGACATCATTGGACAAGTAAATGCACTAGCCGACATCACTGCTCGAACCACAGCTGAGAATAGGACGACGACACGCATGTACGTGACTAGGTCACAGACGGAAAAATGGAAGGACGCTAGAGAGCACATTAGAGACATACAAATGGCCTGCTCCCCCAAGAACTGACTGAATGGGCACGGGTGGGACTGAAAGATGATGAAGGCTGCTGGTTGACAAAAGACACGAACAAATGGCTGCTACCCAATTCCTACTTGATCCCCATACTGACTATGGCACACTCCCCAGCACACATAGGATCTGCCCCCATGATTGAACTCATCACCCGAGTCTGGCACAACGACAAGATTCCCGACTCTGCTAGACGCCTAGTTCAACAATGCTTAATCTGCTTGCAACACAACCCAGGGAAAGGAACTGTTGTCCCTCGGGGTGGGTTCGGGGTCCCCGACCATCCCTTTGAAGTCCTACAGATGGATTACATTCAGCTAGACCGTTGCCTGGGTTTGAAGTACGTCCTTGTTGTCGTGTGCGCCTTCAGCAAATGGGTGGAGGCCTATCCCACACGCGACAACACTGCCATGACCACTGCCAAAGTCCTGTTAAAAGAGTTTTTCCCCGATATGGCCTTTGTCGGATTTTATGGAGTGACAACGGCCCCCACTTCATAGCTGAAGTCATCCAACTTATCTTAAAGGGATTGGGTGTAAAACAGAAATTTCACGCAGTCTTCCACCCCCAATCTGCAGGCCTGGTTGAGCGACACAACGCCACACTCAAGCTAAAAATCTCTAAGATTGTTGCCTCCACCGGACTGAAGTGGCCTGATGCCCTCCCATTGGCATTGCTATCAATGCGCTCCACCCCCACTAAGCACCACTTGACCCCTTACGAAGTAGTATTCGGGCGGCCAATGAATATTTGGGCCGCGCCTAGGCCAACTTCGATCCATGACGTCCCAGACGTCCTAATGTCTGACTATCTGTGCACCCTCACTAAAACCTTAACTGTCATCCATCAACAGGTGCTACAAGCCATCCCAGACGCTTCCAGGGGCCCAGGACACGACATTCACCCAGGGGATCACGTCTTGATCCGCAACTTCCAGCGTGCCAAAAGCTTGGAACCTCGGTGGACGGGCCCCTGGCAAGTCCTGATCACTACACGGACGGCCCTTCGAGTGGAAGGCAGCGTCACTGGGTGCATGCGCACCATTGTAAACGCGCCCCCAACTCTGACGACGGAAGAAGACATCGCGACTCAGGAAGAGCTCCTGACAAAAGACAAACCATCGTTGAGCTGTCACACCGACACAGAAACGCTCGAACTGGCAGAGTTTCCCGATCCCACCGTACCGTCCAGGGAAGGGTACAACCTACGTAAAAGGGAGGAGCTTCGGCAAAGCAGACCACTGACTGGGTAAAATCTCAGAACGGTAGCCTAACACCCTCAAGGTTGCCCGAAGAGAAGTCAGAGAAAGTCGGTGGTTCTGCCCGCTACCGAGCACTCTGAAGATGATGGAAGCGCCCGACTCCCCAATGATGGAAGCAACTGGATATCCGAAGAGGACCTACCGAAACCCAAAGACTAACAAACTGCACAGCTCAAAGACTATAGCCGTTTTCATTACCCTTCTCTTTTGCCTCCTCCTCATGACAACCTTCTGGATCATCGAAGAAAGCACACCCGCTCACAAAACATTGCTCCCCACTGAACTGCCGATAACTACCAAGGAACACTTCCTGATTGCCCTTTCTCCACCGCTCCGAGAGAGACGCAGGGAGTTCTGGAATAACTCTTTGTGCAACTGCTGCACCAACACAACCTTGCCGCTAATGCCACTAATTGCTGGATCTGCGGGCTGCTGCCCCATGCAGCCGGACACTCCATCCCGTTCATTCCTTCGCCCTTTTCCATCCACGGCTCCTGTCTTGCCTGGCTGATTCTTCTGCAAGAAAGCTTTAAAGACAATGCCACATCAGAAAGAACTGTTTCGCATTTCTACCACGAGGCATGGCTGAATAAGACTGGGCGAACCGCTACTCCTTTTTACCCTCTGACCTCTGGTACCTCTATTCACATGGACATCCCTGCCAAAGAACGAGTGGAAATGCAAGTTTTCCATAACCCAGCCAGACCCACTTTCTCCTACCTCCGGAAACGAACAGCCACCACTCTGACAGTGGCCTTGTCTGTTGTCAACGTCTCGGGCCTTGTGTGCATCGAAGGCCTGGGGACGCAACTGGTGGGCCGCAGCGCCTGCGTCATCACCAGAACACTGGATTCATCCGACCCTCCCTCCTTTGTTGCTTCTCCAAATATGTACTTTGTTTGTGGCACCAAAGCATACACCTGGCTCCCCAAAGGTTGGGGGGCACATGCTACATTGCCTTCATCCTCCCACCTACGTATGTGGCCCCAGCAAGCCATCACCGGCAAAAGCGTGCAAGGGACATCGACCAGGCCGACTCGACAGGAGCACAGTTCTTGGATGCCGCGAAAGGACTTGTGCCATTCTGGGGTCCGATGACGAACAGCCGCGCCATCCGACACTTGACCCAGGCAGTTGAAACCACCATGAACATCACAGCTGGCATCTTGACCAATAACACCGCAGAGCTTCAGGCAGTCCGCCTGGTGGCTCTGCAGAACCGCCTTGTTCTAGACGTGGTTCTGGCAGACCGAGGAGGAGCATGCCGCATCATTGGGTCCAGCTGTTGCACCTACGTGCCAGACAATTCACCTTCTGTTTACAAAGCCATCGAACACCTCCATAGACTGTCCTCTGAAGTACACCAGGAGCAAGAAGGATGGTCGCTTGGGAGCTGGTTCTGGGACTTACTGAAAGCCTGGGGGTGGAGGTTGTTCACATTCATTCTGATTCCGATTGTGGTGCTATGCGGGTGTTGCTTAAGTATCCAATGTCTGCCTCCTCTGTGTTCATTATTTTCAAATTGCATTTGCCCAAAGACTTTGGACTTACAGGCTGAACACATGAAAACTTTGTATGAGACAGAAATACGTGGCATTATGGGGATCGACCCGAATTAACAAGTTGGCGAGAAATGTTAAAAGGGAGGACTGTGGAAAATTAATTTGTATCGATAAACATTGTCTGCGCCATCTTGCCTTTTTCCCAATGCCACACTTTCGTCGTCCGCGGCGGCCATTTTAGCTACCTTGATCAGACCCACTCTCTGCACACCGCTAATCCCCAGCGCGGCTCCACATCCTCGCAAGCCCCCCGCACTGGTCACCCTCTCTCTCTTCATGCACGGGCCATTAACCCCTCCAACTGCGCTGCACTTCCCTGGGAATCTCACCCCGGGCCTGCCCGACACCTCCCTTTCCTCCTATACACTATCACACCCTCTGACACCCCTCTTCCTCCGTATCCGATTGTCCAGGCCGGTCCCAGGCTATCACCTAGCCCTGCGGATACAGTTTATGGCCCCGACTGTAAGGAATCGCCCCTCTTCAAAGGAGTTACAGTAGATCAAGGCCCCCACCCCATGAGATCCGTCACACCACATGCATTCCGGGAACCGGCGGAATGCCCTGCTGATCCTGCCGTCTGATGACGATTCTGTATGGTGAATGGGGAGGGGATTCTCACTGTAAGGGTGCGTGGGAACGGGTCTGAAGCGGAAGATCCCAGGGATGTCTTTCATACTTCAAAGTATCTTTACTGTAATAAAGAATGTCTTCCTGCCATAAATGCGTGTATAAGAGGCCAGGCCTCAGAGATGCAGTTAGAGCACCTCGTGAAGATTCCCTGTTGGTCTGATCTGACGTGTTCTCCTCCGGAGAGAATAAACCTTTGTTTCCTGCCTTCCAGTCTCCAGCGCCTGCCTCTTCATTGATTCATATTTTGGGGAATAGAGGCGACATCGCCGGGCAATACTTAAGGTTATTCCATTCGTCGATTGCCTTCCTGTTTTACATCCCGTCGTGGAAATGGCGTGAGTGGAAATCCGCCACCTGGTTGTCCTGACCCGGAAGGTACTCCGCTGTAACGGAAATGTGATGATCCAGGCAGTACTGCCAGAAATTCGCTGCCAGGTTCGAGAGTGCCCTCGATCGCATGCCCCCTAGATGGTTCATGTATCGGACCGCCGATATGTTGTCCATCCTGAGGAGGACGCAGGACCGGATCGAGTCATTGGTCCAGCATTGGATCGCAAATGATCCCGCCAAGAGCTCCAGACAGTTGATGTGTAACCGTTGCTCTTGTGGTGACCACACACCTCCCGTAGCGATGTCGCCACACCTCGCACCCCAGCCGGATCTGCTGGTGTCTGACTCGATAACGATATCTGGCGCGGAACCGAAAATTGCACGCCCATTTCATGCTTTCATATTGGTGAGCCACCACTGGAGCTCTTCTCTGGCGTCCGCCGAGAGGCTCACTTTCTGTGAGTACGAGAGGCCTCTGCGTAAGTGTGTGGTCTTGAGGTGCTGGAGGGCCCTGTAATGGAGCGGGCCCGGGAAAATAGCCTGGATCGAGGCCGAGAGGAGACCCACTATACGGGCCAGTTGCCGGAGGGAAAGTTGGGTCTGTGCGAGAGCTCTCCTGATCTCGTGACGGATCTTCGTCATCTTGCGAGACGGAAGGCTGAGAGTAGACTCTACGGAGTCGATCAAGAAACCGAGAAAAATGACCTTCTGGGCTGGAAGAGGGTGGATTTCGCCTCGTTGATCACGAAGCCCAGGCTCTGAAGGAGATCGACCGCTGTCTGAAGCTGATGAGCTAGGGTGTTGGGGCACTGAGCCATCAATAAGATGTCGTCCAGGTACACGATAAGTCTCATACCGGACGCTCTCAGACGTTCTACCACCGGTTGGAGAACCTTGATGAAGCACCAAGGGGCGGAGGAAAGGCTGATGGGGAGAGTGGTGAACTCGTACACCTTGCCCCACCAGGAGAACTGCAAGAACCTCCGGTGCGGAGGGAAAATGGGGATCGTGAGGTAGGCGTCCTTGAGGTCGAGGCGCGCCATCCAGTCGTTGGGCCTGAGGAGATCGCGAAGAAGATGGATTCCCTCCATCTTGAAGTGACGGTAAACCAGCCACTCGTTGAACTCGCGTAGGTTGATGACGGGCCTCTGGCCCCTGTCCGTCTTGTCCACCAGGAAGAGGTTGCTGATGAAACCTCTGGGGTGGGGTAGAGTCTCCACGATCGCCCCTTTGTCCAGAAGAGATTGGACCTCGAGCTCGACCAAAGCGGCGTCTGCTGACGAAAAAGAGAAGGGGCGTGGGGGAACCGGTTGCGAAGGCTCCCCGTGAAACTCTATGTGGAACCCTTGTACGGTTTGTAGAACCCAGGCGTCCCCTGTGATGGTAGTCCAGGCCTGGAAAAAATGCCCCAGACGGCCCCCCACTTTTAGAAGGGAAGAAGGGAGAACACTCACCGGAAGAGCTGGAGGCGCCACCCCCTCTGCCACCTCTGTTCTTGCCCTGACGTCCTCTTGTTGGATAAAAGTTGCCGAATCTGGCTTGGTCCTGATATTGCCCATGATTGGAGCCTTGTCCCCTGTGTTGGTTAGGACTGCCAGACGAGCGGCCCCTGCCTCGGCCGGCCCCTCGGAAAACCCGAGGGTGAAACACCTTCTTGATGGAAGATTGCGCCTTGTCTAAGGACGTAAAGGTGCTCACAAACCTCCCTAGTTCTTTTATGAAGGGCTCCCCGAAGAGGCCGCCCTGTGCTATTGGGCCCGCTTCTGAGTCGACCAGGTCCCCCAGTTTTGGATCTATTTTAATCAACAAGGACCTGCGTCGCTCCGTGGAAATAGTGCTGTTGGCATTACCTAGGAATACCACTACGCGTTGGGCCCAGGACGAGAGGTGCTCGGGGGAGATCAGGGACCCTGACAATTTAGCGTCCTCCGCCATGTCGAGGATTTTAGTTATTGGACCTAGGGCGTCTAGGAGCTTGTCTTGGCAAGCCCGCCAAGACCTGTCAATACCCTTCCTGGGGTCCTTGACAAACTTTTGAAGGAATGTCGCCATGCGGGGGTCAATGTCGGGGGTGGCAGCTACTTTCCCCTCCAGAGAGGGTAGGGGGCACTCCGCCCTAAGACAGTTGCGAGCTGTGGCCTCTAACGGCCGGCGGATCCTGCTGGCGACATATTGGGTGACCTTGTCTGAAGGCGCCCAATCAGAGGACCTAGGATGGAGGATGTCATCTGGGTTTAACATGTCAGCACAGATGTTCTGAGTGTCGGAACTAGGTGCCGGTCGGGAAGGACGCCAGGGGCGGGACGGCCTGGCGTCGTCGTCAGTGTCCCCTTCGTTACCATCCCCTAGGGCAGTGGGTGTCACTGGTGGGGGGTTACTCTCCAGGAAAGCCTGCTTGAGGCGGTCAAAAGCATCCAAATCCACCCCCTTGTCTCTGGGGCGTTTGGGAGGCGGAGGCTGGGCATCAGCGGGGGCTCCGCTGGGGGGAGGCGAGGAGGTCGGGAAGGCCTGAGAGGCCTTGGCTAGCTTGTCGCAAGCCTGTTCAATTCTGCGGGACAGACGGTCCTCCAGGGGCACCATGGCCTGCTCTACCGCCTTATTAATGGATGCGTCTACCGCGTCGTAAAAGTCTTCATCCCACTGAAGAGCAGTAAGTGGGTCCTCCTCCCACTGATCATCCTGAAAGGCATCATCCTGGTAGGATTCCATTAGGACCAGGAAAAGGTGGCGCCACACAGGTAAGTGGGTGAATATCAGAGAGGTGTAACCTCAGAGTAAGGGGGGCTGGGTGTCAGCCCAAACTTTATGCGGGCAGTGCTCGCGTTACAATGGGCAAAAACCCTGGGACCAACAGCCCTGGTGCAATGTATGACAAGGGGCAGCCTACCGGTAAAGGTCCCAGCAGGATAAAATGCCTGCAGTACATACTCTGCGCTAGAGCGTTGAAGTTCCTATAATTACGAACCCCCAGGGCGGGAAACCGCCGATAACGCTGCCTAATGGGAGGTACAGACCCACAGCAACGCGGGCGTTCAAAGGGGCGTGCGCAATATAAAAGCTGCCTAAAGGGAGGAATTACAGACCACCCAGGGTGTAACAGCAGGCAGGGCTCTCCCACGGCATTGCGGCTTGACTGGGAAATGCGCGAAATGCGCGGAATGTCCAGCACGCACGCCGCGGGAAGGACGCACACGGGCGCCCTCTAGCGGTGGGAGGAGAACACCGCGAGCCCGCACCATGTAAACACAGCCGCTAGGGAGCTCGAACGCTCCCACGGCCGGGCGCGAGTCAACCGAGTAGCGGTTGACTCGCGTGAAGGAACCTAAAAGTAAAGTCGAAGCGCAACGCAGGGCAAATCGTAAAAGTAAAGTCAAAGCGCAACGCAAGGTGACAAGAAGAAGGTCAGAAACGGGCGCGCGTCGGCAGTTAACGCTCGGCACTCGCGGCCGTTACCGAGTGCGCTGTGAGGTGCTAATAGAATACAGGTAAAAATGCCACACAACAGGCACAGAAACGCAGAAGAATGCGCTAATGAGTAAAACACCGGCCCGAAGGCCGAGAACAATGAAAGCCATAACAATAAGAGGACGCATTGTCGAGCGGATAACCGGCCACGAGGGGAACGGTCACTGCACTCCCTGTTCAGCCGTGAGGGGAACGGCTCTCTCTTTCTTGTTCTCCTCGCCAGCCATACAGCCGTGAGGGAACGGCCCGAAGGAACTACAACTCCCGGCAGGCTAAAGCTGGGCGCCTGCTCCCGCTACTACGCAAGCGCCAGGAGGCGCTTTTAGTCCTGCTGAGTCCCCGCTGCGCGGGACGCATTGTCGAGCGGATAACCGGCCACGAGGGAACGGTCACTGCACTCCCTGTTCAGCCGTGAGGGGAACGGCTCTCTCTTTTTGTTCTCCTCGCCAGCCATACAGCCGTGAGGGAACGGCCCGAAGGAACTACAACTCCCGGCAGGCTAAAGCTGGGCGCCTGCTCCCGCTACTACGCAAGCGCCAGGAGGCGCTTTTAGTCCTGCTGAGTCCCCCGCTGCGCGGGACGCATTGTCGAGCGGATAACCGGCCACGAGGGGAACGGTCACTGCACTCCCTGTTCAGCCGTGAGGGGAACGGCTCTCTCTTTCTTGTTCTCCTCGCCAGCCATACAGCCGTGAGGGAACGGCCCGAAGGAACTACAACTCCCGGCAGGCTAAAGCTGGGCGCCTGCTCCCGCTACTACGCAAGCGCCAGGAGGCGCTTTAGTCCTGCTGAGTCCCCGCTGCGCGGGACGCATTGTCGAGCGGATAACCGGCCACGAGGGGAACGGTCACTGCACTCCCTGTTCAGCCGTGAGGGAACGGCTCTCTCTTTCTTGTTCTCCTCGCCAGCCATACAGCCGTGAGGGGAACGGCCCGAAGGAACTACAACTCCCGGCAGGCTAAAGCTGGGCGCCTGCTCCCGCTACTACGCAAGCGCCAGGAGGCGCTTTAGTCCTGCTGAGTCCCCGCTGCGCGGGACGCGCGCGGGTCGCGCCCGGGCGAAGCCCGGGCCAAGGGCGGGCCCGTCCTTGCCCGTCATAGCCCGGAAGAGGCTGGGCTGGGCTACCTCCCTTT
This sequence comes from Calotriton arnoldi, assembly GCA_963921515.1. Lineage (NCBI taxonomy): Eukaryota > Metazoa > Chordata > Amphibia > Caudata > Salamandridae > Calotriton > Calotriton arnoldi. The sequence goes on along the minus strand of CAWUFW010003301.1, from coordinate 74,167 downwards.
CCCCCACAGTAGAGCGTGATAGCTCCTCTTAAAGTGCATAGGTTGCTGATTGAGTCCACCCTTCGCCAGGTACTGGTGTAGCTGTGTGTTTATTCTTGTCCCTTAACTGGAATTATTGTATTTTAACTTTCTCCCCAAGTGGTTTTTTCTTTTTTTGGATTATCAGGACCTATCAGTGTCGGTTAGTTTTACTTTTTATGGGACATTCTTTCACCTTCAACACTGTTGGCTTCTTTTGCATAAACCTATGACAGTTGGCAGGTTTTATTTTTCGCAGGGACCATATTAGTGCTGCATGTTGTTTGTTATACCTTGCTTATTTTGCACAAATCGTTGGTCGCTCGAATTGCTGCTAGCTCTGTTTTTTCATAAGGACTGTATGTCTGTTATACATATTGTATATATTGCTTACTTTGCACATTGATATTTTATTTGTACAAGTCCTAATTGCCGCTAAATTTTACTTTTCCCCTGGGACTGTATTATTATGCTTATTGTATATTAGGTGTTTGAATTTGTTTTTAATAGTGTTTTAACTGGGCTTTTTATCTCTTGACATTTTATAATTTTGTAGTTTTGTCAAGTTTTATTAAGTGCCAATATTTTGCTGCTTCGTCCCTTCTCTTGCCATATATTCTGCATTAGTTTTATTATTTGAAAAAAATGAGCAAACGGAAAATGACCCCTGGTAAGAGTGTGATTGGAACTCTGGATGCATTTCTTTCAAGAGCTGAATCAGCTCTTATTCATGAAATTAAGCTTACGGAAAGGAGGTTGTCATTAGAGCCCCGTCTCCAGAAGATAGATTGCCTATTAAATTGGTAGCTCCTGTAGTAGAAGGGATTATGAATGCTGATCGCTCTCGGCTTAGTCTTTCTCTCACCCCGGAACTAGCCCCAGTCTCGATGCAAACTTTACCTAGCCCCGGTATAGAGTTGATAACTACCCCTAGCCCATTAAAAGCTAAGACAAGAGGTCAAAAGGCCAAATTAGGCCAGTCTAATAGTAAAGACCTCCAGGCAAGGAAAAGAAAAGGGAAGAATGGTGGGTTCTCGAAAAGTAGCAGATCAGCCCACAAGATAGATAGTGGTATCGAGGCGTCTTCTTTTCCCCCAGTAACCAACAGTTTGAACGACTTACCTTCACTCACCCCTAATACATGTACGCTGCCCGGGTCCTGTTCTGTTAAAGATCACGAGGACCATTTTTGGGGGAAAATGGAAATGTTGTTGTCTTCTTCTCTTGATCCAATAAGGCAGAAAATTGGGGCTATTGAGGATGCTTTATCCAAACTCGAGGGACGGACCGGTTGCAATTGTTTAACATCGAAAGTTGCAAATATTAACAGGACATGTGTTACACAGACTGTTAGGGATGCAGTAGTGGGAAATGCATTGCAGGGGGATGTTGAGATGGTCACAGACCCAAAGGAATTAAATAATGACAAAGTCACCACTAGTAGTCATGGTGGAGTGATCTCTCGTCATCCTCCCAGGGCAGTGACGCCTGCATTGAAGGACATGACAGGGTTAGCATTCAGGGATTCTCAAACAACTTGTCTTCCCGTAATTAACCTTCCACCTGAATCTACCCCCTATGTTGTTGCTTTAGGGGATGTTCCACCTCTTGAAACAGGGGTTACATAGGATTATAACCAATTTAAAAACAAATTAACACATTGGTTTGCCCATAATATAGCTACTGGTGTGTGTATTGCTAATAATATCATTATGGCGCGTAGGGTGAGTTGGGTGGGGCCATCTGCTAAAGTGGGTAATAAAGATTGCATTATCGTGAATTTTAATAATCCTAATTTAGTGGCTAGAATCCTGCATAAGGGTGCTAACCCTAATCCCCCCTCAGGTGCTATCAGAACTCTCCCCTTGGGTTTTTTCTATAAGCCCAGGGTTCCCACAAGTCCTACTGATTATAATGTAAGGACAAATATTGGATTAGGAAGGCTGAATAGTTCCGCACCTGTTGCACAGGCAGCAGTTAGAATGTATCAACCACTCTTCTCGCAGGTCCAGCCGGCTACCACTCCTTTTTTGGAAGTACAAAATAGATTTTCTACATTAAGTGGATTAGAAGACTGTGACTGACTATTGCCTATTGAAACACAGGAGCCAGGGGGTGGACACGGTTTAGTGCCCATAGTTGATGCCGTGGGGAGGCCAAGTGTAGTGATCCCTCGTAATTTTATTTCTTGGAATATCGCCGGGCTGGCAACTAAATTTCGAGACCCTTCTTTAGTCAATTTTTTAAAAGAGTTTAAGATAATCAGTCTCCAAGAAACTTGGCTGGTTGAAAGTAACTTGTTTTTAGAAGGATACAAGGCCTATTTTGTCCCTGCTACCCCGTCTTCTAGCGGGAGAGCTAAAGGGGGCTTAGTCACATATGTGTCTGTGGCCTTAGACAGCCAGATCCAGGTTGTTCCTATTTGGTGTGGAGGGATATTGGCGTTATTTTTTAACACTAGAGGCATTAGATGGGGACTGGTTAATTTTTATAACGCAGTATCTAGTCCTGCCCGTGATTGTAATATAGCTGCCTTATCCTCTTTTTTTAGACGTCCCAACAGATTCACAGTTTCTGATTTTTTGGTTTCTGGGGATTTTAATGTTCACCCATGTGGTAATCCTGCATTGTCTTGTTTATCCGAACTGGGATGCCCACGAAGGAGTGGATTCCATTTTGATCACCACACACAAGGGGAATCGATTAATAACATGATCCAGGAGTTCAATATGGTGTGTTTGATGGCTCTTGTGGCCCCAAACATCAAATTTTTAACTCCAACTTATAAAGGGGCCAGGACAGGATCTTTTATTGACTATATATTAATTTCCTCCCCTTTGCAGATGTGGATCACAGGTTTTTCTATTGATGAGAGTATATTCAGTGATCATAATCCGCTTTGTGCTCATATAGCTGGACCACTTATTAGTCACATTGAAGGAGCAGCTAAGAGGGGCGTTACGACTCTGACTGACAATAAACGCAGATTGAAATGGACACAGATTGACCCCAAGTTGTTTTATGATAAGGTTAATAGGTTATGTGCCCCAGAACTCTTAACATGTCAAAATTCCTGTTCGCCCCCAGATTATTTGCTGGCAGCTTTTGTGACCTTAGCTGGGAAGGTGGGAGATCTTTTAAGCGTTCCGGCCGCAAGGGCTAGAAATCTTGGGCCTAAATGGTTCGACTCTGATTGTACCCGAGCAGCTGGCAAGTTGAAGGCAGCTCTTTCATCTACACCCAGAATACAATTAGTGGTCAGCAACTACCGCAGAGAATACAAGGCCGCTCTAGCAGGGCGCAAGACAAAATTAAAAGATGAAGCCTGGCGGGACCTTATTGAGGCAAGTGTATTGAAAAATAGTTCCAAATTTTGGCAAGTGGTGAACCGCCCAGCCTTTGGTATGGATAGGGATCCCGTTTTAGGAGCCTTCATTACAGAAGAGGACTGGGTGTCCCATTTTAAAACTGTTTTCGATTGTCCCCGTGATTGTTGTGGCCCAGTGATAATAGACTTAAATGCTCCAGCTCTATCTTTCAGTATCGTTGAGGTTATTGCAGGGATTGAAGGGCTTTCTGCTAAAAAGGCCCCAGGACCAGATGGGATTCCCCCAGACTTATTTAAATCTGACCCTTTTTTTTGGGCACCCATCTTGGTTAACGTTTTTAACGCTGCAGCAAAAATTGGATGCCCCTCTTCCTGGGCTATTTCTACTATTGTTCCTGTTTTTAAAAAGGGCGACCGGGGTAGCCCTCATTGTTATAGACCCATCTCCCTCTTAGATTCTACAGTTAAGGTGGTGGGTCGGATATTATTACAGCGGCTGCAAACTTGGGCAGAGGAAACCGAAATACTGTCAGATGTCCAATATGGTTTTCGCCCCGGTCGTTCCACAATTGCCCAGTGTTTAAATATTCTCATGATTTTCAGTAAATATACTATTGCACGCTCGGGGTCCATATTTTGTGCCTTTATGGATCTGTCATCAGCTTTTGATCGTGTTAACAGAACCAAACTGTGGCAGATCCTGAGGCTAACAGGTGTGGATCCTAGTCTAGTGAACTTCCTGGTGGATCTTCATAATTCTACCCAGGCGAATGTTAGGTTCGCTCAGGATTTGCGTGTTACTGAGAATTTTGATATCAAAAGGGGCGTCCGTCAAGGTTGCATTTTAGCCCCTTTCCTGTTTAATTACTATCTCAACGACTTGGAACAAGAATTATTGGAAACTGGGGTTGATTACCCGTATGTTGGACGTCGTGGCATCCCGATACTGCTTTATGCAGATGATGCTGTCCTTTTATCTAGAACAGAGGTTGGTTTACAATCTCTTTTAAAGGCTTTTGCGGGGTACATGGGTAAACGGGACTTGTCAATTAACAATTCTAAGTCTTATGTACTTAGAATAGGCAAACAATCTGTGAAGCCTTTTAAATTCGCAATTGACTCAATTGTGGTCCCCTCTACGAATGTTTTCTCATATTTGGGGGTTCTTATTGACAACAAATTAAAATGGGGACCCCAAATAGAGAAGAAGAAGGGGGAAGTGGTTCGGGCAAATGCGGCTATTTTTAAATTTGCTTCGAGAATAGGGAAGAAATTGACTGGGGCCGTGTTACAAGTTTATAAGGCTAAAAGTCTTTCCATTGCCACATATGGAAGTGAGATATGGGGATATACAGCTGCAGATTCTCTGCAAGTGGTGGAAAATAATTTTTTAAAACGCCTCCTGTGTGTCCCTCGGGGACCCCTAATTTAGCAGTGCATGAGGAATTGGGGGTTTCCTATATCAGTGACATCCTTGCATTACGTCCATTGATTTTTTGGCTGAAATGTTGGTTAAATATAGATCTGTCTTTTAACCATTTATTATTAAGAGAGTGCATGTTGCTAGAACAAGCCTCATGTATCCCTTGGCTAAATTATATTCAAAAGAGTTTTAAAGGGATAGGGCGTGGCGAGCTGTATAGCAAGCCAGAATGCATAGTTAAGCAGGATGTCGTAACAAGCAGAATAGCTTTTATGAGTTTGTGGAGGATGGAAAGAGAAGCGAAGGAGCTGCTGAAACCCAGTGTACGCAATTTTTTATTAACGAAAACCACTTTGTCAATTGAACCCTACCTTATGGGGTGTTTGTCCTCTCATGAGAAATATCTTTTAACAAGGTTCAGGATGAATTTATACCATCACCTGTTGGTTAGACCAAAAGATTATAAGAGGGCAAGTGTGACGCCATCCTGCGGCTGCGACGGTGAGTCTCCGCAGGATTTGTTGCACTTTATGTTTGCTTGTGGATTTTATGAAGTCCCTCGTAGGATTTTTTGGTCCCTTATTTAAAACGACTGAATTTTAGACAGGTTCGTCCTGCACTTTTGCATCTACGGATGCTGCCTACGGAGTCATTGTCTTTTACACTTGGCTATCTAAAAGCTTGTGTTAAATCGCGATCCTTCATGGATGTTTAACTTGTTATTTTAATAATGTATTTTTACTGTCAGAATGTTATATACCTATGTATGCACTCAAACAACGTGCATAATTTATACATATGCTCCTGGGGGTTGCAGTTTTAATATTCTTGTGGACTGTAGATATGTATTTATTGCACATTGTATTTTATATTTCGATTTGCACTTGGGGAGTATGATTCTAATTTGACTGTCTACCAGTTTAAGGAGATTTGATTTTTTTTTTTTGTTTCTTATATTTCAATGTCTTTGTGCAACTTTTATGGTTTTGAAGCTAAAGCCGAATAAAGTTTATTGACTCTGACTCTGACTCTGAGTCAACCGAGTAGCGGTTGACTCGCGTGAAGGAACCTAAAAGTAAAGTCGAAGCGCAACGCAGGGCAAATCGTAAAAGTAAAGTCAAAGCGCAACGCAAGGTGACAAGAAGAAGGTCAGAAACGGGCGCGCGTCGGCAGTTAACGCTCGGCACTCGCGGCCGTTACCGAGTGCGCTGTGAGGTGGTAATAGAATACAGGTCAAAATGCCACACAACAGGCACAGAAACGCAGAAGAATGCGCTAATGAGTAAAACAACGGCCCGAAGGCCGACAACAATGAAAGCCATAACAATAAGAGGACGCATTGTCGAGCGGATAACCGGCCACGAGGGGAACGGTCACTGCACTCCCTGTTCAGCCGTGAGGGGAACGGCTCTCTCTTTCTTGTTCTCCTCGCCAGCCATACAGCCGTGAGGGGAACGGCCCGTAGGAACTACAACTCCCGGCAGGCTAAAGCTGGGCGCCTGCTCCCGCTACTACGCAAGCGCCAGGAGGCGCTTTAGTCCTGCTGAGTCCCCGCGGCGCGGACGCATTGTCGAGCGGATAACCGGCCACGAGGGGAACGGTCACTGCACTCCCTGTTCAGCCGTGAGGGGAACGGCTCTCTCTTTCTTGTTCTCCTCACCAGCCATACAGCCGTGAGGGGAACGGCCCGAAGGAACTACAACTCCCGGCAGGCTAAAGCTGGGCGCCTGCTCCCGCTACTACGCAAGCGCCAGGAGGCGCTTTTAGTCCTGCTGAGTCCCCCGCTGCGCGGGACGCATTGTCGAGCGGATAACCGGCCACGAGGGGAACGGTCACTGCACTCCCTGTTCAGCCGTGAGGGGAACGGCTCTCTCTTTCTTGTTCTCCTCGCCAGCCATACAGCCGTGAGGGGAACGGCCCGAAGGAACTACAACTCCCGGCAGGCTAAAGCTGGGCGCCTGCTCCCGCTACTACGCAAGCACCAGGAGGCGCTTTAGTCCTGCTGAGTCCCCGCTGCGCGGGACGCATTGTCGAGCGGATAACCGGCCACGAGGGAACGGTCACTGCACTCCCTGTTCAGCCGTGAGGGGAACGGCTCTCTCTTTCTTGTTCTCCTCGCCAGCCATACAGCCGTGAGGGGAACGGCCCGAAGGAACTACAACTCCCGGCAGGCTAAAGCTGGGCGCCTGCTCCCGCTACTACGCAAGCGCCAGGAGGCGCTTTAGTCCTGCTGAGTCCCCCGCTGCGCGAGGTCGCGCCCGGGCGAAGCCCGAGCCAAGGGCGAGCCCGTCCTTGCCCGTCATAGCCCGGAAGAGGCTGGGCTGGGCTACCTCCCTTTCCCCCACAGTAGAGCGTGATAGCTCCTCTTAAAGTGCATAGGTTGCTGATTGAGTCCACCCTTCGCCAGGTACTGGTGTAGCTGTGTGTTTATTCTTGTCCCTTAACTGGAATTATTGTATTTTAACTTTCTCCCCAAGTGGTTTTTTCTTTTTTTTGGATTATCAGGACCTATCAGTGTCGGTTAGTTTTACTTTTTATGGGACATTCTTTCACCTTGAACACTGTTGGCTTCTTTTGCATAAACCTATGACAGTTGGCAGGTTTTATTTTTCGCAGGGACCATATTAGTGCTGCATGTTGTTTGTTATACCTTGCTTATTTTGCACAAATCGTTGGTCGCTCGAATTGCTGCTAGCTCTGTTTTTTCATAAGGACTGTATGTCTGTTATACATATTGTATATATTGCTTACTTTGCACATTGATATTTTATTTGTACAAGTCCTAATTGCCGCTAAATTTTACTTTTCCCCTGGGACTGTATTATTATGCTTATTGTATATTAGGTGTTTGAATTTGTTTTTAATAGTGTTTTAACTGGGCTTTTTATCTCTTGACATTTTATAATTTTGTAGTTTTGTCAAGTTTTATTAAGTGCCAATATTTTGCTGCTTCGTCCCTTCTCTTGCCATATATTCTGCATTAGTTTTATTATTTGAAAAAAATGAGCAAACGGAAAATGAACCCCGGTAAGAGTGTGATTGGAACTCTGGATGCATTTCTTTCAAGAGCTGAATCAGCTCTTATTCATGAAATTAAGCTTACGGAAAGGAGGTTGTCATTAGAGCCCCCGTCTCCAGAAGATAGATTGCCTATTAAATTGGTAGCTCCTGTAGTAGAAGGGATTATGAATGCTGATCGCTCTCGGCTTAGTCTTTCTCTCACCCCGGAACTAGCCCCAGTCTCGATGCAAACTTTACCTAGCCCCGGTATAGAGTTGATAACTACCCCTAGCCCATTAAAAGCTAAGACAAGAGGTCAAAAGGCCAAATTAGGCCAGTCTAATAGTAATGACCTCCAGGCAAGGAAAAGAAAAGGGAAGAATGGTGGGTTCTCGAAAAGTAGCAGATCAGCCCACAAGATAGATAGTGGTATCGAGGCGTCTTCTTTTCCCCCAGTAACAAACAGTTTGAACGACTTACCTTCACTCACCCCTAATACATGTACGCTGCCCGGGTCCTGTTCTGTTAAAGATCACGAGGACCATTTTTGGGGAAAATGGAAATGTTGTTGTCTTCTTCTCTTGATCCAATAAGGCAGAAAATTGGGGCTATTGAGGATGCTTTATCCAAACTCGAGGGACGGACCGGTTGCAATTGTTTAACATCGAAAGTTGCAAATATTAACAGGACATGTGTTACACAGACTGTTAGGGATGCAGTAGTGGGAAATGCATTGCAGGGGGATGTTGAGATGGTCACAGACCCAAAGGAATTAAATAATGACAAAGTCACCACTAGTAGTCATGGTGGAGTGATCTCTCGTCATCCTCCCAGGGCAGTGACGCCTGCATTGAAGGACATGACAGGGTTAGCATTCAGGGATTCTCAAACAACTTGTCTTCCCGTAATTAACCTTCCACCTGAATCTACCCCTATGTTGTTGCTTTAGGGGATGTTCCACCTCTTGAAACAGGGGTTACAGAGGATTATAACCAACTTAAAAACAAATTAACACATTGGTTTGCCCATAATATAGCTACTGGTGTGTGTATTGCTAATAATATCATTATGGCGCGTAGGGTGAGTTGGGTGGGGCCATCTGCTAAAGTGGGTAATAAAGATTGCATTATCGTGAATTTTAATAATCCTAATTTAGTGGCTAGAATCCTGCATAAGGGTGCTAACCGTAATCCCCCTCAGGTGCTATCAGAACTCTCCCCTTGGGTTTTTTCTATAAGCCCAGGGTTCCCACAAGTCCTACTGATTATAATGTAAGGACAAATATTGGATTAGGAAGGCTGAATAGTTCTGCACCTGTTGCACAGGCAGCAGTTAGAATGTATCAACCACTCTTCTCGCAGGTCCAGCCGGCTACCACTCCTTTTTTGGAAGTACAAAATAGATTTCTACATTAAGTGGATTAGAAGACTGTGACTGACTATTGCCTATTGAAACACAGGAGCCAGGGGGTGGACACAGTTTAGTGCCCATAGTTGATGCCGTGGGGAGGCCAAGTGTAGTGATCCCTCGTAATTTTATTTCTTGGAATATCGCCGGGCTGGCAACTAAATTTCGGGACCCTTCTTTAGTCAATTTTTTAAAAGAGTTTAAGATAATCAGTCTCCAAGAAACTTGGCTGGTTGAAAGTAACTTGTTTTTAGAAGGATACAAGGCCTATTTTGTCCCTGCTACCCCGTCTTCTAGCGGGAGAGCTAAAGGGGGCTTAGTCACATATGTGTCTGTGGCCTTAGACAGCCAGATCCAGGTTGTTCCTATTTGGTGTGGAGGGATATTGGCGTTATTTTTTAACACTAGAGGCATTAGATGGGGACTGGTTAATTTTTATAACGCAGTATCTAGTCCTGCCCGTGATTGTAATATAGCTGCCTTATGCTCTTTTTTAGACGTCCCAACAGATTCCCAGTTTCTGATTTTTTGGTTTCTGGGGATTTTAATGTTCACCCATGTGGTAATCCTGCATTGTCTTGTTTATCCGAACTGAGATGCCCACGAAGGAGTGGATTCCATTTTGATCACCACACACAAGGGGAATCGATTAATAACATGATCCAGGAGTTCAATATGGTGTGTTTGATGGCTCTTGTGGCCCCAAACATCAAATTTTTAACTCCAACTTATAAAGGGGCCAGGACAGGATCTTTTATTGACTATATATTAATTTCCTCCCCTTTGCAGATGTGGATCACAGGTTTTTCTATTGATGAGAGTATATTCAGTGATCATAATCCGCTTTGTGCTCATATAGCTGGACCACTTATTAGTCACATTGAAGGAGCAGCTAAGAGGGGCGTTACGACTCTGACTGACAATAAACGCAGATTGAAATGGACACAGATTGACCTCAAGTTGTTTTATGATAAGGTTAATAGGTTATGTGCCCCAGAACTCTTAACATGTCAAAATTCCTGTTCGCCCCCAGATTATTTGCTTGCAGCTTTTGTGACCTTAGCTGGGAAGGTGGGAGATCTTTTAAGCGTTCCGGCCACAAGGGCTAGAAATCTTGGGCCTAAATGGTTCGACTCTGATTGTACTCGAGCAGCTGGCAAGTTGAAGGCAGCTCTTTCATCTACACCCAGAATACAATTAGTGGTCAGCAACTACCGCAGAGAATACAAGGCCGCTCTAGCAGGGCGCAAGACAAAATTAAAAGATGAAGCCTGGCGGGACCTTATTGAGGCAAGTGTATTGAAAAATAGTTCCAAATTTTGGCAAGTGGTGAACCGCCCAGCCTTTGGTATGGATAGGGATCCCGTTTTAGGAGCCTTCATTACAGAAGAGGACTGGGTGTCCCATTTTAAAACTGTTTTCGATTGTCCCCGTGATTGTTGTGGCCCAGTGATAATAGACTTAAATGCTCCAGCTCTATCTTTCAGTATCGTTGAGGTTATTGCAGGGATTGAAGGGCTTTCTGCTAAAAAGGCCCCAGGACCAGATGGGATTCCCCAGACTTATTTAAATCTGACCCTTTTTTTGGGCACCCATCTTGGTTAACGTTTTTAACGCTGCAGCAAAAATTGGATGCCCCTCTTCCTGGGCTATTTCTACTATTGTTCCTGTTTTTAAAAAGGGCGACCGGGGTAGCCCTCATTGTTATAGACCCATCTCCCTCTTAGATTCTACAGTTAAGGTGGTGGGTCGGATATTATTACAGCGGCTGCAAACTTGGGCAGAGGAAACCGAAATACTGTCAGATGTCCAATATGGTTTTCGCCCGGTCGTTCCACAATTGCCCAGTGTTTAAATATTCTCATGATTTTCAGTAAATATACTATTGCACGCTCGGGGTCCATATTTTGTGCCTTTATGGATCTGTCATCAGCTTTTGATCGTGTTAACAGAACCAAACTGTGGCAGATCCTGAGGCTAACAGGTGTGGATCCTAGTCTAGTGAACTTCCTGGTGGATCTTCATAATTCTACCCAGGCGAATGTTAGGTTCGCTCAGGATTTGCGTGTTACTGAGAATTTTGATATCAAAAGGGCGTCCGTCAAGGTTGCATTTTAGCCCCTTTCCTGTTTAATTACTATCTCAACGACTTGGAACAAGAATTATTGGAAACTGGGGTTGATTACCCGTATGTTGGACGTCGTGGCATCCCGATACTGCTTTATGCAGATGATGCCGTCCTTTTATCTAGAACAGAGGTTGGTTTACAATCTCTTTTAAAGGCTTTTGCGGGGTATATGGGTAAACGGGACTTGTCATTTAACAATTCTAAGTCTTATGTACTTAGAATAGGCAAACAATCTGTGAAGCCTTTTAAATTCGCAATTGACTCAATTGTGGTCCCCTCTACGAATGTTTTCTCATATTTGGGGGTTCTTATTGACAACAAATTAAAATGGGGACCCCAAATAGAGAAGAAGAAGGGGAAGTGGTTCGGGCAAATGCGGCTATTTTTAAATTTGCTTCGAGAATAGGGAAGAAACCGACTGGGGCCATGTTACAAGTTTATAAGGCTAAAAGTCTTTCCATTGCCACATATGGAAGTGAGATATGGGGATATACAGCTGCAGATTCTCTGCAAGTGGTGGAAAATAATTTTTTAAAACGCCTCCTGTGTGTCCCTCGGGGACCCCTAATTTAGCAGTGCATGAGGAATTGGGGTTTCCTATATCAGTGACATCCTTGCATTACGTCCATTGATTTTTTGGCTGAAATGTTGGTTAAATATAGATCTGTCTTTTAACCATTTATTATTAAGAGAGTGCATGTTGCTAGAACAAGCCTCATGTATCCCTTGGCTAAATTATATTCAAAAGAGTTTTAAAGGGATAGGGCGTGGCGAGCTGTATAGCAAGCCAGAATGCATAGTTAAGCAGGATGTCGTAACAAGCAGAATAGCTTTTATGAGTTTGTGGAGGATGGAAAGAGAAGCGAAGGAGCTGCTGAAACCCAGTGTACGCAATTTTTTATTAACGAAAACCACTTTGTCAATTGAACCCTACCTTATGGGGTGTTTGTCCTCTCATGAGAAATATCTTTTAACAAGGTTCAGGATGAATTTATACCATCACCTGTTGGTTAGACCAAAAGATTATAAGAGGGCAAGTGTGACGCCATCCTGCGGCTGCGACGGTGAGTCTCCGCAGGATTTGTTGCACTTTATGTTTGCTTGTGGATTTTATGAAGTCCCTCGTAGGATTTTTTGGTCCCTTATTTAAAACGACTGAATTTTAGACAGGTTCGTCCTGCACTTTTGCATCTACGGATGCTGCCTACGGAGTCATTGTCTTTTACACTTGGCTATCTAAAAGCTTGTGTTAAATCGCGATCCTTCATGGATGTTTAACTTGTTATTTTAATAATGTATTTTTACTGTCAGAATGTTATATACCTATGTATGCACTCAAACAACGTGCATAATTTATACATATGCTCCTGGGGGTTGCAGTTTTAATATTCTTGTGGACTGTAGATATGTATTTATTGCACATTGTATTTTATATTTCGATTTGCACTTGGGGAGTATGATTCTAATTTGACTGTCTACCAGTTTAAGGAGATTTGATTTTTTTGTTGTTTTTTTTTTGTTTCTTATATTTCAATGTCTTTGTGCAACTTTTATGGTTTTGAAGCTAAAACCGAATAAAGTTTATTGACTCTGACTCTGAGTCAACCGAGTAGCGGTTGACTCGCGTGAAGGAACCTAAAAGTAAAGTCGAAGCGCAACGCAGGGCAAATCGTAAAAGTAAAGTCAAAGCGCAACGCAAGGTGACAAGAAGAAGGTCAGAAACGGGCGCGCGTCGGCAGTTAACGCTCGGCACTCGCGGCCGTTACCGAGTGCGCTGTGAGGTGGTAATAGAATACAGGTCAAAATGCCACACAACAGGCACAGAAACGCAGAAGAATGCGCTAATGAGTAAAACAACGGCCCGAAGGCCGACAACAATGAAAGCCATAACAATAAGAGGACGCATTGTCGAGCGGATAACCGGCCACGAGGGGAACGGTCACTGCACTCCCTGTTCAGCCGTGAGGGGAACGGCTCTCTCTTTCTTGTTCTCCTCGCCAGCCATACAGCCGTGAGGGGAACGGCCCGTAGGAACTACAACTCCCGGCAGGCTAAAGCTGGGCGCCTGCTCCCGCTACTACGCAAGCGCCAGGAGGCGCTTTTAGTCCTGCTGAGTCCCCCGCTGCGCGGGACGCATTGTCGAGCGGATAACCGGCCACGAGGGGAACGGTCACTGCACTCCCTGTTCAGCCGTGAGGGGAACGGCTCTCTCTTTCTTGTTCTCCTCACCAGCCATACAGCCGTGAGGGGAACGGCCCGAAGGAACTACAACTCCCGGCAGGCTAAAGCTGGGCGCCTGCTCCCGCTACTACGCAAGCGCCAGGAGGCGCTTTTAGTCCTGCTGAGTCCCCGCTGCGCGGGACGCATTGTCGAGCGGATAACCGGCCACGAGGGGAACGGTCACTGCACTCCCTGTTCAGCCGTGAGGGAACGGCTCTCTCTTTCTTGTTCTCCTCGCCAGCCATACAGCCGTGAGGGAACGGCCCGAAGGAACTACAACTCCCGGCAGGCTAAAGCTGGGCGCCTGCTCCCGCTACTACGCAAGCGCCAGGAGGCGCTTTTAGTCCTGCTGAGTCCCCGCTGCGCGGGACGCATTGTCGAGCGGATAACCGGCCACGAGGGAACGGTCACTGCACTCCCTGTTCAGCCGTGAGGGGAACGGCTCTCTCTTTCTTGTTCTCCTCGCCAGCCATACAGCCGTGAGGGGAACGGCCCGAAGGAACTACAACTCCCGGCAGGCTAAAGCTGGGCGCCTGCTCCCGCTACTACGCAAGCGCCAGGAGGCGCTTTTAGTCCTGCTGAGTCCCCCGCTGCGCGGGTCGCGCCCGGGCAAAGCCCGGGCCAAGGGCGGGCCCGTCCTTGCCCGTCATAGCCCGGAAGAGGCTGGGCTGGGCTACCACCCTTTCCCCCACAGTAGAGCGTGATAGCTCCTCTTAAAGTGCATAGGTTGCTGATTGAGTCCACCCTTCGCCAGGTACTGGTGTAGCTGTGTGTTTATTCTTGTCCCTTAACTGGAATTATTGTATTTTAACTTTCTCCCCAAGTGGTTTTTTCTTTTTTTTGGATTATCAGGACCTATCAGTGTCGGTTAGTTTTACTTTTTATGGGACATTCTTTCACCTTGAACACTGTTGGCTTCTTTTGCATAAACCTATGACAGTTGGCAGGTTTTATTTTTCGCAGGGACCATATTAGTGCTGCATGTTGTTTGTTATACCTTGCTTATTTTGCACAAATCGTTGGTCGCTCGAATTGCTGCTAGCTCTGTTTTTTCATAAGGACTGTATGTCTGTTATACATATTGTATATATTGCTTACTTTGCACATTGATATTTTATTTGTACAAGTCCTAATTGCCGCTAAATTTTACTTTTCCCCTGGGACTGTATTATTATGCTTATTGTATATTAGGTGTTTGAATTTGTTTTTAATAGTGTTTTAACTGGGCTTTTTATCTCTTGACATTTTATAATTTTGTAGTTTTGTCAAGTTTTATTAAGTGCCAATATTTTGCTGCTTCGTCCCTTCTCTTGCCATATATTCTGCATTAGTTTTATTATTTGAAAAAAATGAGCAAACGGAAAATGAACCCCGGTAAGAGTGTGATTGGAACTCTGGATGCATTTCTTTCAAGAGCTGAATCAGCTCTTATTCATGAAATTAAGCTTACGGAAAGGAGGTTGTCATTAGAGCCCCCGTCTCCAGAAGATAGATTGCCTATTAAATTGGTAGCTCCTGTAGTAGAAGGGATTATGAATGCTGATCGCTCTCGGCTTAGTCTTTCTCTCACCCCGGAACTAGCCCCAGTCTCGATGCAAACTTTACCTAGCCCCGGTATAGAGTTGATAACTACCCCTAGCCCATTAAAAGCTAAGACAAGAGGTCAAAAGGCCAAATTAGGCCAGTCTAATAGTAATGACCTCCAGGCAAGGAAAAGAAAAGGGAAGAATGGTGGGTTCTCGAAAAGTAGCAGATCAGCCCACAAGATAGATAGTGGTATCGAGGCGTCTTCTTTTCCCCCAGTAACAAACAGTTTGAACGACTTACCTTCACTCACCCCTAATACATGTACGCTGCCCGGGTCCTGTTCTGTTAAAGATCACGAGGACCATTTTTGGGGGAAAATGGAAATGTTGTTGTCTTCTTCTCTTGATCCAATAAGGCAGAAAATTGGGGCTATTGAGGATGCTTTATCCAAACTCGAGGGACGGACCGGTTGCAATTGTTTAACATCGAAAGTTGCAAATATTAACAGGACATGTGTTACACAGACTGTTAGGGATGCAGTAGTGGGAAATGCATTGCAGGGGATGTTGAGATGGTCACAGACCCAAAGGAATTAAATAATGACAAAGTCACCACTAGTAGTCATGGTGGAGTGATCTCTCGTCATCCTCCCAGGGCAGTGACGCCTGCATTGAAGGACATGACAGGGTTAGCATTCAGGGATTCTCAAACAACTTGTCTTCCCGTAATTAACCTTCCACCTGAATCTACCCCCTATGTTGTTGCTTTAGGGGATGTTCCACCTCTTGAAACAGGGGTTACAGAGGATTATAACCAACTTAAAAACAAATTAACACATTGGTTTGCCCATAATATAGCTACTGGTGTGTGTATTGCTAATAATATCATTATGGCGCGTAGGGTGAGTTGGGTGGGGCCATCTGCTAAAGTGGGTAATAAAGATTGCATTATCGTGAATTTTAATAATCCTAATTTAGTGGCTAGAATCCTGCATAAGGGTGCTAACCGTAATCCCCCCTCAGGTGCTATCAGAACTCTCCCCTTGGGTTTTTTCTATAAGCCCAGGGTTCCCATAAGTCCTACTGATTATAATGTAAGGACAAATATTGGATTAGGAAGGCTGAATAGTTCTGCACCTGTTGCACAGGCAGCAGTTAGAATGTATCAACCACTCTTCTCGCAGGTCCAGCCGGCTACCACTCCTTTTTGGAAGTACAAAATAGATTTCTACATTAAGTGGATTAGAAGACTGTGACTGACTATTGCCTATTGAAACACAGGAGCCAGGGGTGGACACAGTTTAGTGCCCATAGTTGATGCCGTGGGGAGGCCAAGTGTAGTGATCCCTCGTAATTTTATTTCTTGGAATATCGCCGGGCTGGCAACTAAATTTCGGGACCCTTCTTTAGTCAATTTTTTAAAAGAGTTTAAGATAATCAGTCTCCAAGAAACTTGGCTGGTTGAAAGTAACTTGTTTTTAGAAGGATACAAGGCCTATTTTGTCCCTGCTACCCCGTCTTCTAGCGGGAGAGCTAAAGGGGCTTAGTCACATATGTGTCTGTGGCCTTAGACAGCCAGATCCAGGTTGTTCCTATTTGGTGTGGAGGGATATTGGCGTTATTTTTTAACACTAGAGGCATTAGATGGGGACTGGTTAATTTTTATAACGCAGTATCTAGTCCTGCCCGTGATTGTAATATAGCTGCCTTATGCTCTTTTTTAGACGTCCCAACAGATTCCCAGTTTCTGATTTTTTGGTTTCTGGGGATTTTAATGTTCACCCATGTGGTAATCCTGCATTGTCTTGTTTATCCGAACTGAGATGCCCACGAAGGAGTGGATTCCATTTTGATCACCACACACAAGGGGAATCGATTAATAACATGATCCAGGAGTTCAATATGGTGTGTTTGATGGCTCTTGTGGCCCCAAACATCAAATTTTTAACTCCAACTTATAAAGGGGCCAGGACAGGATCTTTTATTGACTATATATTAATTTCCTCCCCTTTGCAGATGTGGATCACAGGTTTTTCTATTGATGAGAGTATATTCAGTGATCATAATCCGCTTTGTGCTCATATAGCTGGACCACTTATTAGTCACATTGAAGGAGCAGCTAAGAGGGGCGTTACGACTCTGACTGACAATAAACGCAGATTGAAATGGACACAGATTGACCTCAAGTTGTTTTATGATAAGGTTAATAGGTTATGTGCCCCAGAACTCTTAACATGTCAAAATTCCTGTTCGCCCCCAGATTATTTGCTTGCAGCTTTTGTGACCTTAGCTGGGAAGGTGGGAGATCTTTTAAGCGTTCCGGCCACAAGGGCTAGAAATCTTGGGCCTAAATGGTTCGACTCTGATTGTACTCGAGCAGCTGGCAAGTTGAAGGCAGCTCTTTCATCTACACCCAGAATACAATTAGTGGTCAGCAACTACCGCAGAGAATACAAGGCCGCTCTAGCAGGGCGCAAGACAAAATTAAAAGATGAAGCCTGGCGGGACCTTATTGAGGCAAGTGTATTGAAAAATAGTTCCAAATTTTGGCAAGTGGTGAACCGCCCAGCCTTTGGTATGGATAGGGATCCCGTTTTAGGAGCCTTCATTACAGAAGAGGACTGGGTGTCCCATTTTAAAACTGTTTTCGATTGTCCCCGTGATTGTTGTGGCCCAGTGATAATAGACTTAAATGCTCCAGCTCTATCTTTCAGTATCGTTGAGGTTATTGCAGGGATTGAAGGGCTTTCTGCTAAAAGGCCCCAGGACCAGATGGGATTCCCCCAGACTTATTTAAATCTGACCCTTTTTTTGGGCACCCATCTTGGTTAACGTTTTTAACGCTGCAGCAAAAATTGGATGCCCCTCTTCCTGGGCTATTTCTACTATTGTTCCTGTTTTTAAAAAGGGCGACCGGGGTAGCCCTCATTGTTATAGACCCATCTCCCTCTTAGATTCTACAGTTAAGGTGGTGGGTCGGATATTATTACAGCGGCTGCAAACTTGGGCAGAGGAAACCGAAATACTGTCAGATGTCCAATATGGTTTTCGCCCCGGTCGTTCCACAATTGCCCAGTGTTTAAATATTCTCATGATTTTCAGTAAATATACTATTGCACGCTCGGGGTCCATATTTTGTGCCTTTATGGATCTGTCATCAGCTTTTGATCGTGTTAACAGAACCAAACTGTGGCAGATCCTGAGGCTAACAGGTGTGGATCCTAGTCTAGTGAACTTCCTGGTGGATCTTCATAATTCTACCCAGGCGAATGTTAGGTTCGCTCAGGATTTGCGTGTTACTGAGAATTTTGATATCAAAGGGGCGTCCGTCAAGGTTGCATTTTAGCCCCTTTCCTGTTTAATTACTATCTCAACGACTTGGAACAAGAATTATTGGAAACTGGGGTTGATTACCCGTATGTTGGACGTCGTGGCATCCCGATACTGCTTTATGCAGATGATGCCGTCCTTTTATCTAGAACAGAGGTTGGTTTACAATCTCTTTTAAAGGCTTTTGCGGGGTATATGGGTAAACGGGACTTGTCATTTAACAATTCTAAGTCTTATGTACTTAGAATAGGCAAACAATCTGTGAAGCCTTTTAAATTCGCAATTGACTCAATTGTGGTCCCCTCTACGAATGTTTTCTCATATTTGGGGGTTCTTATTGACAACAAATTAAAATGGGGACCCCAAATAGAGAAGAAGAAGGGGAAGTGGTTCGGGCAAATGCGGCTATTTTTAAATTTGCTTCGAGAATAGGGAAGAAACCGACTGGGGCCATGTTACAAGTTTATAAGGCTAAAAGTCTTTCCATTGCCACATATGGAAGTGAGATATGGGGATATACAGCTGCAGATTCTCTGCAAGTGGTGGAAAATAATTTTTAAAACGCCTCCTGTGTGTCCCTCGGGGACCCCTAATTTAGCAGTGCATGAGGAATTGGGGTTTCCTATATCAGTGACATCCTTGCATTACGTCCATTGATTTTTTGGCTGAAATGTTGGTTAAATATAGATCTGTCTTTTAACCATTTATTATTAAGAGAGTGCATGTTGCTAGAACAAGCCTCATGTATCCCTTGGCTAAATTATATTCAAAAGAGTTTTAAAGGGATAGGGCGTGGCGAGCTGTATAGCAAGCCAGAATGCATAGTTAAGCAGGATGTCGTAACAAGCAGAATAGCTTTTATGAGTTTGTGGAGGATGGAAAGAGAAGCGAAGGAGCTGCTGAAACCCAGTGTACGCAATTTTTTATTAACGAAAACCACTTTGTCAATTGAACCCTACCTTATGGGGTGTTTGTCCTCTCATGAGAAATATCTTTTAACAAGGTTCAGGATGAATTTATACCATCACCTGTTGGTTAGACCAAAAGATTATAAGAGGGCAAGTGTGACGCCATCCTGCGGCTGCGACGGTGAGTCTCCGCAGGATTTGTTGCACTTTATGTTTGCTTGTGGATTTTATGAAGTCCCTCGTAGGATTTTTTGGTCCCTTATTTAAAACGACTGAATTTTAGACAGGTTCGTCCTGCACTTTTGCATCTACGGATGCTGCCTACGGAGTCATTGTCTTTTACACTTGGCTATCTAAAAGCTTGTGTTAAATCGCGATCCTTCATGGATGTTTAACTTGTTATTTTAATAATGTATTTTTACTGTCAGAATGTTATATACCTATGTATGCACTCAAACAACGTGCATAATTTATACATATGCTCCTGGGGGTTGCAGTTTTAATATTCTTGTGGACTGTAGATATGTATTTATTGCACATTGTATTTTTATATTTCGATTTGCACTTGGGGAGTATGATTCTAATTTGACTGTCTACCAGTTTAAGGAGATTTGATTTTTTTTGTTGTTTTTTTTTTTGTTTCTTATATTTCAATGTCTTTGTGCAACTTTTATGGTTTTGAAGCTAAAACCGAATAAAGTTTATTGACTCTGACTCTGAGTCAACCGAGTAGCGGTTGACTCGCGTGAAGGAACCTAAAAGTAAAGTCGAAGCGCAACGCAGGGCAAATCGTATAAAGTAAAGTCAAAGCGCAACGCAAGGTGACAAGAAGAAGGTCAGAAACGGGCGCGCGTCGGCAGTTAACGCTCGGCACTCGCTGCCGTTACCGAGTGCGCTGTGAGGTGGTAATAGAATACAGGTCAAAATGCCACACAACAGGCACAGAAACGCAGAAGAATGCGCTAATGAGTAAAACAACGGCCCGAAGGCCGAGAACAATGAAAGCCATAACAATAAGAGTGAAGGAAAAATCAAACTTATCTGGCTGCAAGCAGCGAAGAAAGAGGGGGAATGGACAGTGAAGGAGGACTACCAACACCTTGGAGCCCTGTGATTGGTGCAGATGGAAGGGGACTCTCTATCCATGGACACTATCATTTTATTTGTAGTTATTCCCGATGTTTCATGGGAATAGTAGTTTGGTTTACTTAACTTCAAGATGGCTGCTATTCAATAAAGTGGAGAAAGAATAGCATAATCCTCGCCTCCGGTCCTGACATAGAATTCCACTATATATTTTGAAAGTTCCTCAACCCACCAAATACTCACCAACTAAGTATGCTGGAAGATGGTACCTATGCAGTTTCGCTGGGTTCACATACTAATCAAGCATTACCCAGTAATAGGCTTCTCTCCTTTAGATACTAGTTGAACCCTTTCTCTGGTCCTGCCAAAAGACTTCCCAGGACATAGTGAATCTTTCTGTTTTGCCCAGGTTTGTCCAGGTTGAAAGCCTGTTTACATCTTCTAAGTGGTTTAATGGTGTCCCTATAAAATAGGCGGACGATTGAGGTACCTTTTATCGAAGGGTTTAGGGATCTGAAGCAAGAAATAGAGTGTATGGTGATGTAATGGGAACGAAATATGGTACGTTTTGTTGGTTACATGTTATATCCCAGACTGTGAGAGTTGCATTCATAGGCATGTTTAAGTAAACATTGATGGGTCTGACACACCTTGACTTATACACCAA
Source organism: Calotriton arnoldi (assembly GCA_963921515.1). Lineage (NCBI taxonomy): Eukaryota > Metazoa > Chordata > Amphibia > Caudata > Salamandridae > Calotriton > Calotriton arnoldi. Next base: position 53,126 of record CAWUFW010003301.1, on the reverse strand, counting down.
GTGCCAGAGCAAGGTATCAGCTGGGACTCATTGCATTGTATTATCCTTGCATGTCTCCAAGAAGATCTAAGATGTACAGTCATATATCAGCTCTTTAGCATGCTCCTCAAACAACCAGTCTTCATGTCTGCCTCTCCCAAATTCTTAGGTCTCTTTATACATTTCTTTCAAAGATTCTGTATGGAGAGAGGTGGTGGAGTTGCTTTTATAGATCCTTACATACACATTACCTGAGTTAGGGACATGTCAGAACGGAAAGCAATTGTATCAAAACATTTTACAAGAAAATGAGAGAGGCATACCCTAAAATGTAGTTATTCCTCAATTATTCAAAATTACAGGAGTTTTTAAAAGTTATTCCACATACGTCAAGTGTTACCCTACTACAGTCCAAATATATGAAGGCAGTTTATAGATGACGTTATAGTCTATATTTCGTTCTTGTATTTGAATATAAAAAACAGCACACCATCATGATGCTATAATGCTCTATTGTAATTTATGTATGGGACTACTGATTCAATGAAGCATGATCTATCATATGGATTCAAAGAAAATAGAACATATCTAGAAGTTTAGAAAATAAATATTTTTTTAAACATTTAATGGGTGTATACCAGCTAAGTAAAAATACAATTTGAATGATATGTAACGCCCTGTAAAAGTCCTGCTGTTATTGGGATGACATGTTGGCTGTGTTTTCTTTTATATTGAAATTACAAGAACGAAATTAAGACTATCATCTCTTTTATGAACTAGCTTTGTATATTTGGACTGTAGTAGTGTACCACTTGACATTTGTGAAATATCTTTTTAAACACACCTAAAATTTTGAATAATTGAAGGATAACTACATTTTACGGTGTATCTCTCTCATTTTCATGTAAAGTGTTTCTATATGTGAAGGGTTTTGGAATGGTTAACCGAGGGAGTTGTGCACCCATAACCTTGGACGACTTTGGGTGTGGCAATATATATCACAACCATTCTAAGTGGTGTTGATTGATCAAAACATGCTTTCGTCCACATTGGCTCAGTGCTCGGCAGATAAACTTTCAATGTTGCATAACACACGTAGCTTCCTAAACAGGAGAATGGGAGACTTTTCTTTGCTGCATTTCTGTTATTTTTGTTTGCGTGACTAATATTAACTGATTTGTAAAATAATATGGCGATCTCGCACATTCTGTTAGCTATATTCACAATTCTAAATATTAGGTTCCCAGTCCCTAAGTCTGTGACGTACACAATTCACAGGATTAGTGCATTTATATTTCTCTTATTTACACTACACTTTCACTTCATGTTGCTCTTTCACTTTACTACGTTCGCTAGCTCTGTCTCTTTACATTAAGTTCCCTTCTCCCCACTGTCCTTACTCTCAGCTGCTACAACCCTCCCTCATGCTGTTTCTTCCCTGTGCATTGGTATTGCAAATTCACTTATCTCCTGTCTTCCTTATCATTCTTGCTTCTTATTCATGTCTTCCTTACCCCATCCTCTATACTTACAAATTCTTTTTTCCCTTTGTACTTCTTCACTTATAATTTCCCCCCTCGCCTCCTTACTTTTCTCCTCATCATTACATTTTGCAGTTTCACATCATCACTTCATAGGTATCCCTCCTTCCCTAGTTTTCTCCTTTTTGCCCAATCCATTGACCCTTGTGCCCACTAATTTTGTCTTATTTGTTTCCCCTTCTTTCATGGCTTATGTCCTCTTAGCCTGCATTTGAGGCGGAAGTGTCCGAGACCAATATGATAAATGCAGAAATCAACTTGGCCATCAAAAACCTGAAGACCTGTATGAAAGATCAATTTGTGGAGAAAAACTGGGTATGTCTTTGATGTGATTTGGAAACAGGAAGTTTTGAAAGGTCTGCCCTCTACCTGTAGGTGTCTTTAACTCTAAGCCACCAGTTGACTGTCGGGAGTACGTTAACTCTGGCATTACTGACAGTACAGAGATGGTGCACACGAAATGTGATAATGAAACATAAAACTTCTCATAGGTATATCCTTTCTAAATCATGAGATATTGATTAATATTAATATAATTGAAATACCTCCACATAGGTGCAAGTTCCCAGTACAATTATAAAGATAACATAATTCTAAAAATATCCTTTAGGAACATTTTTATTAAGTCAAGTAAAATGAAATACTGGTTATTATAAGCAACAGGTAAAGTTAGGCCTTTTATTTCTTCTTTAAAAAACAAAAAGGGGACATAGGGTCCTTGGTGTAAAACTGTAAAGGCATTTGATGCCATCACTTTTATGTAACAGTCTGCAGTCAAGTTCCATAATGAAGTACACTGTGAATTAGCTCTCAATTCATTTTTTTATTCAGTAGAGCAAGAATTCCTAAAACTAGGGCTTTTTTTAATTTTTTTTTTTAATTAATTTGTTTATTGAATTTTATTGAATATAAATCAAGAACAACAATAGTTGTGACCCTTGAATTTCCCAGGTGTCAGACTGGATCCGGAAGATTTTTCTTCGAACAATACCCTTGCGTTAGTCAGCTCCGCGTGCCATCGTTGGCGTCGTCTCCGCTGTAGTGATGTCCGCGTCACCTGTATGGGTGCCACCTTGGCGTGCTGACTTCAGTTCTTTTCTTTCTGCGCCAGTTAGCGCAGGTCCATGAAGAGAGCTACCCTCTGTGTCATGAACTGTCTTTTTAGGCACAGCTCCTCAGGATCAGTACGATGCTCATAAATGGTCCACTCCTCAATATCCCCAATTCTGCATGCATGCATGTACAGAAATTTGGAGCGATTGAGTGGGGGGAAAGGGAGTTAGGTAAGGAATGGCTAGGAAGGAGACCTGCAAGAAAACCAAGAAAAAACTATAAATCGTCTCGACAATTCCTGTTACCTGATAACTATTCTGAATCACAAAACAAATTACCTATCTAAATGCAAGTGCCTGGGTATAGAAGCCTCCTTGCACAGCGCTGAAACTCAATCACTCCTCATAAGGGACAGCAGAGACTTTAAGACAGGCTATACCCAAAGATATAAACAACATGTGAACGCAGGTTATCATTATACAATCATGCCCATTCCCCACTCATCTCTAACTAAAATCATGTGCGAATGTGAGAGATCAAGCATACGTACCCCCCAAAGTATAAAAGGTTCCAATTACTCCTCCTTAGAATAATCGTACAAATGGGGACTGTGAAAATGTCAAATTGAGCAATGTCTATGTTTTCCTTGCCGTACTCTTCAAATGAAAACGAAATTCCTTTGATTTATGCTCACAGACTAATGAAACGATAAAGACATTTATGCATGCCAATGCCCCAAAAAAACACAGTAGTCCATGGAGGTAGAAAGAGCAAAATAAGTAAACGAACAAAAAATCAAGCATTTGCAATGCAATCGGTCTCGCCTTTGGGACCTTATATGTATTTAGCTAAGCAGCACATTATCCTGGGTGCTGAAACAGCTACTGTTCTTTAACATTGAGGGAAAGTAAGCACCAAACTGCGTGACACGCCAGGTATGGGAAAACATGGAGAGAAATATTGCCTTTCAGCGGGAAATGGTATAGTCCAAAGCTCTGTTTTTAATATGAAATCAGTGCCTTCGGTGGTCATATCACTGAAAATACTAGATTTGAAAAAAATATTATTGTCTACGAGTGCTCGTGGAAGACAATTTCTATGGACTGGAATCTAGAGAATGCTAAAGTGATTCTGGTATTTTACTGACCTCTGCTGGTCGTTTTCTATCAAGAAAGTTGAATAGAGGCAGATGCCAGAAAAATTAAAAAAAGAAAGTCCCTCAGCAGAAAGCAATTCTGGTATTTTACTGACCTCTACTGGTCGTTTTCTATCAAGACAGTTAAATAGAGGCAGTTGAACAAGCAGAAAGCAATTCTGGTATTTTACTGACCTCTACTGGTCATTTTCTATCAAGACAGTTAAATCGAGGCAGTTGAACAGAAAACAAGCATTGGCATAGCCAATAGGTCTTGCCTTTTGGACCTTCTAAGTGTTTAGGCATGCAGCATATTATCCTGGATCTCTTGCTTTCCTCAACGAATAGCATCTGTTACCACGCATGCCAAAACTATGCATGGCTTAACAACGTAGTCAATACCACGACTTTCATTACAATGCAGGTCATTACAACGACTTGCTTTAGGGAAGCACTGGACTTTGGAATAGTTTAAATTTCTATTCCAACTCCAGTTGGTGTATCAGTAGGGAAGGTGTTGGACATAAAATCCAACACCAGTCCAACACCGCATTTCCTAAAGCAAGTCGTTGTAATGACTTGCGTTGTAATGGAACTCGTGGTAACGTTGCAGTCGTGGTACTGACTGCGTTGTAAAGGCACTACGATGTATTGCCTGCATTGTAATAGAGGTTTCCCTCCCTCAACTAACTCATGCTGGATGATGCAGGCAAATAGAAAGTCGTAATGTGAAATGACGCTAAATGTGTTGGAACTTACCTATGAAAGGTTGACTAATTTCAATAATTATTGTTCTTGATGGCACAGGCCAGGTTGAAGGACTGGCATGTACAGTCTGCACTGTTTACTGACATCTCTTAATGAGGCACCGTCATGTTAATGTGGCAGTAAATAAAAAAAAAAGAACTTAAGCTCATTGGGCTGTTGCAAAGACTTTCTTTAGCATCTAAGAGGAGCAGAGCCTGGCAGAATCTCACAGTCCGAGCAGGCTCAGAATGCAAAATGCACACCATAAAGCACAATGCATAGATGGCACTTCTCATGACACCAGCTGTGCAGCACATGATATTTGTGTAACGATTGGTGCAGGAAGCAAGGACAGGGGTAAGCAAAACAAGAACTGAAAGGTCAAGCCCCAAATCTCATTTTTGGAATAGACTAAACAATTAAAAAAAAAATCAAATCGTGCTTTCTGGCAGTAGTGTTTTCATCCCTTAACAAATGCTCTCAAAAGATGAGGTTTAGAATGGAGTATGCACCTGCAATGTGTAGACACTGCAAAAATTCTGACGTTTAAAGAGATCTTCCTGCCTCTCCCATCAGTGTATTCGTACAATCCAGTTGAGCACTGAACAGCACCTTTATGATATGGCTTATCAATGAAAAACATTTTTTCAACGAATGCAAATGCTTTTGAATACTGAGAACACAACTGATCCAATGGGCACTCCAAAAGTGGGTTCAAATTGCCCAAGTGTTTTATTTTATTTTTTGCTGTTTGTAAAAACAGTTACACCAAAAAGCTGGGGGGCACGCACATCAATAAATAGGGCTCTATGATCCAGGGCTGCAGTCTTAAGCCTGATCAATTGAGTGGCTTTATGGCAACGTCAAATAGTAAGGGGGAAAGGTGACCCTTGAGGTACAAGGTTCAAGACTCGCTCACTGTGTCCAATCCTATAAAATGAATGGAACCATGCAAGTCATTCATTAAAACATGAGCCGCACGCCGCCAAGAAGGGAGAAAGTCAAAGTACACAGTATGCCAGGTATTATATTATAGACCCAAGCGTCTTGGCAATAGTCTGAATGGCAAGTGAGTCAGTGTGTGAATCTGTACCAAAACGGGAGTAGGAACCGGCTTTGAAATTTACAGTAAGCATATACCACTGAATAGGCGAATCTCAAAGAACAATCTGTCCGTAAATGTCCCGCACAAAACACACAAAAAGTGCTGTTTCCAATGGAAGAATATATTCAAGAGAAACCATCGACTGGCATATTTAGTGGCTTTAGACTGACCCAATGACTGGGTCTGTGTAGAACTACCATACACCTCGATTTACAGTTGAGGATGAGTGTATTAAAAGCAACAGTAGGCAACGTTCTGCACGTAGAGTAACTTTTGGATCACCCACATTAAAATGCTAAAGGAGTGAGTTTGCCTTTCAAAAATGAAAGCGTTTTCGTCCCAAAGAATTTAAGAGATTCTGGAGGGCATGAGATTCAAAGACAAAAATTGGTAACGTGCCCTATATTCAGGAGCACAAAGCATTCCGCCACTACTTAAGTAAAATAAGTGGAATTTAAAATAAAACTCATCCAAAATGTAAGCTTAATATTTAGACTAGGGAACCATTTTGCATTATTTACAACAGAAATTAATTAAAGAGAGAGACCGAAACAAGACTGCAACACACATTAATCAATCAACGTTAAGTTCACATGCATAGGGCAGATTAAGGCAATCGAAATCAATGCAATGCCTTCATCTTGCAGGTTAAAAATGTATTGAGGATTGGCTTGAACCAGAAATCAAGTAGTACATTTTCTTTTAACAAAAAAGATTGCATTGATTCTCGAAGAACACAAACTAAAATGGTGAAATGTTGAAAAACCAAGCAAACATGCAAATGACTAAAAACTACAAGATTTATTATTAAGTTAGCAGACAGACATGAGCAGAAGACATAGGGGAGGGAGTTCCTACTCTTTTGAACCTTTTTCTTGTATAAGTCTGGTTCTCTTCCAGGGGATACTCATCAATAGTCATAAGCACTGAATTATCTCCGCCCACGTGCGGGAACCCGGAGCATATACAAAAATACATATATATGTGTATGTAGTAGAAAAAGAGTACATAGTACGAAATAACACACACATATACATGTATTACATAAAAAATATGCAGCCTCAAACATATCCAATAGGCTAAGAAGCCAGAATTACATGTATTTCTCTAGTATGAAAATGCCATATAAACATATAATGTAAGAGAAGGACATGTACAGTAAGAGCATTCCGCAAAAAACCTTTTATTTTCATCAAGAAAACAGTAATGCCAGGCAATTAGCCCAAATAAGGCTGCATAAATAAATAACATCCCTGTACAGAAAAGGAAAAACTGGCACCTCGCCTTTAAGGCCTCAGAGACTCTGAGCACTATGCCTTTAAGACCTCCAGAAGCACCCTGCTCCCATCATGCACCACAGGTGACAGTTAGGTCAGTTCTTTTTTCCGGCGCCTTCTGTGAGAAACCTGGAGCTTGAGCTTAACTGATTTTGACTTTTCCAGTCAGAATTTATATTTCTAACAATATTCTAACAATATTTCGTTTTACTGGTTGTAATACCAGTCTTTTTCTGACTAATTGACATTCTTTTTAGTCAGATATGCCACCTTTATTCGATAAATGTCCTTCCTGTGGGAAGAAGATGGCCAAATCCGATCCTCATTCGGTCTGCGTCGTGTGTCTACCTTCTTCTCACGACACAGAGACATGCTACCACTGTCGTCAACTTTCAAGTAGAACATTGAAAGACAGAGAGAAGATCAGACTTCTAGCCTTGATGGTGAAAGGAAAGAAAAGTGGCCCAGAAAGTCATCATCCATCTGGAGGGCCCTCTTCTCCAAGGAAACGGCGAAAATCGACTTCACCAGAAGCAAGAAAAAACATCATAGCATGTCGTCGACGTCGAGACCAACCAAACAAGTCAGGTCGACGTCGAAGACAAGATCGCCGTCGAGAAGTAAGTCGACGTCGAGACCTATGACCCAAGTGAGACCGACATCGAGATCGACGTCGAAGGCAAGATCGCCGTCGAGGAGTACGCCGTCGAAAAGTAAGTCGACGTCGAGACATGTTTCGGGCTCGAAGCATGATAGACCTCGGACGACGTCGAAACGTCCGTCGACATTATTTCAGAGGTCGACGTCGAGATCTCCGCCCCCTTCTCGAAGGTCGGCGTCGAGTCACTACAACTCACCCTCTCGGACCCGTCAGCGGTCTACGTCGAGGGCAGGGTCGACGTCGAAGACACCGCATGAACACCAGCGGTCGACGTCGAAGAGACCGACGTCGAGGGCTTCGTCCCATAGATCTCCACCGTCAAGAGTTTCACCTCCACGGTCGTCGTCGATGGTGGCTCATTCTGGTTCGACGTCGAGGCGTTCGACGTCGAGGGACAAGAAAGTTATTCCAGCTGAAGGTTTAGAAAAATCATCTTCAAGATCACGGTCGACGTCGAGGGAAGCTTCTTCCTCGCCTGGTATAACTATAATTCAGGTTACACCGGAGGGCTCTCCGGCGAGTGGAGACAAATCCCCTCCCATCAATATGTCACCCAGATGGTTGGAGGACATTAGGCACTGGAAGATCCAACCCAGACCTACTGAGAGACCTCCTCCCACGGAATCTGCAAGAACTTCCGCTGGTAGGTCCCCGAGACGTTCCAGATCTCCATTAAGACGGCGTTCACGCTCAAAAGAGCGCTCAAAACCCCGCCGATCGCATACGCCAAGGAGAAGACAGAGGTCTCCTACAACGACCTCATCAACAAGGTCATCGTATAGAGACTATTCCCCTACTATATCTTCAACTCCACCATCCAGAGTTTCTCCAGTTGATGATATGGGGACATTCAACGAGGTGCTCTGTAGAGGTGCCAGCAAATTGAATATAACCATGACTGTGCCTCAGGTTTCTACATCCGTTATATTTGAAACTTTGCACCATCGAGCTTCTGCAAAGCCTCTTCTACCTTTGGTACCAGGATTATTAGAGCCTGCGATGAAGACTTTTTTGACACCTGCCACAGTGGGCTCGGGTCCCGCAAGAATTTCAAAAAAGTATAAGGCCCCAGACCAAGATCCTTTGTTTCTGCGGTCTGACCCGCCACCGGATTCTCTTATAGTCGCCGCCGCCAGAAAAGCACATGCAAATACCTCTATGTCATCTGCTCCTCCAGAGAAGGACAGTAAAAACATGGATTCTTTGGGACGGCGAATGTGCAATACATCAGGATCCGTTATGAGAGTGGCTAGTGCAGCCGCTCTACTGGGACGATATGACCGGTCTTTATGGGACTCTCTAACGAGATTCACAGACAAATTACCCAAAGAAGATCAAAAGGATTTTCTAGAGATTGTACAGGAAGGTGGCCTGGTTGCTAATCAGATCATTAGTACAGCGGCCGACTCTGCAGATTTGGCAGCTCATGGGTACGCACATGGCATTTGTTCCCGAAGATCAGCCTGGCTTCGACTCACAGGTCTCAAGCCCGATGCTCAAAGAAAGATAGCCAATCTGCCCTTTAATGGATCATCGTTGTTTGGTTCACATGCTGACGACGAAATGGCAAAAATGAAAACTGAGTTGGATACTCTCAAGGCTGTAGGCCTCGAAAAGAAGAAAGAATTTCGTCGTCGTTTTCGCCCCTATGATAAACGCTCTTTTCAACAGCGAGGTCAATCATCTAACTGGTCATCGCAGAACCAAGGTCAGACGCAACAAAGATCCCAGTTCCAACAACGTAGACCGGGACGTGGCAGAGGTGGAAACAAACAACAGTCAACAGCACCAAAGCAGCCACAAAAACAATGAGATGTGTCTTCCTCCAAAGCTGTTGTCCACTCCGGTGGGAGGAAGTGTTTCATTACATCTGGAGGAGTGGAAACGTATAACAAAAGACAAATGGGTCATCAACATTGTTCAGAATGGCTATCTTCTCAAATTCATAACTCCTCCTCCATCAATACCTCCGAGAGGCATTTCTCACCACAACAAACGATTGTTACAAAAGGAGATAAACACCTTATTGAAGAAAGGAGCTATAGAAAAAGTCCCCGCTCCTCAAAGAAATCAAGGAGTCTACTCTCGTTACTTCCTTGTAAAAAAAAGAGGCCCCGCCACAGAATACAGACCTATTCTGGACTTGAGACTGTTGAACAAATACATTCGTAGAGAAAAATTTCGAATGTTGGCACTCCATCAAATTTTCCCACAGCTTCACCAAGGGGATTGGATGTGCTCCATCGACTTGCAGGACGCATACTTCCACGTACCAATCTCAAAGAAACATCGCAAATTTCTACGCTTTCGAGTGTCTTTTCAACATTTCCAGTACTCAGTTCTCCCGTTCGGGCTCAAATCAGCTCCCCGAACATTCTCCAAATGTATGACTGTGGTGGCCGCTTTTCTCCGCAAGCAGAAAATATTCATATATCCTTACCTAGACGACTGGCTCCTGAAGAGCTCATCTCCAACTCTGCTGCAGGATCATCTCACGTGCTTCCTTCAGCTTCTCCACAACTTGGGCCTTCACGTCAATTTCAAGAAATCCATACTAAATCCAACGCAAAAGATCCATTACCTAGGCTCCTTCCTGGACACCAAAAAAGCAAGCGTGTGTCCTTCGGAGGAGAGATTGTCATCAATCCAAGGAAAATGTCTGACTCTTCTTCACACGCATCTCCCAACAGTTCGACAGGTGTCATCACTACTGGGATCGATGGCATCGTGCATCTTTATAGTACCAAGCGCACGATTACACATGCGTCCACTACAACAATGTTTGGAGGACCAGTGGATGCAAGTATCAGGGCGCTGGGAGGATCAGGTAATTCTCTATCAATCAGCCAAAGACTCCATCCGGTGGTGGATGAAGCGATCGCACCTGATGAAGGGAGTCCCTTTCCACCAGGACCCTCCAACCCAGACTTTAGTCACGGACGCTTCTCTCCAGGGTTGGGGTGCTCATATGGGCCCTCTGCAAGTACAAGGTCTATGGTCCGACTCCGAAAAGAGCTACCACATCAACCTGCTAGAGCTGAGAGCCGTACATCTAGCACTCAAGTCCCTGGTTCCGTCGTTCAAGTCTCGCTCCATTCTGATCCAAACGGACAATACAACGACGATGTATTATTTGAACAAACAGGGAGGTACCCGATCAAGAACACTCTCCATAGAGTCTCAAACCATATGGAACTGGCTTCTAGCGAGAGACCTGTCAATAGTAGCCATTCATCTACCGGGCTCTCTCAACTCCCAGGCGGACTTCCTCAGCAGAGACTTCGTCGAAGCCCACGATTGGGTTCTCAACAACGAAGTCGCTCAAAGCATCTTTCGAGAATGGGGAACGCCAGACATCGACCTGTTTGCAGACGCGGTAAACGCAAAATGCCCCGCCTTCGCATCCAGGTTTCCCCAACAAGGATCTCGAGGGAATGCCCTTTTGATCGAATGGTCTCAGAGCTTACTGTACGCCTTTCCACCGATTCCGTTGATACCAGTTGTAATCAACAAGCTGTACAGGACCACCTCCAGGATGATCCTAATAGCCCCGGAGTGGCCTCGCCAGTGGTGGTTTCCGGACCTCCTTCAACTATCGGAAGTACCACACAAGAGGTTGCCATGCCGCCCGGATCTCCTATCCAAACAGGCAGGGAGAGTATTCCACCCCAACCTGTCCTCCCTCCGGTTGACAGCATGGCTCCTGAAGTCATACAATATGGACACCTACAATTGAATCCAGACTGTATGGCTATTCTCAAAGAAGCGAAAAGACCTTCCACGAGGAAATCATATGCCTTCAAGTGGAAGCGGTTCTTCCTATGGTGTGTGGACAATGGACATGATCCCATCCGGGGTCAGGAACAGGTGATTTTACCCTATTTGCTGCATTTGGCTAGATCTGGTCTTCAGTTCTCTTCTATCAAAGTCCACCTTGCAGCAATCACAGCCTATAGGAAGTCCCCCCACCAGGCTTCTTTGTTTAGAATTCTGGTGGTAAAGGATTTCCTTGAGATCTTAAAAAAGGTTTATCCACCAGTCAGGTCTCCCTCTCCTCCATGGGAGCTTAACATTGTGTTAACAAAGTTGATGGGGTCTCCTTTCGAGCCTATTCATAAAGCTTCCTTACAGCATTTAACATGGAAAGCCGCGTTCCTGGTGGCCATTACATCTGCTCGCAGGGTCAGTGAGATCCAGGCTCTTTGCTGTAAGGAACCTTATACTGTGTTTCACGCTAACAGAGTAGTTCTCAGAACGCATCCTAGCTTTTTGCCTAAAGTGGTCTCGGACTTCCATATTAACCAGACTATCACTTTACCTACCTTTTTCCGAATCCTTCGAATCCTCCGGAAAGATCTCTTCACTCCCTAGATCTCAAGAGGGTTCTGAAGTTTTATTTGGACAAAACAAAGACACTGAGGAATTCGGAACGTTTGTTTATTAAGTATGGTCCTGTTAATACAGGTTCTGCAGCATCCAAGAGATCCATTTCTAGATGGATAGTTTCTTGTATTCTACTGTCATACCAATTGGCCAACAAATCCCTTCCGGGAAGCCTAAGGCACATACCACTAGGGGAAAGCTTCTACCACGGCTCTCCTGAGGAATGTCCCCATGGCAGAGATTTGTAAAGCAGCTACATGGCGATCAGTTCATACCTTTACTCGCCACTACTGTTTAGATGCTGACACGCAGGCAGATGCTCAGGTTGGGCAGGCCTCGCTGAGAAACTTGTTTGCAAATACTGTTTAATATGTGTATGTCAATTGAGTTCTCTGTGTTTTGCTCGTCCGCACGGAGGTGGGTATGGGCTTGCTACTCTATTCAGTGCTTATGACTATTGATGAGTATCCCCTGGAAGAGAAGGATAAGTTACTTACCTGTAATCCTAGTTCTCTTCCAGGGGTATACTCATCAAAGTCATAAGCAACCCGCCCGCCTCCCCGGACGGGCATTAACAGTTTACTCGATATTCTTGCATCTTTGATGCAGGTTCCTACAGGTTTCTTATACCGTACAAAAGAACTGACCTAACTGTCACCTGTGGTGCATGATGGGAGCAGGGTGCTCCTGGAGGTCTTAAAGGCATAGTGCTCAGAGTCTCTGAGGCCTTAAAGGCGAGGTGCCAGTTTTTCCTTTTCTGTACAGGGATGTTATTTATTTATGCAGCCTTATTTGGGCTAATTGCCTGGCATTACTGTTTTCTTGATGAAAATAAAAGGTTTTTTGCGGAATGCTCTTACTGTACATGTCCTTCTCTTACATTATATGTTTATATGGCATTTTCATACTAGAGAAATACATGTAATTCTGGCTTCTTAGCCTATTGGATATGTTTGAGGCTGCATATTTTTTATGTAATACATGTATATGTGTGTGTTATTTCGTACTATGTACTCTTTTTCTACTACATACACATATATATGTATTTTTGTATATGCTCCGGGTTCCCGCACGTGGGCGGAGATAATTCAGTGCTTATGACTTTGATGAGTATACCCCTGGAAGAGAACTAGGATTACAGGTAAGTAACTTATCCTTCTCAACTAACAGTAAAACATCTAATTGCTTATTTCTAGATTTCCTTTTCTTATGTGTTAGGAATGCCTAAAACCCATCATATCAAGCACTAGGCAAAAATCGAGCCTCACTGACAATTTTATGGCTAAAGTTCCACTTACCCTATCGACAGCACATCTACACATACCTATTCAAAATATGTTCTGCAAAGACCAATTCAGCACAGTTTGAAAATGTATCTCCTAACGGACACTGCCACACTAATGGCTGACTATACACTGTGTAAGGGACAAGTAACAATAATTTAAAGTATTTTCCTTAATGTATATTTTAATTGTTATTTTACTAACTGTATGCTGCAGAAAACACACAATTTTAGTGGGGGAAAATGACAGCTGAAGAACCCCGCGCTGGGAACTGAAACAGAGAAAGGAGCAACTTTTGTGATATGTATAAAAATTCTTAAATGGATGAAAATAAAATTGGATGCAGAGAGGCTATTTCACCTGAGGGAAGCCAAGAACTCCAAAGGCAAAAAGGGACGACAGATGTTAGAAAACCACTGCCAAATCTCTATGAAAGCATCAGATAGGAAGGAGGCTCTGGAAGCCAAAGTGATGTGAAAGAGTCCACGATTATTACAAAGAACTGGGGACATCAGCAACGTGGTGGGCATTGACCCAAGCAAAAACGCTCTGAGCATTAGTTAAAGTAGAATTACAAAGGCAACACTATGGAACTGGTTCCCGCATCAGTGATCTTGTGTGACCCACCAAACATTTGTTGGCCCTTACCTCATGAACCGAATAATTCCATGACCGAGAAATTCAACAAAAAGACTGGATAACCAAATCCATGACGGTGGTGACTCAACGAGGATGAAAACCAGCACAAGCGCGCACCTCGCGAGGCAGCAGGGGGAGGGGGCCTGCGTGATTCCCTTGCGGGAGCGTGCAGCAAGGCGCGATGATTGTGACCATATGGCGCCACCATATGGCGCCGCGCGCTCCCACAAGGGAATCGCCAGACGTGCACGCGTTGCCATTGCAAGCAATGCAACGCGTGCACGTTTTTGCCCCCAAAGCTGTGCCGATAGCTAAAGGTCTCTCCTAAGCAGCGCATGAGCGCTGCATAGGCGAGACCTAAAAAGTCCCTAAGCGCAAGCAGACAAGTCCTAGAGCTGATCTCCGGAGCCCACAAAGTACATACACATATAAGTATATACTAAAGTATATACAAGAGGTCTTGAATGCTCGACCTGAAAACAACATGAGAGTCCTATAGGCATAATGTACAAATGCAACACATAATTCAGCTTTATAATTAGTAAATACACTTTAATGTCAAAATGTATTCAGCCATGTCATGACATAGCATAACTTAATTGGTTGGTACTGTAACTGTAGTTCTTATATATAAATATATTTATCCAAACTCCACTCCCGTGTCGAACAGAAGAGCACGCACACGAAGACTGTAATTATTCAAACTCTTTAATGTCTCGGGCCTTCCTCGACCCCGCTAGTTAAAAAACATCACAGAGACACGTTTCAGCTGTCTTGCAGCCTTTCTCAATCTGCCTTTCCCTCAATAGGGAGGTGCTTTTAAAACATCCCTGATTGAATAACATAAAAGAAATACTACACGTTTGGCAGTAATTCAAATGAGGCACATGAATACAAATGGCATTGCAACGTGAGGAGTCATCATAGTTACACGAACACTTTGCATAACTCTTTTCACATAAACGAGTGGCAGCAATTTTATAACACTATTTTAAACATCAACAATTGATTTTAGTTACTGCTGCCAAACATCAATTAACCTTGAGCATTTTGATAAATACCGATTGGTAATGACTTTTCACGAACTCTGATTTATTTGTAATGTGACCCCAATGTGTCATAAACACGTACAGCCTCACTGCCATAACGACAATCTGAGCTAAAATATAGCATTTTTACTCCTAAAATCAGAGAAAATAAATTGTATGGAACCGTCTGTGTCCCACTCCTATTTTACTCAATAGTGGTTGTTGCCGAAAAACGGGGTGATCAGACAAATGTCATGTCTTTTAAATGTCACATTCAATTGAGAGGAGTAATATGCGGCACTGGCTGAGGTGGAGAGGAGGTTTCAGCGCGAGGAAGTCGGGAGACATTCAGCGCGGGAGCCGTGATCTCTACATCAAGCATGGGGCCGCACTCAGCATATCAAAAGAAAGGATTTCTGGTTCTGGGCACCGGACAATGCATCGTCATGGTGCGGACTGTGGGGCTCTTATAGCTTTTGTGGAAAGGCCTTCCCCGACCCTTAGGTTATTAAGCATTTATTGTATTCACTCAATCAAGGTTGATGGAACACACTCACAGACAAAATCCAGACCAATTGGGTAAGTATAAAAAGGGTATACTTGTATTTTATTTCTAAGAACCAAGCAGGATTTGGTATAGGTAGGGAAAATATGCTTTAAGTTGTAGACCTTTACACAGAAATGCAATTGAGGATGGATTATCAATTGTTACAGGTTTGTATCACTGACAAATGCAGTTTGAATTACACAGTAATTACTTTCAGAATACTTTTTAGTTCTTTTTGGATTACTTTGAGTACTGGGGGTGGTATGCACTTGATACCACACCTAAGGTTCTCACAATACACGGCAAGTAAGACTTTTTATACTTTGCAGTTTAGTTCCCATTTTCTCCATATAAAAATCAGTTCACCACTTAGAACATTTTAGGCCCAAAATCTCAAAACATGGGTTCCTACGGGAGAAAAGTGTTAGCGGTTTCTAATGGTAAGTACACGACTTACGAGTGGGTGTTTTGAGGGTTAGGACTAAGGTTCCCCAAGTTCTAGATGGGCACTCGAGTTGCACCACCAGCTGCACTGGGGCGGCCGGGAGCAGAGTGCAGGGGCCCAATGTTAGCCAAGGGGGCCTTGGGTTAGGGACTGCTTCCGAGCAGGCCAGTCGGGTGTGGGAGCAAAGCTCCTGGGGTTAAGGTCAGCACCGCAGGGGCCAACAATCAGCACAGGAGCTGCACCACCAGCGGCACTGGGGCGGCCAGGTGCAGGGTGCCAAAAAGATGTCGGGGACCCCGTGCTTTTCAATGGGGACCTTCGGTTCGGTGACGTTGCTGCAGGCTCGGGCAGGGAGGCTTCCTGAAGGCGACCACTGGCTGGAAAGGTAAGTTGGGATCTTGGGGGATGCCTGGACACCGTCAGTTGGGTCACCCAAGGCCGGGGGGCGTCGGGTGCAGAGGTGTCATCTGGCATCAGGTTTTCTTACCGTCTCTGGTCGGTGTCGGGGAGGACCCTTCAGGTTGAGGCTGCAGGCGTCATGTGAAGCTTGAGGAGGTTGGGGATCACCAGATCCTAGTTTGTACTTTACTCTTAGCGTTATCCAATACCTCAGTGGGATATCCCCTTTTGATGTACTGTCCATATGAATCCTGTATGGCTTCAGTGCAATTTGATGCTTCTGAGGTAATTCTTTTAATTCTGATGAACTGGATAATGGTAAATGTCTTTTGAGTGAGAAGGGATGAAAACTAGTGTAGTATAGAGCGTTATTCTTGTCTGTCGGTTTCTTAAATACTCTGATTTGTAACCCCTTTTCCGTGATATGCAAGTCAATGTCTAGGAAGTTGATGCTGTGTTGACTCATGTTGAAGGTGAACTGTATACGTGGATTGTGTGTATTTAATTCTTGAATGCTGTTCTCGAATTGTTGTTTTGTGCCTTTCCAGATTAGTAAGATGTCATCTATATAACGCATATACGTTATTAAATTGTCCGTCCAAATCTTATTCTGAAGGATATGAGTGTTTTCAAACTTCGCCATGAATATATTATCGTAAGATGGGGCCCCAGGAAAGCCCATTGAAGTTCCAGTTCTTTGGAGAAAAAAGGTATTTTCCAACGTGAAATAGCTGTGAAACAGGCTGAAATGTAACAATTCAAGGAGAAAGATTCTATTGGCTTGTATGTCGTTGTTGAGTAACTTCACTGCTTCCAAACCCTCTCCATGTGGGATTGACATGTATAAGGAAACTACAGCTATGGTACATAGCCATGCATCTTGTGTGATTGCGTTTTGAGTGGTGGTGAGTTTGTTAAGACAATCAGTAGTGTCCTGGGTGGATGATGTCCATGCCTTTACCAGTGGTTGAAGAAAAGTATTTTCCAATTGGTTCGTAAATAGAACCACATCCTGCCATGATGGGTCTAAAGGCAGGGTCTTTTGGGTCTTTATGCATCTTCGGTAGCATGTACATATTTAGTCTCTGGGGAAATTCAGGAGTTAAGAATTTTTTTACATTCTCCGATATCAATCGATATCAATCCCATTTCCAGTGCTTTGTCCAACAGAGTGGTAAGTACTTTGATGAAATCCTGTGTGGGATCTGTTTCCAGTTGAATATATGTGTCCTCATCCATGACATGGGCTCGTACTTTTCGCTCATAAAAGGAATGTTCTGCTATTTTTCTTTTGTCCCCTCCTTGTTCGCTTCTTTTCTATGTTCCTCTTTCTTCTGGTGGATGATTTGAAGTTTGGACCGTCTCTATAAAAGAATCTTTAGACGTGGTGGCCGTATGAACATCTGACGTTTTCTCCGAGCTGCTGGTGGTTAATTGAATGGGCATCCCTGTTATTATCATTTCTTGTTCCGTGACTATACTTTCTTCAGATGAAGAAGCTTCAGGTTTTTTGAAGACACGTCGTTGGGCGTATGCATCTGCCCATGTGTACGCCTGATCTAGCTTATCGTCTGTTGTGTCCCGTTCAATTTTCCTGAGTTTTCTTTCATGAATCTCCTTTGCTTGGTTCTCTAGTTTTTCATTGATGTCATTCAGAGTCTTAGTCCAGTGTTCACCATTCATTCTCTTTTCTAACTCAGTTTTGAGATCATGAATTTCTACTGCTAGGTCCTTGAGAATTCCTGATAGTTCTTCTATAATCAAAACAATTAGGTCTAGGGAACATTTATTCAGGATAGCGTACCATCTGGTCATGAAATTCTTGTTAAACTTGAAAATCATCAGTTTCAACGATATCCTAAGACCGCGAGGAATTCGTTTCACCTTGTGATATTGTATTAAGATTGTCACATGCAATCTTTGATTAACTTCTTTGTGTAGTGTGTACTCTAGTTGTTTTAAAAGTTGATTCACTGTTCCTGGAGTGGCATTAAAAGTTCTTATATCTTGAATTAAAGAGTATATAGACTCTGCTTCCTCTGTGGTATAAACCTTCGTTTCTGCTTGGTTTGACGTTAAGTGTGCAATGTTTTCCTGCCGATTCTCCCACCCAAAGTGGGGGCCAGAACCGGTTGGAGCCAGTTGTTTGGGGCAGCAAAAGGCAGGGACAGCTTCCAAAGGCGGCAGGCCTTTGAAGCGTCCCCTTCATGGACCCAGCCCATCCTGGTGGAGGGGGCATGACACCTCTGCCCAAGATGGGCTTTGTTTCTTGACCCAGAGAGCAGAGGCTCTCTACCTAGGGGTCCAGAAACCTGTCTGGTGGTGGCAAATGGTGGGCAGTCATTTACGAACCACACCAGGGCTGATCGATTTTCAGAGGGCATCTCTAAGATGCCCTCTGAGTGCATTTTACATTAAATACCACACTGGCATCAGTGTGGGTTTAATTAGCTGAGAAGTTTTCTACCAAACTTCCCAGTTTTTAGTAAAGCCATTATCGAGCTGTGGAGTTTGTAATGACCAACTCACAGACCATATACTCTTTATGGCTTTACTACACTTATAATGCCTAACAATGGACTTAGATACTGTAAGGGTACACCGCTCATGCCACTGTACCCTCACCCTAGGGCTAGTGCACACTGCTAGAGGGGTGACTTACCTAGGCCTCAGGTAGCGGGTTGCAGGCATGGCACACAGGGATATGTGCCATGTCGACTCTTCACTTTTCTCTGCACCAAAACACACAGCCTGCAATGGCAGTGTGTGGGTGTTAAGGTACAGGGCCTTTAAGGGTGGCACAATAGGTGCTGCAGCCCTTAGAGGCCTTCTCTGGTCATAGTGCCCTTGGTACCCATGGTACCTTTTACAAGGAGCTTACCTGTGGCCAGGGATGTGCCAATTGTAGGTACAAAGGTTCAGTTTTGGGAAAGAACACAGGCCCTGGGAACCTGATTGCCAGGGACTCAGGGCACATCAAGTCAGGTTGCATCAGATGTATGGCAAAAAAGTGGGGGTAACCGTGCAAAAAAAGGGGGCACTTTCCTACAATGCGCAATGTCAGCAGTTTTGCGCGTTGGAGTTTCCAAGGCGGCTCTTGCTTGGAGACGCTTTTCGTCTCAAGTAGAGCTCAGGCCTCCTATACGCCTTTTTGCCCATACCACTCCTGCCTGAGTGCTCAAGAAGATCAAGAGCGACCGGACCCAAGTCATTCGTGTGGCTCCGGACTGGGCACGGATAGTCTGGTATCTCAAGCTTCTCCAATTGAGCATTGATCCTCCGATCAGGCTGCCCCTTCAGGAG
This sequence comes from Calotriton arnoldi, assembly GCA_963921515.1. Classification (NCBI taxonomy): domain Eukaryota; kingdom Metazoa; phylum Chordata; class Amphibia; order Caudata; family Salamandridae; genus Calotriton; species Calotriton arnoldi. The sequence goes on along the minus strand of CAWUFW010003301.1, from coordinate 33,601 downwards.
GATCTTCTGTCACAGCAACAGAGGAGGGTCCTCCACCCGAACCTGTCAACTCTACGCCTTCTTGCGTGGCAGCAGTTGATAGTATTTGACCTTCCTCCCCAAATTTGCAATGGTATTTTGGCAGCCAGGCGACCCTCCACCAAGACTGTGTACGCCTGCCGGTGGAACAAATTTGTAAAATATTGTACAGAAAGATCTATTGCTCCTCTTTCTGCTTCCCTGTCTCAGGTTGTACTCTTTAATCTGACCCTTGCCAAGCAGGGCTGCGCTCTGGGCACTCTCAAAGAGTACCTTTTGGCCCTGTCTGCTTTTTTGAGGTTGTAAGACCAACCCTCTTTATTTTAATCCCCTACTGTAAACAGATTTCTCAAGGGGCGTGTACATATGTTTCCTCCTTCCCCTTTCATCATTTCTCAGTGGGACCTTAATTTGGTTCTCACCTTCCTGAGGTGTTCCCCGTACGGACGTTTGTACAACTGCCCCTGCCAGCAGCTTACCAACTATAGGAGGCAGGCTTGGTATATGGTACACACTTATTTATTTTAAGCACCTTGCACTTATCCAGGCACACTTATGGCGATTTTAGTGGTCTTTGATAACCTTTTGAAAGCTCTCAAAGTGGTAGCTGTGGATAGCAGCCGTCAGGCTTATCTTGAAGGAGAGTTAAGCAGCTTATTTTACCAGGTTAATCATGTAGTGTAGGTTAAACTAAAAAGAAACACACAGTGTACATATAAAAATAAGGCTATTTATCACACAACACTCACTAACACTTTAGTATGTCTCCTACCTGGAGATATAAACACAAATATACAAAAATACTTCAATTGTACTAAGGTAAGTAGCACAAAATACATTGGTCTCCATGGGGAGACCAAACCCTATATTAAGACAGTGGAATGCGAACTGCGACGGAAGTCAGGACATGGACCAGGAGACTCAGAGGAGCTGGGGACGCAAGGAACCACCCAAGGTAATTACCCAGGGACCCCACTGAGGCTGTGTGCAGAGTAGAAACACAGCCCCATGTCCAATAGAACTCAACGGGGGAGTCGCAGTTGCAGTTTTGCAGAAGAAGGACCCTTCTCTGTGGACCCTGAAGAAACCCAGTGGAACACAGAAGTTTGGAGAGTCACCCCACCCGTGGATACCCCAGGATCTAGGATACCTACACCAGGGAAGCTAGGTGCATAGGTGCGAAGTGACATCGGAAACCGCCGTAGACCACAATGGAGGACTTCAGAAAAGATGCAGCTGGAGCAGACTGCAATATCAGACTATAGGAGGTAGCCCATAAATTCTTTAGAGAACAGGGCCAACATGTGTAACATACAACAATGTCTCTAAGGGTGTAAGTTAATGGTCAAATTTTTAGTAGCATAATTAATTGCTAGGAGCACAAGGAGAAAACAGGGTGACAAAAAATTCAATGTGACAATGTAAATTAGGTTTTTTGAATAACTACATATATTTTTTATATAGATAACTTCATATATTTAAACATGTATGAGAACAGCACTGCGTTACATTAAATGGCATGTAACCTGTGGGATACTGTGCACAAGTGCTCGTGAAATGGTGAACGACGCAAGTGACACGTGAGGAAGTATGTACAGCGACACGAAAGGGCGCAACAAAGAAACAGTTGGTGACAGAATTTACATTGTAGAAATAACCAAACAGTAAATGTTAATATATACAAGGGAATTCAAGATGGGTATCCTCGGAGAAATAGCGCTGTAATTTTCGCTGTGAGAGTCGACGGCGTTTCGGCCTGTAGGAATGTTTAGGCCATCATCAGGACCAGGTTACACTTATTTTTATGACAGTGCTGTGGGTAAGATTAAAAACACTCAATGGTGGACCGAGCAGGGGAAAAAAGAGGGGGGAGGGGAAATAGAAAAATGATTTAGGATGAGTCCAAGAGGTGAAGACAGTTAGAACGCGGCGATTACAAGATAAGGGTAGAAGGATTACCGCGTGACTAGGCTCAAAGAAAAGTAGCAGGGCACCAAGCATGTTGTCCCTGCCTGTGATCTGGGATGCGCAGGGGCGCAGGAGCAGCCAGGAGGGGTCACGACGACTTACACGTAGATCGAGACAGGGTATCCCATTCGTAGACGTGCAGGGTCCTTTAATTGTTCAGGCTGAGTCAGGACGCATCCATCTGAAGTAAGGAGATGGAAGGGTAAAGTAAGCCGGTGTGGGATAGTGGGTGAAACTAAGGGGTAGTAAGGGTGGAAAACTTACAGGTCTGGTGGAATTAGAAAGGCTACGTAGGGAGGTCTCTGGAAGTGAGTCCAGAGAAGGTCCGAAGGGTACTGCAAGGATAAGCAGTAAGGAAGGAGCTGCAAGGTGCAGTCGTCTGGGAGAGGGGAGAAAAGGGAAGGTTAGAGGTTCTTAGCTCATGGGGGAACCCATTAGAGCAAGTGTGAAAAAAACAGCTAAGGTCATGCGAGGCCAAGCAAGTGAGGGGCCATACACCAGGATTGTGTTCCTGCTGGTGAGCGACCGTGGTAGCTCAATTGCTGCGGCTAAGAAGTGGTAGAGTGCGCGGAGATAGTAAGCGCCACCAAGGTAGTGCAGCTCAGCGTGGTTCGGAGCTGAAGAGTCTAAATGGAAGACTCAATGTAGCTGGTAAGGGGGCGTGATCCCTTACGGGGATGTAATTTTCTGATGAGGAATCGGTAAGTAATTGCATAGAGGCGTGGGCGCCTACGCGGTAGGAAAGTCAACTGCGGCCAAGAACTGGTGCGTGGATACCTAGCAGTTAATGCAGTGTGGCTTGAAGATGAGCGCGATCCCGTGCGGGAATGTAAGACAAGCGCACATTCCAAAGTGTTGAATTGAGCAGTGAGTTAAAAGGAAGCATGTGCGCCTACGAAGTATAAAAGCCCAAAGCGGCCAACAATTAAGTGCATGGACACCAGGCATCTCGATGATTATGAATTTAGAAATTAACGCACACATAACAGGACTGGGTAGACAGGTAGAGGGGCCATTATTATCAACGGTCGATCAAGGAAGGAGGCTGAGATGGGCCCAGGTAGACGAAGCAGGGTTCAACGTGGCCTTGTTCAGCAAAGGCTCTAATGATATTATGAATTGCCTGGATCTAGAGGTAGGAGGGGCAGATCTCATTGAGGCTTTTACGAATATTGCCTCTTTGGTTAGCAATTTGTTGAAATCTCAGTCACGTGGGCACACGGGTGACTCACCCAGATGGTTCAATAACCAATGTTCAACTACCCTGCATAAGTTGAAGGACGTGCTAAAACAGTCTCCCAGTGATAGGGAGCGGGTGGCGGCTTGCCGTGCAAGCTACAAATTAGCGTTAAAACAACGCAAAGGCCAATTACAGCGGATAGCCTGGGAGGAGCTCCTTGAAGCGGCGGAGACGAAGGACTCCGAACGTTTCTGGAAGGTAATAAATAGCCCCTGTTTCATGGACCCAAATAAGCCCGGGCTAAGTGATAATATACTTCCCGAACAGTGGCAGCAGCACTTCCAGGGCTTATATAATCACTCGACCAGCCAGGCGGATGCGCAGTTGGTATTCACTCCAACGAGGTCTGTCCCTGTTGTCTTTTCTTTGGAGGAAGTTACTATTGGTATAGAGGGCCTTATGAGAAACAAGGCCCCAGGACCGGATGGGATTCCACCTGATCTTTTTAGATCTAACCCACAGGTTTGGGCACCCTTATTAACAAGGGTGCTAAATGCAGCAATAAGTGTTGCAATGCCAGCATCCTGGTCCTCAGCCATCATAGTACCGATTTTCAAGAAGGGCGACAGGGACAGCCCACATTGCTATAGACCAATATCTTTGATAGACGTCTCGGCAAAGGTTTTGGGACGGGTGATTTTAAATAGGTTAATGGAGTGGGCTGAGACCGCAAATATAATCACCGATGTTCAATACGGCTTCCGTCCAGGGAAATCAACAGTAGATCAATGTCTCAATCTTTATTTCATCACTGCCAAATATACGTTAGTAAAGGGGGGGGCTTTTTATTTGGCTTTTATGAACCTCTCAGCGGCTTTTGACCGCGTGAACCGGAATAAGCTGTGGAAAGTAATGGCAAATCAGGGGGTGGACCCAGCACTAATAAATATACTCCAATCGCTGCATTATAGCACCACGGCTGCGGTAAGGTATACTCAGGATGGGAAAGTCACCAATTACTTTAGATGTTCAAGCGGTGTCAGGCAGGGATGTATACTGGCCCCATTCCTGTTTACCTTATACATCAATGGTCTGGATGCCGCCCTGCGTGATGTTAAGACAGATTTACCACGAATAGGGAAAAGAGCAGTACCGGTCCTGTTATATGCAGACGATGCGGTGCTGTTGGCCCGTACCCCCCATGGCCTACAACTTTTAATTAATGGTTTTGTAGAGTTCATGGAAAATCTTGAGATGGCCCCTAATCTCACAAAATCGTATGTAATGGAGATGGGGAAAAAGTCAGTTAAATCATATAAATATCTTATAGGATCTCATGTTTTAGGCAAAATTCCAGCTTTTGCTTACCTGGGTATTTTATTTGATGGGCAGCTAAATTTCAAACACCTGTTTGAAGAAAAATCGCTGTCATTGATTAGATCTACAGGTGCAATTGCGAATTTCGCACATAGACTTGGGCTATGGACCCCGGATGTGATTTTAAAATTGTACAATTCAATCTGTTGCGCCAAGGTGTTGTATGGTAGCGAGATATGGGGATTTGCGAAAACTACTAACCTACAAATGGAAGAAAACAAATACATGAGGCGCTTATTGAGGGTTCCCCATAGTACCCCGGCATTTATAGTCCATGAAAAACTAGGAGCCAGTTATATCTCGGACCTAGTGGCGGTCAGGCCTATAATTCATTGGTTAAAGATCTGGTTAAATGAAGAGATAGGCCTGACAAGGCTTGTTGTCCTAGATTGTTTGTCCTTGGACAACGTTATGAAAATTCCATGGCTAAAATATGTGCGGGATTGTCTATATAAAATGGGACGGCATGCACTGTTCGATAAACCAGATACCATAAGCCAGAAGGATGAGATAGATATTAAAGTGTTGTTTTTAAAGTATAGTTTGGCTCAACGTGAGAATAATGAACTGGTTAAACCGACAGTGAGAGATCATGTCTTAGTGAAGTCATCCCAGAGGATAGAACCATACTTAACCATAATGACAAGTGCACATGAAAGATTTTTAATCACGCGTTTTAGACTCAATTTTATTCATCACATCTTGGCTGTCCCAGCAGGTTTTAGTATAAACTTAGGTGAAAGAGGGCCCTGCGGCTGCGACAATGTGTCTCCGCAGGATACCCTCCATTTCCTTTTTAATTGTTCATTTTACGCCCTCCCCAGGAAAAGGTTTTTGAAGACACTATTGCTGAATTCTGGGATCAGACAGGCACGCGTGGCATTGTTGTTTTTAAAACTTTCATCTGATGTTTTAACCTTGTGTGGTGTGGTTAATTTTTTAAGAATGGCCCTAAAACTAAGAACCACGAGAGAGGTCTGTAATTTTTAGATATATGAGGACTTTTTAGTGTTTTTAGGTATGTTAGGGGATGTTTCTGACGGGATATGTGCAATTTTTGTATTATGAAATCTTTGTATTGTGAAATGTTGGGTAGGAGCAATCTTGGCATGTATTTTAATGTTAATGCTTTTATGATTTGTGTATCAAATCGAATAAAGTAAATATTGATTGATTGATTGATTATGCCGGTGAAGTGCGAGATCGCATGCGATGATATGTGAAGTCCGCTTGATCTAGTATCGGAAGGACTGAGTTTGCGCGTGCGAATTTCGTCTGGGGGATTGCCCAGATACTTACTAGATTCAGATTGAGCAGTGAATAATAAGGAAGTATTCGTGCCTAAGATGGTAAAGAAGCCCAATGCGGCCAACAATTATGCGCGTGGACACCGGGCATCTCAATGGTTATGCCGGTGAGTAGCGAGATCGCATGCGGGGAGAAGTGTAGTACGTCCGATCTAGTATCGGAATAAGATGGCGCAGGAATGAGGGAAGCTACTGGGGTACTTACTGAATTCAGGCACGAAGTCGGAGTAGCAGGGGAATTAATCCGTGGTGTGTCGAGCCGGCATTAGTCTGGCTAGAACACAGGCGTGTAGTTAGGCAGGATAGCTGTAGGAAAAGCCGGTAGAGTTACGTGGTACGCATCAGCATATTTGCGTTCTGAATAGCTAAACCTGTGACTAGCATGAGGGGGGCAAAGGAAAGAGAAGAAAGACCAATACTTCTCGTGACTACAATTGGTACACATATTTTTAGGAAAAGTGTTTGATAATCATTTTAACAGTTCGATCCCTTGGTAGTCAAATACCTGTAAAAACATTTTCATGAAAAAAGAATAAAATTGTAATTTAACCTCTTGATTTAAAGACAGTTAGGTAGAAGGTTTTACATAACAGCAATAGGTCCATTAAAATTAGGGAAGGTCATTTTCAAGGAATATCAGATACAGATTACAATGCAGGCAGTATTTAGGAAAGTAAATTTCATTACTGTAGTAAGTGCAAAAAAGTCATGATATTTAGTATAGTGTACATTGAGTCAAACTTGTAATAACACAAAAATTGCAACAACAATTCTAACAACAATTACACAAAAATTGCAACAACAATTCTGCATTGGCCAGGACTTGAAGTTTAATTAGGGTGGGTTAGTGCAATTTGTAAACAGACAGATTTAAAGACGTGGTGATCTTCCAGAATAGGTGGGCGAGTAAGGGGCATTGTGGCATGCTGTCAACGTACAGCTATATAGGTGGACCACCGGACTGGTGGGTCTAATCCGGATAACAAGGACAGTAAAGAGGAGAAATATTCATGTATGCATGTCTATGAATGCACCAGGGGTACAAACATATGATGTCTACTGCGGCAGCTGGTGAAGACTGTGCAGGAGTCCTGTGGAATCCAAGGGTGAATTCTTGAAGTGAAGAGCCTGTAAGTAGAGGGGACAGTGTCTATGCCACTTGGAGGTGGCCAGGAAGCACGGAAGAGCAATGCCCACCGATGATGGACGGTTGAAAAGAGTTGACGGTGACCTTGTCGCTGCAGCTGTGAGGACCAGGTGATGGTTGAGGAAGACCAGAAGCTGTGTATGAGCTGTCCCACGTCGGAAATCGAGAACCACGGGGTTGGTGTCCAGCAGGAGCACCAGTAGGACTTGGCAGCTGCAGCAGGCGTGGAAAGTGAACAAGGAGCAACGTTGGGACCAGCAAGGTCCAAGGGACTCACCACAAGCAGGAGAGTCAGAGCAGGCCCTGAGCAAGCAGTGGAGCCCACTGAAACAGAAGAAGACCTTCAGGAAGACCCACAGGCCGGAGGCACAGGAGTCGCAAGAGGACCTTGAGCAGGTCACCAAGAAGGAAAACCCACGGTGTAGAGGATGCGGTGAGGACGCTGTACTTGGCAGGAAGAGATGCTGAAGGCTGGAGCTTCTTGTAGCTCGAAGTTCTCTGGAGTGCAGAGCCAACAAGCCTTGGCAGTAGCAAGTCAACGCTGTGCACAGGGGTTTAGTCCAAGCGGTTCCGACGAGGGATACTGGCCTCAAAATTGCGGAGAGGACAGGTCAGGCCTCGAGGGAGTTGTAGAACCACCACCTGTGTTGCTGAGCCTTTCGAACTACGTGGGACGTCAGGAGCAGCAGACTGGTCATCTTCATTGCAGTGCTTGCAGATGCAGGTGAGTGACTCCTTCACTCCAGGGGAGATTACTACAGGTGTCTTTGCTGCCCACAGGTCTGTTGAAGATCCTGGATCAAGCACAGACACAAACGACAAAGAAGACTTACAGAACAGCAAGACTAGGAGCAGCAGGAGTCTTCCGTGATGCAGTCTCGGTTACAGGCGAAGTCCAGCGAAGTCCAAGTGCACAGACAGTCAAAGAGTGACGTGGTTTCAGGCTTGAGTCTTGTCCCATGACGAATCTGACGACCCACCCACAGGTAAGCCCTTAAATACCCTAGGAAAGGGATTAGGACGACTCAGGGGCCCCTCCCAGAGGAGGGGCTGGACAGAGAGGAGGATACTTACATGTCCTTTGTCCAGTTCCGCACCAGACCTGAAGCCAAGCGCTCCCTGAACTGGCTCAAAACGAAGTATGCAAGGAGGGCACCAAATGTGCCCTTCAAATCAGTCTGGTGGCGCTGGAAAGCAACCCCACCCCAGCCCAATACACTAAATTCTGTCCGGAAGGTAGTCACACCTCCCTGTGACAGGAAACCTATTGTTCTACCTTCCCCTGCTGGAGCTCAGCTCAGCAGCAGGAGGGCTGAAACCTTTCTGGGGTCGGCAGCAGCACTAGCTTGCTGTCAGACCCTGAAAGCTGTTACCGAAGTCCTGGGGGTTTCCTGGAGGAGCCCCCCCGGTGCATGGAATCATACCTCCATCATGGATAACGGTGTTGGGGTATGATTCCAACATGTTTGATACCAAACATTCCCAGGTTCGACACAGCCACTACATAGTTAGCCATCGCGTAATGACGGATGGTCACTATTTGTATCAAAATGGCTGGCCGCACTTACAAGGCCTTGAGAATTGACTCTGAAGTTTTTAGGGGTGTCCTGCTCATGCAGGGGCGCCCTCACACTTATAACCAAGCACCATGCCTTCACGACTGAAATGCCTGCCATATGGGTGATTTTAAGTGTAGTGACCTCAGATATAAGAAAATGAATATCTGTTTTGAGAGGTGCAAGCACCAACTCACACAGGCAGCAATGGCAGGCCTGTAGTCACAGTTTAAGTGGTCTCTCATGCGTGGCACAATACATGCTGCAGCCCAATGGAGACCCCTGGTGTACCTATGCCCTGGGTACCTTAGTACCATATACTAGGAACTGACCAGCAGCCAATTGTGGAGTTACAGAAGTACTTACCATGGTCAATTTAGGGAGGAAGCAAAGTGAGTGGGGTCCTGATTCGCAGGAGCCCATTCAGAATAGTCAAAAAAACATACTGACACCAGCAAAAAATGTGGGTAGTCAGGAAAGCAGATCCTACTTTCCTACACCAACAAAACAGCCCTTTTAGTGGCAATACCATCTGCCAGGAAGATGAGCGAATTGCAGGTTCTGTCATCCAAGCCTTCTTACCTGACCATCTTTCCTGATAAGTTGGTGCTTTGCACTATGGCCTCTTTCTTACCGAAAGTGGTAACACATTTCCATGTTGGGCAATCTGTCACCCAGCCCACTTTCTGCGCTCTTCCTCATCCCTCTAAAGAAGAGGAGCGACTCCACCATCTGGACCCAAAAAGAATGTTGTCGTTCTACCTTGACTGCACAAAAGAGTTCCAGATAGATGGCCGACTCTTCGTGGGGTACGTATGAGCGAAGGGTCGTGCGGTGCAGAAAAGGATGATCTCTCAGTGGGTTGTTCTTTGCATCAAAATCTGCTATGCTCTGGCAAAAAACAGCCCCCTGAAGGCTTAAGGGCTCATTCTACCAGAGCTAAGGCTGCTACCACGGCCCTGCAACGTGGTGTCCCAGTCCTCCACATTTGTCAGGCAGCAACATGGGCATCTCTGCACGCGATGACTAAGCACTACTGCCTGGACGGTCAAGTCTGCAGGGACACGTTTTTGCTGCTCTGTCCTGCAGGACTTCCTGGTCTAACTTGTCCACACTCACCTCCGGGGATAGTATTGCTTGAGTATCTATTCAAAGGTAAGGAATTTGCAGCTAGATGTCTCTATCAGATGGACAAGTTACTTCCCTTCGATAACGACTTATCTGGTGGAGACATAGGGGCCGATTCCGATCTCGGCCGGTAGGGCTCCGAATAGGATTCGGCTTTACCGGATCCGATTCGGAGCCCTTGTTCCCGACCGAATCGTACGCGGGTCCGGCCGAGCGAGTACGATGCGAATTCGCCGACCGACTCGTCCGGGCGACCCGACCGCTCCGACCGACTCGTACCCGGATCGTACCGCTCCGACCGACTCGCTCGGACCCGATTCGCACCGCGCAATGGAGACGTTTTCCGGCCGGGTAAGTACGATGCGCACCTCGACCGCTCCGACCGACTCGCGCCGTCCGACTCGAACTCGCTGTCGGAGCCGTACTTTGGGGGTCCGTGTCGGACCCCTGTACGCGTACCCGTGCGAGGCGCACACAGGGGGACCCATGGGTCCCCCTACCTGTGCGTGTACGCCGCGAAGCGCTTCACGGCGTACTCGCTGTAGGGGGCGCCCTTGTCCGCCTCGCACCCATTGAGGCAATGGGAGCCCGCGTACGCGTTGTACGACCGGCTCCCATTGAGTTCACTGGGAGTCCGACCGACTCGTGTCCGGTGGCATACTAATGCATCGGACTCGTTCGGTCGGACTGCACGGGTCCGATTCGGTCGGAAATCTCTCCGGGTCCGGCTCGGTCGGAGAGATTTCCGGCCCGAATCGGAATCGACCCCATAATCTAACCGCAGATTCCTTACTGACCCATCCACCCTCCCCACACTGTGGACAGGATTTTAGGGTCAGGGCTTTTCCCTTTCAGGGCCCTAGTTTTTCAGAAACACATCAGTGTCAGTACACTTCATGGCTCTGCGCTCCTGGTGTCGAAAGTCGTGAAAAGTAACTGACATCAGCATGCCAAGGTGGCGCCTATATAGGTGACAAGGATGTCACAACCGGGGAGACAAAGCTGATGATGTCATGTGGAGCCGACTGACACCATCTACCGGCGCGCAAGGATATTGCTCGAAGGAAAATCTTCCGGTGCCAGACTGACGCCTGGGAAATTCAAAGGTGGCTAAATCATGTCTCTACCATATATGGCATTACCGAAGGTAAGTAACTTTCCCATTAAACCTAACCCACATAAATAGGAACGACAGGTACAATGGCAGAGCACCATCACAAGGGGTTAAGGGAAATCTAAGGTTACAGCCAGCACGGACCATCGAACGGAACAGCATGGAGCACAGTATTACACATTTAGTTCTAAATAGTGCCTGTATGTGGAGCATCAGGAGATTATGAAGGCTGAGCAGAGGATGATGTGTGTGCCAAAATATAAGTGCATAGAGGTAACCATATATCTCGGGGTAATGAAGTGGGAGGCAAGAGTTCGGCATACAGTGTCAATTGTTTACTGTCAATTGTTCACTACAGTATATAATTTTTTTTTAAACACACTTTATTGGGGTTTTCAGGTTTTATACATCATACAAGCATTAAATTTCGCGCCATCAGAAGTCCATGATGCATTTTTTACAGTGGTGGTCAGTACCATTACATTTGCACTTCCATACAGAATGTAGTTCGCGAGACATAGCAACCTTGCGATATATTATACATTGAACTGATATTTCTGCAACAATTGCAGCATATTGTCTGTATTCATACGCAAGTGTTTCAACATTATTCCTAAACTTAATTAACTTTCCCCCCCCCTCCCTCCCAACTCTACTGGACCCACCCCTATACATGTCCTTTTCACATGGTTCCGTCATATCACACCCAGTCATACTTGTAAGGGCTGTCCGTGTTTATGTGGTGCTTATACGCAACATTATCATGTTTAAGGTTGTCTTATATGTGCAGCGACTGGGTTATAGTACACACCTATTCCTCTTGGGCTATGGGGACGGGTGCAGGTTCAAGGGACTTAAATGCTTCCATTATAAGGTCCCATTCCATTGAGATAGGTCTTTTGCGGAGGCCCCGGGCTTCTTCCCGTCATATGGCCGCGCTTTTGGCGCTTCCCCACCTCACCACCTCTCCATGCCAAGTATACTCAGTGGGGGACCTGGCTGACTTCCACCGCATTGTTATGCAGCGTTTCGCTATTAGTAGCGCCAGGTCAACAAAGCGTAATTGTACTTTCTGTGTTTTCGGGCGTCGAGTCATACCCACCGGGCAGTTGCCAGCCATTTCCAGTATGGGGAGGCCTGTTGTTCACTACAGTATATTAGATCTGTAATCCAATCTTTGAATTAAGGTGCCCTGCCTCGTCCCCACCGACATGCAACTCGTCTCTTAGCAAGCAGTAGAGCCTGCACCACATACCCCCTATACGCAGCATCCAGGTTTTTGACGTGCCTGAGAAGAGCCATGAGAGGGGGGGGGGGTGAGCAAAAGTTTTTACTCTATCAGAATGGAGAGAGCAGCTCGTCCCTCCTGCCAATATGATTGTACTGGCCCACAGGACCAAGCCAATTGAAGGAAATCATCACCGGCCATCCTTCATCTGATGCAAGTATCATCCAGCCTAAACACAAACTTATGCAGTTTGACAGGAGTGTGGTATGCCCAGTGGAGGAACATGTAATGGATAATTCTGAGTCTACTACTGGACGCTATCTGCCCTGTCTGTGCACAGCAATTCCGCTGCTACTTATCCGTGAGTAACCTCCCAAATTCTATATCCCACTGGGAATATGCCTGTCCCCAATAACCCGGAGATTCTGCCTGTGCAGTACGATACAATGAGGAAACCAAGTGCCTTGAACTAGTGGTTTGCAGCAAATTATGAAGGGCATTGAATATGATGGGTTTCAGAGGGAAAGTCTGATACAGCCGTCTTAGTGTTACATTTTAGACTAATATATGTGAAGTCTTCCATGGGGGAGGCTGGAGCAGCTCTCATAGTCGGCCTGCAAAATGAAGAATCCATTGCAGTACAAATCTCCCCAAGAATTAAAGCCCTGTCTCTTGCACTGAAGTCTACACAGCAACTCCTGGGTGACGGGTAGAAAGGGATGATAGGTTAGTGGGACCAAAGGAGAATACAGGACCTTCTTACCCACTTTACGACACAGTCTCTGCGAAGCACCTGAGGTGCACGCCACAGTGGACGAGTAAATGGAGGGAGTCCTTGACGAAGTGCCTAGGAATGAAGTAGAAGGAGTCAGGTCATATACCCTTGCTCGACAGCCAAATGGGGGAGTAACGGGGTGGGGCGGTACCAGTGACCAGCATGGTGAGTTGAGCACATAGGCCTCAAACCCACCCTCTTGAAAGGGTAATCTGAGGGTGTCCATTGTATGCGCAGCTGTCTCCCCGCCCATGCTAAATTAATTAATTGTGTTTTTAGTGCCTGGAAAAATCGTCAATTCAGCAGGATGGGTATGTTCAAAAGAGATATATTAGCTAAGACTGAAGCACCATTTTCATTAGGGCGAAACTGCTAGCTAAAGACAGCGGAAGAGAAACCCAGCATGTAATTTGATCAGTGAGTGCAGAAAGGGCAGTGTCAAAATTAGAGCTTATTACTTCCTCCCTGTCCCGGGAGACCCCTGTACCCAGATACTTAGGGGCAGATTTACAAGGACTGGCGCATCTCTGCAAATCAGCAGGGATGTGCCAGAATAGATGCGACACGCAATTCTCCCCTTGCGCCACCACGGATGCGCCGCATTTACAATGCGGCGCACCATGGTGCAAGGATAGGCAGATACGTGTCGTATCTTGTGGCGTAAGGGCGGCGCATTGCTGGAGTCGTGTCGCAAGCGCGACACAACTCCAGCAATGCTCAGGGGCCGCCCATACTTAACGTGGTGCGTCACTCCTTACGCCTGCTTCAAGCAGGCGTAAGGGTTTGACGCAGCGGCGTCGTAAAACTGACTCAGTGAAACCTTGTAGATTTCACTGCATCACTTTTACGAGGCTTTCCTGCGACGGAACGCCCACATTAAACCTGACGCAGGTTTCATGTGGCGCAGGGCTTTACAACGTGACGCATCTCCCTAGATGCGTCACGTTGTAAATAAGTCGCAACGTGGCGCATGGTTTACGCCGCCGCTGCGTCACAGAAGTGACGCAACAGCGGCGTAAATGTGTCGCAAGAGGCTTGTAAATCTGCCCCTTAAGTTCTGCCGGGCACCACTGTTGAGGAAAGCCCGGGGTGAAAAGTATTGTGGCCTGTGTGATGGGAAAGATCTGCGATTTATCCCAGTTGATCTGAATGCCTGACAACCTGCGGAACCGGACAAACTCCCTCAAGATGCCATTCAGGCTTAGAATCTCGAATGAAGAGGGTAATATCTTCAGCGTAAAGAGAAAGTAACAGGTGTTGTCTAGGGTAGTGCAGAGCATAGTCATGATAGTGCTCCGTCAACTTGCCGGCCAGTGGCTCAGCCGGGAAAGCAAAAAGTAATGGCGATAACGGGCGTCCCTGCTGTGTACTTAGTGTAATCACAAAGGAGGGGGGAAATCGTGCAGTTAATACACACCCTGGCGACGGGGTGAGAATAGAGGAGCGCAATCGAAGACAGAAAGGTACTGGGGAATCCCATCCTGCCGAGAATGACCTGCAGGAAGTCCCAGTGGAGAAAGTCGAAGGCCTTAGTAGTGTCTAAGAAGACCACCAATGCAACCAAGTCTGGATTAATATCCTGCAGTTCTGCAAACAGTGTTCGGAGGTTGTAGGAGGTGAAGCGTCCAGGAATGAAACCAACTAGTCGGGGCAGACCAGAAAGGTCATAAAAAGCGCCAGCCTATTAGCAAGTTGCTTAGCTAAGATTTTGACATTGCAGTTGAGCACGGAGAGCGGTTTATAATGCTCACAGTGATCTGAGGGTTTACCTGGTTTAAGCAGCGTGATAATCAAGGCCTCACGCATAGAAGGGGGGAGCTGCCCCTCCTCCCTCGCTTCTTTAAAATCAGTAAGCAAGACTGGTGCCAAGATATCCGCATCAGCCTTATAAAATTCAGCTGGTAGTCCGTCAGGCCCCGGTGCCCTACCAGCCTCCCTGACCTCTGTAGTAAAATCCTGTTCAAGGAAAGTGCACTGTGTGTCGCTAAGCCAACCCAATGCTACATCCTTCAAGTAGGATCCTACCACAATAAGAGAAGTGTGGTGAGAGCTATAGAAGGCTGAAAAAGTCTGGAGGATACTAGGGGTGTCAATATGCAGCTTATCCCGGCCCCCCCACCCCCGAAATACCGATTATATCATTCGCCGCCTAGGGACACCTAATCACAGTTACTAGAGTTTTGCCCGGCCTCTCACGTGCTCTGTAGGCCTGTGCAGTGGCATATTTATCTCAAAATAGGCACTCCCTAGTGGCCACCTCATAAAACTCTGATAACACTGACTTAAATTGTTGGACTAGCAGGGACCCGTGGCTGCTGCCTGCTGAGTTTCTAAACACTTAAGATCCTTCTCCAAGCGGTATAGGTGACCTCCTAGTAAACCTAACACCCTCCCACTCTTAGCAAGCCACAACCCTCATATGGTGACCTTAAAGGCCTCCCATACTGTGCCAATTAACGTCACAGTTCCTTCAATTACGTTTAAAGAATTCGGAGATGTTCTGCACTAGCTCTTCCTTAAATTGATGGTCTAACTCTGTGAGTGGAGAAAGAGGCCAGTTAGCTCCTAGTTGTACCTGTGAAGGAATAGACAGTGCAAGCAATATAGAGGAGTGATCAGAAAGAGTATGTGCCAGATGTGTATCCTCCCACACCCAGGATCCCATCTCTCTAGAAACTATCCAGTAGTCCACCTGAGACCAGCTCCGATGTTCCCCAGAATAGAAGGTACCTTTTCTGGCGTGTAGGTGGCGAACTCTCCCTATGTCTAGCAGTTCATGGTTCCTCATGATATCTTGAAGGGTGAGCAGTCAAAATATCGAAATTTCAATGTCGACATACCAAAATATCGATAGTGAAATATCTATGGTATAAAATATCGATGTTTAGTATGTCGACATCAAAAATGTCGATATTGGAATGTGTAGTAAAATATCGAAGTATAATATATCGAATGTCATAATATCGTTGTATTAAAATATCGATTAAGTGTAGTATTGTGTAAATTTCTGTATGTTTTGTAA
This sequence comes from Calotriton arnoldi, assembly GCA_963921515.1. NCBI lineage: Eukaryota > Metazoa > Chordata > Amphibia > Caudata > Salamandridae > Calotriton > Calotriton arnoldi. The sequence goes on along the minus strand of CAWUFW010003301.1, from coordinate 17,781 downwards.
TATTTTGTATATAAGTGTTTTAATATGTTATTTGTAATGAATTAAAAAAATATTTTTATATATTTTAAATAATTTAAAATGTAAAGGAAATTTTATATATAATTTTAGGAGCGGGATGTTGGGTTTATAGGGGATAAGGGTGGGGAGTGTTTTAAAAATATTTCTTTAAAAATAAATATTATATAATTTTTTTACAAATTTATAATTTATTTATAAAAAATAGGAAATTTATATTTAAATTTAAATTTTATATATAATTTTAGGAGCGGGATGTTGGGTTTATAGGGGATAAGGGTGGGGAGTGTTTTAAAAATAATTATTTAAAAATAAATATTGTGTAAATTTTTTACAAATTTATAATTTATTTATAAACATAGGAAATGTATATTTAAATTTAAATTTGATAAATAATTTTAGGAGCGGGATGTTGGGTTTATAGGGGATAAGGGTGGGGAGTGTTTTAAAAATATTTTTTTTAAATTAAATATTATCTAAAATTTTGCAAATTTATAATTTATTTATAAAAAATAGAAAATATATATTTAAATTTAAATTTGATAATTAATTTTAGCAGTGGGATGTTGGGTTTGTAGGGGATAAGGTTGGGGAGTATTTTATAAATATATATTTTATATTAAATATTTTAAAAAAATAAAAATAATTGAGAATGTATTTATTAAAACAAAAAGTAATATTTAAATTTTCAATAGAAATTTATTTTTAGTAGTGAATTTTTCATTTTATAGGGTATAAGGGTGGGTAGTTTTAACAAAATTAATATTTTTAAATTTATATAATGACCATTTTTAATAAATTTATAAATAATTTAAATGTAAATTAAATTTTATTTTTAGGAGTGGGATGTTGGGTTTATAGGTGATGATGGTGGGGAGTGTGTTAAAAATATATAATTAAAACTAAATATTAATAATATATTTAAAGATTTATAAAAAAAAAAAAATTATAAATATATGGAAATTTAAAATTGAAATTATATTTTGGAGCAGTGGTTTGTTTTGTTAAATGGGATAATGTTGGGTAGTGCTTTAAAAATATATATTTTAAATTAAATATTATCAAAGTTTAGAATAAATTTGGAATTATTTTTTAAAATAAAATAAAATATTGAAATATAAATTTGATAAATATGTTTATGAGTGAGTTGTTGGGTTTTTAGGGGATAAGGGTGGTGAGTATATTACAAATTATATATTTATAATTAAATCTTATTAAAAAATATGAAAATGTTAGATTTTATTGAAAAATAAATAGATTTATAGAATTATAAATTTGAAAATTATTTTTAGTAGTGTGTTTTTGGGTTTATAAGGTATAATGTTTGGGAGTTATTATGAAAAAATATTTTTTGTGGGATGTAATTGGTAATGTTTAGTTATCAGTATATAGTTTATTTAAATTTATATTGCAGTGTGAATAGTTAATTATTTATGTTTACTGTCCAGCATCTACTCTAATTTAATATAGACTGGAGTGGGAATAGTAAATTATTTATGTTTAGTGTCCAGCATCTACTCTAATTTAATATACACTGGATTGGGAATAGTAAATTATTTAGGTGTACTGTTAAGCACCTACCCCAATTTAATATAGACTGGAGTGGGAATAGTAAATTATTTATGTTTAGTGTCCAGCACCTACTCTAATTTAATGTAGACTGTAGTGGGAATAGTAAATTATTTAGGTTTACTGTTAAGCACCTACCCCAATTTAATATAGACTGGAGTGGGAATAGTAAATTATTTATGTTTAGTGTCCAGCACCTAATCTAATTTAATATAGACTGCAGTGGGAATAGTAAATTATTTAGGTTTACTGTTAAGCACCTACCCCAATTTAATATAGACTGGAGTGGGAATAGTAAATTATTTATGTTTAGTGTCCAGCTCCTATTCTAATTTAATATAGACATAGGGGCCGATTCCGATTCGGGCCGGAAATCTCTCCGACCGAGCCGGACCCGGAGAGATTTCCGATTGAATCGGACCCCAGCAGTCCGACCGGACGAGTACGATGCATTCGCATGCTATCGGACTCGATTCGGTCAGACTCCCATTGAAGTCAATGGGAGCCGGTCGTACAACGCGTACGCGGGCTCCCATTGACTCAATGGGTGCGAGGCGAACGAGGGTGCCCCCTACAGCGGGTACGCGTCCATGCGCATCGCGGCATATATGCACAGGTAGGGGGGACCCATGGGTCCCCCCTGTGTGCGACTCGCGCGGCTACGCGTACAGGGGGGTCCGACGCGGACCCCCAAAGTACGGCTCCGACAGCTCTTTCGAGCCGGACGGCGCGAGTCGGTCGGACTGCTCGCGGCGCGCATCGTACTTACCCGGCCGGGAAACGTCTCCATAGCACGGTGCAAGTTGTGTCCGTGCGAGTCAGTCAGAGCGTGTTGAAGCCGCGTACGAGTCGGTCGGCGATTTCGCGGGCGCTTGCATCGTACTCGCTCGGCCGGACCCGCGTACGATTCGGTCGGGAAACAGGGCTCCGAATCGGATCCGGTAAATCCGAATCCGATTCGGAGCACTACCGGCCGAGATCGGAATCGGCCCCTGAATTGGGAATAGTAAATTATTTAGGTGTACTGTTAAGCACCTACCCCAATTTAATATAGACTGGAGTGGGAATAGTAAATTATTTATTTTAGTGTCCAGCACCTACTCTAATTTAATATAGACTGGAGTGGGAATAGTAAATTATTTAGGTTTACTTTTAAGCACCTACCCCAATTTAATATAGACTGGAGTGGGAATAGTAAATTATTTATGTTTAGTGTCCAGCACCTACTCTAATTTAATATACACTGGATTGGGAATAGTAAATTATTTAGGTGTACTGTTAAGAACCTACCCCAATTTAATATAGACTGGAGTGGGAATAGTAAATTATTTATGTTTAGTGTCCAGCACCTACTCTAATTTAATATAGATTGGAGTGGGAATAGTAAATTATTTAGGTTTACTGTTAAGCACCTACCCCAATTTAATATAGACTGGAGTGGGAATAGTAAATTATTTAGGTTTACTGTTAAGCACCTACCCCAATTTAATATAGACTGGAGTGGGAATAGTACATTATTTATGTTTAGTGTCCAGCACCTACTCTAATTTAATATAGACTGTGTGGGGTCGATTCCGATTCGGGCCGGAAAAAGCACCGACCGACTCGGAGCCGGAAATAATACCGACTGACACGTACCTGTGGCGCCCGACACGCCAAGTACGATGCAAGGCGTGCAAAATCCGACCGACACGTACCGAACCCAAGCCGAACGACCGAGCCGCACTGAAAACAGCAATCCGGCCGGAAAAACACACGAATCGAACCGACCGACACGCACCCGGAACAAATCCGACCGAAACGTACACGCGAACTCCAAACCGCAAAGTACGATGCAAGGCGCGAAAACCACGACCGAGTCGGACGGAGGACAAGCCGTACGACCGACACGCATACAAAACCGAGCCGAAGCAACACAAAACACCGCGACCGACGCGTACGCAGCATAGAAAACTGCACAAACACAGCGTGAACGAAACGGAGAACACCGTACGAGACAAATGCAGGGTCCGACTCGGTCACAAGAACGTTTCCAACATGCACAGACAGTACAAATGAAAAATCACACAAAAAAAGGCCAAACAAGCAATTACAAAGGCAATAAATACTGGGGGGTGGGGACAGAGAACAAAGACACACCCACAACTCCACCCATATAAAGGACACAAATCACAACCATGATCCTTTGCAAATGCCATTCCACTGCCAGCACCCAAGAGACAGCAACCACACACCCACAACTCATCCCACACACAAGCCACACACCATCAGCACACCAACAAATACCTACCTCACATACACCCAGCAAAACACACACTCACACACCCTCACCTGCACACCAACACACACATCACTCACCATCACCACCCATCACCATGCCCCCAAGAAGAATCACAAGTTCCTAGATTGTGAATTGGAAGTCATGGTAGACGAGATCCTCAGGGTAGAGCCACAGCTGTTTGGCACACTGGTCCAACAGACCCCCATCTCCCAGAAAACCAAGATGTGGGAGAGGATCATCAACAGGGTGAACGCACAATTACCATGTCTGCGCACAAAGAGCGACATCCAGAACAGGTGGTATGATGTGCGCAGGAGGGTCCGGGACCTGCTCAAGAAAGACTACCTCAACAGCCAATACACCGGCAGTGGCCCTCCTGCCAAGCCAGTATACCTCAGGCCCTGGGAGGAGAAGGTGCGGGCCATCCTTCCGCCAGCGAGCGTCTATGGACTAGAGAACATCCCAGAGCCTGGTGAGTACACAACAAATGTACACAATATTCTGCCACAAAACACACACACATCACTGTCAAGGGGAGAGTCAAACCATGCACTCATAGCAATTACACAGCAACCAGAACAGAATCATCCCAAAATGTGTATGTCAGTCAGATAAACACAACACATGCCATCAAAAAAGTTACATCCAACCGTGCCATCACATGTACAAACACAACTACAACTACAGCTAGGCAGTGGCACAAATAGAACTAACAAACACATCCAGACATGTAGCCACCACAACAACACCAACACACAGTGAAGACCACTCAAAGGAAGGAATTCTGTGTATGCTGGCCAAGTCAGTGTAGCCAATAGCATCATGGGAGTCGCAGTCACACATATTGCCCCCCCCACAACTGTCCCATCAACACCACCATGAACCATGCGCACATCACAGGGAGTGGAGAAGGACTCACAAGATGGCTGACACTGGCCACTGCAGTGGGGAGCACAAGGCCCTGCTGGGAACTGTGCACCAACAAACAGCAGGACACCACTGACTGACATCCTGAGAGACAACTTCCACTCCCTGCAATGCAAGCACGTTCCATGGTGGGATATCTGGCTGGCTGGGTGGGAAGGAGGACTTGCAGCACTGACCATAGTCACAAGCACCTCCCCTCACACCCCCCCTCAACACAAACGCCACAGAACCCACCTGGTAGAATGCAATGCCTCACATCCTAACTCAATATCCCACAAAGAACCACCACCCTGGGTTATGTTGTGTGAAGCACAGGGACTCTCTTGGGACTTTTAGCCAAACAACTGCCAGCACAACACTCCCAGCCATCCTGTCAGCACAGCCAACCCACCCCACAGGGAAGCAGAGTCAAAAGGAAGGAAGCATGGGCATGCTGGGAAGGGGGGTGGAGGCAATAGCATGATGGGAGTCGTAGTCACAGCTCTACATCCCCCACCACATGGCCCAGCAAGCTCACACTCACGCATGCACATCCCACAGAGAGTGGAAAGGCCCATCAAAGATGTCTGACACTGTTGCTGTGTCGTGGGGAGCACAAGGGCATGCTGGGAACTGCACACCAACCAACAGCAGGACACCACTGTCAGCCATCTTGCCATTGCTCACACACCCACACATACTGAACTCCCCACAAAAGCAAGTAAGTATGGGAATGCTGGGAAGTGCGGTGGAGGCAATAGCATGATGGGAGTGGCAGTCACAGATATTGGTCACCCTCACAACTGGCCCATCAACACCACCCTGAACCATGCTCACATCACAGGGAGTGGAGAAGGACTCACAAGATGGCTGACACTGGCCACTGCTGTGGGGAGCACAAGGCCCTGCTGGGAACTGTGCACCAACAAACAGCAGGACACCACTGACTGACATCCTGAGAGACAACTTCCACTCCCTGCAATGCAAGCACGTTCCATGGTGGGATATCTGGCTGGCTGGGTGGGAAGGAGGACTTGCAGCACTGACCATAGTCACAAGCACCTCCCCTCACACCCCCCCTCAACACAAACGCCACAGAACCCACCTGGTAGAATGCAATGCCTCACATCCTAACTCAATATCCCACAAAGAACCACCACCCTGGGTTATGTTGTGTGAAGCACAGGGACACTCGTGGGACTTTTAGCCAAACAACTGCCAGGACAACACTCCCAGCCATCCTGTCAGCACAGCCAGCCCACCCCACAGGGAAGCAGAGTCAAAAGGAAGGAAGCATGGGCATGCTGGGAAGGGGGGTGGAGGCAATAGCATGATGGGAGTCGTAGTCACAGCTCTACATCCCCCACCACATGGCCCAGCAAGCTCACACTCACGCATGCACATCCCACAGAGAGTGGAAAGGCCCATCAAAGATGTCTGACACTGTTGCTGTGTCGTGGGGGGCACAAGGGCATGCTGGAAACTGCACACCAACCAACAGCAGGACACCACTGTCAGCCATCTTGCCATTGCTCACACACCCACACATACTGAACTCCCCACAAAAGCAAGTAAGTATGGGAATGCTGGGAAGTGGGGTGGAGGCAATAGCATGATGGGAGTGGCAGTCACAGATATTGGTCACCCTCACAACTGGCCCATCAACACCACCCTGAACCATGCTCACATCACAGGGAGTGGAGAAGGACTCACAAGATGGCTGACACTGGCCACTGCTGTGGGGAGCACAAGGCCCTGCTGGGAACTGTGCACCAACAAACAGCAGGACACCACTGACTGACATCCTGAGAGACAACTTCCACTCCCTGCAATGCAAGCACGTTCCATGGTGGGATATCTGGCTGGCTGGGTGGGAAGGAGGACTTGCAGCACTGACCATAGTCACAAGCACCTCCCCTCACACCCCCTCAACACAAACTCCACAGAACCCACCTGGTAGAATGCAATGCCTCACATCCTAATTCAATATCCCACAAAGAACCACCACCCTGGGTTATGTTGTGTGAAGCACAGGGACACACTTGGGACTTTTAGCCAAACAACTGCCAGGACAACACTCCCAGCCATCCTGTCAGCACAGCCAGCCCACCCCACAGGGAAGCAGAGTCAAAAGGAAGGAAGCATGGCCCTGCTGGGAAGGGGGGTGGAGGCAATAGCATGATGGGAGTCGTAGTCACAGCTCTACATCCCCCACCACATGGCCCAGCAAGCTCACACTCACGCATGCACATCCCACAGAGAGTGGAAAGGCCCATCAAAGATGTCTGACACTGTTGCTGTGTCGTATGGAGCACAAGGGCATGCTGGGAACTGCACACCAACCAACAGCAGGACACCACTGTCAGCCATCTTGCCATTGCTCACACACCCACACATACTGAACTCCCCACAAAAGCAAGTAAGTATGGGAATGCTGGGAAGTGCGGTGGAGGCAATAGCATGATGGGAGTGGCAGTCACAGATATTGGTCACCCTCACAACTGGCCCATCAACACCACCCTGAACCATGCTCACATCACAGGAAGTGGAGAAGGACTCACAAGATGGCTGACACTGGCCACTGCTGTGGGGAGCACAAGGCCCTGCTGGGAACTGTGCACCAACAAACAGCAGGACACCACTGACTGACATCCTGAGAGACAACTTCCACTCCCTGCAATGCAAGCACGTTCCATGGTGGGATATCTGGCTGGCTGGGTGGGAAGGAGGACTTGCAGCACTGACCATAGTCACAAGCACCTCCCCTCACACCCCCCCTCAACACAAACTCCACAGAACCCAGCTGGTAGAATGCAATGCCTCACATCCTAACTCAATATCCCACAAAGAACCACCACCCTGGGTTATGTTGTGTGAAGCACAGGGACACTCTTGGGACTTTTAGCCAAACAACTGCCAGGACAACACTCCCAGCCATCCTGTCAGCACAGCCAGCCCACCCCACAGGGAAGCAGAGTCAAAAGGAAGGAAGCATGGGCATGCTGGGAAGGGGGGTGGAGGCAATAGCATGATGGGAGTCGTAGTCACAGCTCTACATCCCCCACCACATGGCCCAGCAAGCTCACACTCACGCATGCACATCCCACAGAGAGTGGAAAGGCCCATCAAAGATGTCTGACACTGTTGCTGTGTCGTGGGGAGCACAAGGGCATGCTGGGAACTGCACACCAACCAACAGCAGGACACCACTGTCCGCCATCTTGCCATTGCTCACACACCCACACATACTGAACTCCCCACAAAAGCAAGTAAGTATGGGAATGCTTGGAAGTGGGGTGGAGGCAATAGCATGATGGGAGTGGCAGTCACAGATATTGGTCACCCTCACAACTGGCCCATCAACACCACCCTGAACCATGCTCACATCACAGGGAGTGGAGAAGGACTCACAAGATGGCTGACACTGGCCACTGCTGTGGGGAGCACAAGGCCCTGCTGGGAACTGTGCACCCTCAAACAGCAGGACACCACTGACTGACATCCTGAGAGACAACTTCCACTCCCTGCAATGCAAGCACGTTCCATGGTGGGATATCTGGCTGGCTGGGTGGGAAGGAGGACTTGCAGCACTGACCATAGTCACAAGCACCTCCCCTCACACCCCCCCTCAACACAAACTCCACAGAACCCACCTGGTAGAATGCAATGCCTCACATCCTAACTCAATATCCCACAAAGAACCACCACCCTGGGTTATGTTGTGTGAAGCACAGGGACACTCTTGGGACTTTTAGCCAAACAACTGCCAGGACAACACTCCCAGCCATCCTGTCAGCACAGCCAGCCCACCTCACAGGGAAGCAGAGTCAAAAGGAAGGAAGCATGGGCATGCTGGGAAGGGGGTGGAGGCAATAGCATGATGTGAGTCGTAGTCACAGCTCTACATCCCCCACCACATGGCCCAGCAAGCTCACACTCACGCATGCACATCCCACAGAGAGTGGAAAGGCCCATCAAAGATGTCTGACACTGTTGCTGTGTCGTGGGGAGCACAAGAGGAACTGCACACCAACCAACAGCAGGACACCACTGTCAGCCATCTTGCCATTGCTCACACACCCACACATACTGTACTCCCCACAAAAGCAAGTAAGTATGGGAATGCTGGGAAGTGGGGTGGAGGCAATAGCATGATGGGAGTGGCAGTCACAGATATTGGTCACCCCCACAACTGTCCCATCAACACCACCCTGAACCATGCTCACATCACAGGGAGTGGAGAAGGACTCACAAGATGGCTGACACTGGCTACTGCTGTGGGAGCACAAGGCCCTGCTGGCAACTGTGCACCAACAAACAGCAGGACACCACTGACTGACATCCTGAGAGACAACTTCCACTCCCTGCAATGCAAGCACAGTCCATGGTGGGATAACTGACTGGCTGGGTGGGTGGGAAGGAGGGCCGGCTGTCAACCAAACACAACCAATGCAGACCATGTTCACACCCCAACAAATACATAGAAATGCCCAAATAATGCAGGACAATGTGCCACACCAATATCAACCCCTGACTGTGACGACTCAGGACAATGCAATGTACAGGCCCGCACCCAGAGGCACAGTCACAACTGTCAGGTGTGTCAACCATTGATGCCTGCAGAAACATAACATACATTGTGTGTGTCTCCCAAAAACAGGTGATGATGGGGACACAGCAGCAGACGCTGAGGAGTCCCAGTCTCAGGCTCAAGAGGATGCGGAGCTCACTGGTGTCGTACAGCCTCTGCCCTCCTCGGACGAAGAAGACCAACCTGGCACATCCGGTGCAAGTCTACATGCAGCACCAGCAGGACCACCAGCTGCAGCACCAGCAGGACCACCAGCTGCATCCCCTGCATCCACCCCTCCAACGACTGTCAACACAAATACCATCCCTGCCGACATGGACAGAACAAGGAGCAACACCAGCACAGGGACCCTGGACCAACCTGGGGCCATGGACACCACCACCACCACCAACCTCCAAGGTGGACCAGGGTCATCTGTGCGTGCCACTGCACGCACTGCACATGTCAGCAGGGGTGGTGGGAGGGGTGGGAGACAGAGGTCGCTGCTTGCAGAGGTTGCTGGTGTGCATGATGACCCACAACTGGTACGCATAGCTGATGCGTACCAGTCCAGCACCGGAGACCTCAGCCAGGTAGTGGGGCTCCTCAGAGACATGAAACAGCAGCAGGCTGCCCATCATGCCCGCTTGGACTCTCACATGTCCCACGTGGAGTCACACATGTCCCGCATGGACTCACACATGTCCCGCGTGGAGTCCAAGTGGGATGCACTGCATGAGATGACGGCGGTGCACAGGGACATTTTACAATGCCTCCGCCAGATGAACAGCAACGAGTCCACACCTCCCTGTGTGCCAACAACATCTGGTGCTGCCCAAACTGCAACTGCCACAGGGAGGGAGGATGACTCTGGCGGAGAGTCCCCTGCACCGCATCAGCCTGTACTTGAGGGGCCCCCCCCAAGAAGAGGGGTCATCCGAAGAGGAGCAAGTGAGAGGCCGATGGCCAAGCGCAACTCCCAGGAAGCCTGAACCTGTTCTGTATGTTCACCTTTGTGCACAGACTGTTCACCCTGTTGACGGCAACACTACTCCCACACATTGCATGGGGAGTACAAGTTGGACCAATGTCCCAGACAACTGTGGCCCCGATACTGGGGATTCTGTCTACCAGGACTTTCAATTCACCTAGGAACTTCTGATTGCAAGATCTATGTACAGCACTACCCATCCTATGCACTATTCACACAAATGTATCACAATAAACACACTAATACACCATACTTGCCTCTGTTGTGATTCCAACGTGGGTGCTGTTATGGGGATGATGAACTGCAAAATTACACTGTGTATGCGAACTGCAACAGCAAGTACAACACAGGCATGTGAGTAAAGGCAACGTGACACATATGAGGGAGACACACCACCAGGGCTACACAACACATACACACCTAGGCCATCTGACTCATTGCCTACACTGATGTTGCCAGGGAAGACGGTGCAATGCACAGACACCACACCCATTCCCAGTTGTAGTCAAGTAGCCCACAGGTGCAGTAAGCAAATGGCAGTCAAATGTGTGACCACAGACAACGCACATCACAAAGTGAAGCACAGGTTTATTACACAGTTGCAACATGTCGTAACCACTACAGATGCAAGGTAATCCCACCTGGCAGTGGGCACACAGTCAACAACTGTAGATGGAAGGAAGTCCATGGGTGTGGCGCACATCACCTGTAGGGACACAACAGCTACCACCCTGGAAGTGCAATCACGTCATCGGTGGACACAGTTGACCAAACAGATCTGAAAGTACCCTGTGAAGGACAGAAATGACACACAGTCAAAAGCAATGGAGTACAGGACAGAACAGCAAAACTCATGCACAATACATGTTACAAGATACCCCCACCCAGAACCAAGTTAGCATGTCAACACTGTTGGGGAGTACAGCCCACCTGTAAGCACACATCGCAACACACATCCAGTCAAGTAGCCCATGGACACACTCCAACAGCACCAGAGCACCACCTACACATATCATGCCAACTCACATCATTGACATGACACCTCAGGATACTCACATTCAGCTAAAGAAGTTGGTGATGAGCTGTGTGCGGACATCACCCTCATCATCATCATCATCGTCACTGGCATCGTGGTCCAGGCCAGGATCCTCCACAGGTGGCGGATGTTGGTCATTGTCATCCTGGATGAGAGGCAACTCCTTCCGCACTGCCATGTTGTGGAGCATGCAGCAGACGATGATAATCTTGCACACTTTCGCAGGGGCATATGGGAGGGACCCTCCGGTCTTGTCCAGGCAGCGGAAGCGGCTCTTCAGGAGACCAAATGTCCGCTCAATCACTCTCCTGGTCCGACCATGTGCCTCATTGTAGCGCATCTGGGCTGGTGTCACAGGGTTCCTGAGGGTGTCAGCAACCACGGCATGTTGGGGTATCCAGAGTCACCTACGGACAGACAAGTTAACATTAGCAGACTTGGAAAAGTGGGCGGAATACTACAAATCAGATCACACACAATGGCACAAAGTCAGTACACACCGACAAGCCAGGCACGCTGGTTCTGCATCTGTGCCATCATCCTGGGGATGCGACTACTCCTCATCACAAAGGCATTGTGTGCTGAACCAGGGAAACGGGCACACACGTGTGTGATGGTCATGTCTGCAAGACACACCACCAGTGCATTGACCGAGTGGTAGTGCTTGCAGTTCCTGTAGGCCTGCTCCTGGGCCTGTGGTGGTACCAAAGCCACATGTGTCCCATCAATGGAGCCAATGACATGCGGCATCCTCCCCAGGGCATAAAAGTCACTCTTCACGTCAGTGAGTCGTCGCAGCCTAGGGAAATAGATGTACCGGTTCAGGAATAGCAACATTGCCGCCAAAACATCGCGGAGCACACGGCTCAACATGGTCTGTGACATCCCACCAGCAGTCGCCACAGTATGTTGGAAGGTACCGGTGGCAAAGAAGTGTAGGGCTGCCATCACCTTCACCTTGGGGGTCAGCGCTGTAGGATACGGCTGGCCAGGCTGCAAATGTGGGGACAACTGCACTGCCAAATCCTCAATCATCTGCCTGGTGAAGCGGTACCGTCGGATGCTGTCCCGTTCCACCATCGTTGCCAGGTCTGGGAATGGTCGATGGACAGCAGGAGCCCTGCAGTGCAGAGGAGAAGTAAGCAAGATTGTCAGTCACCCCACATATGCGGCATTGAACACACTCAATATCCCAACATACATCATTATGAGGCACAACTACATGAAGTGTGCAGTTCCGTAAGGACATGTATGGTACATACATGGCCAACATCTGTCAACACGGTCCAACAAGTGGCATCAATTAGTCCCAGGTTGGCCCATTGGATATCATGAGGCCGTGTCACAGTTCCCATCTCCTGCTGCCGTGTCACAATCACCCCCACAGTGACATGTGAGGACAGATGTGCCCCAGGCACCACAGCTCAACGACAGGTACATTCCCAGGGACCCTGTATTGCCACATGGACACTGGCAGTACATGGAGTATCATGTATACACCACAGCAAAACAACCATGACCCCCACAGGTAGTGGTCCCACTTGCCACGGCAGGACAGACATGGACGTCTGTGACACGCACAACATCAAAGTCCATGCACACACAACGTGGATGTGGAGACTGTCTCCCATTGTGCACATGAAATCAGAGACATTGTAAACACTACATGCACACAGACTGTGGAGGACCATCACTATTGTGCCACTGGGACACCCTGGCTCAAACATACCGTCCCACATGGGACTCACGGGGTATGTGACATGACATACACATACACCACCGTGAAATGTGACCATGGCACATGCACAGATATGAACAGTTGCACATCACAGTGGTCATGTACACGTAACACCCAGGATCCTGTCCCCATGAACACGTGCACAGCCTGGGGGTGGCTGCCCACAGGTGACACCCACAGGACAACATGTACACCAACATACACACAATAGGAAATGCAGCCTTACATGCCTTATGATAAAGTTTGGACAGGCTGTCGTGATGTAGGTGTGCCCCTCACTCCCTGGGAGCTATCTGTGGCTGGCATATGTCCATCTGAGACAGGCATGGTGACATATGCCAGTCACTTGTACAGTGATGCGTTGAACAGCAATGGACCGATCGGTGCCCCCGGCCGGCCCATTGCATTCAATGTGTGCGGGTACGCGTTGTACCGCAATGGACCGATCGGTGCCCCCGGCCGGCCCATTGCATTCAATGTGTGCTGGTACGCGTTGTATTCCCAATACGCGTTGGACAGCAATGGACCGATCAGTGCGCACACATTGGCCATTGCATTCAATGTGTGCTGGTACGCGTTGTATTCCCAATACGCGTTGGACAGCAATGGACCGATCAGTGCGCACACATTGGCCATTGCATTCAATGTGTGCTGGTACGGGTTGTATTCCCAATACGCGTTGGACAGCAATGGACCGATCAGTGCGCACTCATTGGCCATTGCATTCAATGTGTGCTGGTACGCGTTGTATTCCCAATACGCGTTGGACAGCAATGGACCGATCAGTGCGCACACATTGGCCATTGCATTCAATGTGTGCTGGTACGCGTTGTACCCCTGTACGCGTTGTACTGCAATGGACCGATCGGTGCCCCCGGCCGGCCCATTGCATTCAATGTGTGCGGGTACGCGTTGTACCCCTGTACGCGTTGTACTGCAATGGACCGATCGGTGCCCCCGGCCGGCCCATTGCATTCAATGTGTGCGGGTACGCGTTGTACCCCTGTACGCGTTGTACTGCAATGGACCGATCGGTGCCCCCGGCCGGCCCATTGCATTCAATGTGTGCGGGTACGCGTTGTACCCCTGTACGCGTTGTACTGCAATGGACCGATCGGTGCCCCCGGCCGGCCCATTGCATTCAAAGTGTGCGGGTACGCGTTGTACCCCTGTACGCGTTGTACTGCAATGGACCGATCGGTGCCCCCGGCCGGCCGGGCCATTGCATTCAATGTGTGCGGGTACGTGTTGTACCCCTGTACGCGTTGTACTGCAATGGACCGATCGGTGCCCCCGGCCGGCCCATTGCATGCAATGTGTGCGGGTACGCATTGTACCCCTGTACGCGTTGTACCGCAATGGACCGATCGGTGCGCACCCATTGACAATGGGCTTGCCTGGCAACGGACGCGTTTTCGAATTTCGAACGAGTCGGTTGCTGGAAATTCAGTTGGTCACCCACAACAATGTTGCAAAATCATGTATGTCATGAAGTTGAAGATTTGAAGGATGATGTGGGCGTGTATTGGTGCTGCTATTCCATGGATTGGCCATGTTCAGAAGATGCAAACGACTTGGACCTATCACTTTGGACACAAGGGACAGAATCTGCCTCTCCAGCACATAAATATTGCTGGCTGTTCCCCTGAGAGCTCACTTGCCTGCACTACATGCTCCAGGACGACATCTGCCACTGGACTGCTGCTGTCTCTGCCCCTCTGGACCCTGCAATGGCACGTACTGTGGAGAGAGCCCCAGCCTTCAGCCTTGAGGAGAACCAGGCCCTGCTGGACAGCCTACTTCCACAGTACAGCAAGCTGTATGGGACACCAGGGGAGCAGGTGAGTGTTCTGTGCACTGCCTTTCTGAATGTGCATATTGTCTGACTAGAAAGGCTGAAAGTCTGCACGCCACTGGCTAGCAGGCTCACTGAGTAGTTGTCACCCCCCATAGTGTGTAGTGACATGCACTGGACAGGTATGGTGCAGTGACAGTGCATTTGAACAAGGTTTTACTTCCCATGCAATGATACCATGTAGTGACGTCTGGCAAACTGTCCATGGGCAGCTTTGCACTGCCTGTGTACATCATGTGCCCCTGTGATTGAGACATGTATATACAACTGTGTCATGCACGGATATGCTGCATGTGTAGTAATGGCCTTTTCACTTTGTCATCCTGACAGGTTAATGCCCATCGGAAGCAGGAGATCTGGAAGGACATCGTCCGGGCTGTCCAGTCCGTGGGGGTCTACAAGCGCCGGATCCGCAACTGCCAGAAGAGGTGGCAGGACCTTCGGGGCTGGACCCGGAGGATTGCACGGGTCCAGCTGAAGCTGTCGCCTCCTCGCAGGAGGGGCGGAACACGGACCCTGACCCCCCACATGCTCCAGATCCTGGCGGTGGTGTTTCCAGACCTGGATGGGCAGCTGAAGGCCAGACAGCAGCAAGGAGGGGGTGAGTCAAAGACTGCACTGTGAACTCTGTATTTCATGCTTTGTGCCCTCCTCTGGCCTGGTTCAACTGCCACAGTGCAGCAGTCATGTTGTCCAGGAGCCATGTCCCTCTATTGTGCACTGCCCACTCCTCATCTGATACCCAGGTGTGGCCCTTACATCCAGGGAATTCTGTCACTTGGGACTGTGTCCTTGCAGTTTGCTTCACTAAAGGTGGGGGACAGCATCTGTTTCCCTAACTCTGTTGTGGGCATCATGGGTGGGTCCATTGTTCACACAACGCCTGTGTTCGGACATGTAATCTGCGTGTTGCTTTGATATGCGGTCCACTTGCTGAGCTGAGCCACCACATGTGCCTGGGGTATGTGGCACACGCCCATGCAGCGGGTGGGAACAATGTTTGGGCCCCAGGAGTGTGCAGATTACGTGTGTCACACATACATAGCCAGCTATCCACTGTCCAGGGCTCATCACTCATTCATGTGGGGCAGGACAGTCATGCCTACTCCAGGCCATGCAATGCACTCTGTACTCCCACTCCCGTGTATCAGCTGACACATTGTGCGCAGTGATTTGACCCCTCAGGTGTCTGCCTCTGTGTCAGTGTGCTGTGGATTAGTTGCCAGGACTGCTGGGGTGTTTCTTGGTAGGGGCTCAGCATGCCACTGGAGATGTGACCATAGGAGACGATACTTGTGTGTCACATAGGTGTCTGATCAGCTGCCCGTGCAGACTGGGGTATGCGAATGTGAAGTTCAGGCAGCTGTTCCCCATTCACAGCAGATTGTGAGGGGCTCAGGTTCAGAGGGTACTGTCACAGGTCTCCAATATGTCCAATAGGTATGACCTGGACAGATGAGGGTTAAGATGATGTGTTGTGGGGGATGTACATGTGCACTTGAGCAGCTCCAGGACTTGCATTCCCCATGACCTACTATTGTGACACAGTGCAGAGTGTTGTTGTCTGGCTGCCAAGTCATACATCACTGAGACAGTGATGTATGACTTAGCAGTCATGCCTCCGCCATGGCATGTGTCTACTTATTGGTGATCCTGCAGGGGAGTGACATGTGCTACATGCACACCATTGTTGCGATGGCTATCAGGACATGGGTGCATCATGGTGTCTGTCGCTGGTATGCATCACATGCATTTCCTATTTGACTCTGGGCATCCCTTTCATCCGGAAACCTGTACTGACTCAGTGGCAAGAGCGGTGATGTGTGCATGTCTACATGCTACACCGTGTCCTCTGCACTGTCCAACTACTGTGTAGTTGGTGCATGTGTCCACACTGGGGTGTTGCAATCCAACAGACACCAGACAGATGGGTGCAAGGCCATGTGGGATGTGAGTGCCATGGTTGGCATCAGACTGACAATTGGCTGCTCCTGTTCAGTTAGGGCACTTTTAGCAATGTACAACTAATGATGCCAGGGCTTGCTCTGTAATGTGCTGTGCTCACAGTGGTGTGTGCGTTTGGTGCAGGTGACTGATGTCTGTCTGTATCCCCATTGTTTGCAGATACATCCACGGCCACGGAAGGGGACAGCTCCACGGACCAGGAGGAGCCGGAGAGCCAGACTGGGTCAGCAGCCGAGGAGTGGTCGGAGGGACCCAGTGGCACGGAGGGCGAGGGGAGCCACACCGAGGAGTCCTCAGCACCATCCACCTCAGCTGAGGACCAGAGCAACTCGGAGGATGACTCCCTTCTGGAGGCGGGTGTCAGCAGCCACCACACCCCAGCTAGTGTTGCTGTCCCCGCCACCACCAGCACCACCACCGCCCTCCCATCGGCTCCCATTCCCCAGGTCCGTGGAGGCTCCCATGTTCGGGAGCGTGTCTCCTTTGGGCCAGGCACCGCAGCCCCTGCCCCTGTGTCCTCTGCTGCCCTGAGTGAGGAGTCTGTGTACCTCCTTCGCCAGCTCCATGTAGGGCAGACAGCCATGCTGAGTGTCCTCCATGCGCACACCGCTCTGTTGACTCAGCTGGTGTCGTTCATGGAGGGCATCTCATCGGGCATGTCTGACCTACAGAGGGGCAATAGGTCCATGGACTCCTCCCTGACGGCAGCAGTGTCCCTCCTCAGACAGTCCCTCACCCCTCCTGCCTCTGCTCCATCCACACTCCCCAGCACCTTACCCGTCCCAAGCACACACACACCGGCACAGGCACACACCAGCACACACACATCCAGCACACAGACACACACGCCACAAA